>JABCPU010000201.1:0-121745 GCA_016800925.1 Suillus spraguei
CACGTCCGCTTGGAGTGGACGTTATGCTAGTCGGAATAGCAGGGGACTTTGTCCTCGAGCCTGCAGACGCTCACGAGGGTGCTGAAATCGCTGTTACAGATGAGGAAGAACAGGCGTCTGTCCAAAAAAATGCTCCCAGGAAGCTCCTTTGGATAGCTGGCGGGATTGGAATAACACCTTTCCTCGCTATGCTCTCTGGCATTCCCTCATACTTTGCCGAGTATGAGATCACCCTTTTGTTGTCTACGCGCGAACCAGATGTGATGCTCCCTCTTCTGTCCAATGCCATCAAAGCCGCTGCCTACGAAGTCAAACTATTCGTTCATGTCTTCTCGCACGTTGAACAATTCGAAAACTCCTTGCCTGCTTCGGTATCACTGCATCGTCATTCTGGACGGATCACTTCCTCGTTTACCTCTGACTTCAAAGCTGAATGTGTGTATGTTTGCGGCCCAGAAATATTCGAGCGAGAGGTTATCCAGGGTGTAGTTGGGAAGGTGAGAAAGGAGGGGTTTGCTTACTGACGTATGTAAAGGTTAGGCGCGGTGTCTCTTGACTTTTTTTTCAAAATATAGGGAAGTTCTCCGAGGTGTTAACTGTGCCACCATAGACATGTTTAGTCTGCACAACCACTTTACTCGGCCACGTCAGAGGCTAAGTCAGGTTTCGGTATACGATCCTGCTCAATTAGTAGCCGCCTGTGCTACATCTGTTCCACTGGCTAGGTCGGCAAAGGTGACTGAAAGTACGTAAAGATTTAGTGGGTTATGATACCTTTTGCCTGGATAACGTAAGCGATGTCAATGACAGTATACTAAACTGGTCATATTTATTTTTTTCATCCTCCGAGTCTTCCAAAACTCGATTGAAAATCGGTGATTGCGAACGCTATCATAGAAAATAATATGGGAATTAAATATGGCGGCGACATCAATTTTTTTGGACATGTCTCAAGGTGGGTGGCTCTCCGGCAGGGACCGATGATCATGGTCCCCGGCCTCCTAATTCCCCATTCATGAGGCCTGAAGGCCTGAGCACTGAGCCACTCATCCCCACATCGAGCAGGTAACCCGAAATTACCTTACAAGGAAAAAATAATAAAAAGTGTTGACACACAATCGAGCCCCCCCTCCCACTTTTTGCCTTCCTCGCTAACCGAGTGGCTCATCCCTTATGCTCAGACCATCGCACACGATTGCTTCGCGCTTTTTGCCTTTTAAAGGTAAAAACGCGTGCCACAGAAAAGCAATCGTACTTGAATTTCACAGCACGCGTAGTGGTTCAAAAGAAGCAGGAAAATGTGTGGACATGATGCCACAGTACACGCGCCATTGATTCATTCCAGGGATTTAAGCCCACCTCGCAGATCATCCACAACTGTTCCTCTTCTCTCAAACACTATTCCAAAATGCCTGCCGCAGGACGCAGCCCGGTATGTTTCCAGCCCACCTCACTTCCCGCGTCCTGTACTCATGATACTTTCTCTACAGAAACCTGTTGAATGCCCGGTTTGCTACAGGGCTATCAGTCGCAAGGCAGATCTGCCCAGACATATGTTAATCCACGACAAAAACAAGGATGCCCTGTACGTGGTCGTCCTCTATTAAACCAAATGGCTCCTGACCTGTTGACTATTTCCATCAGTAAGCACGCATGTCCATATGAGGGCTGCGATTACAAGACCCTCCAGAAGTCTAACGTCCAGACGCATATAAGAACACACACTGGAGAACGCTCGAAGATGTGCCCTCACCCCGAGTGCACATTTTCCACCACGGATCCAGGCAGCCTGACGCGTCACCGCAAGTCAGAACACGACTACACGCCCAAATTGCGTTGCATTTCCTGACAGTAAAGCTGTTCGGCGGGCCGCCGCGGCGCCTTACCCCTCTACTCGATTTGTGAAGCCAGAGGTAGAAATCACTGCCTCCCTGGAATTCAATGACCTAACATTTCATGAGCTTGCAGGTCTCACGCCCTGCGGTGCGCTCTCGCCACCCGAGTCCAATGACTCCCAATTTTCGGGCGAGTTCACGGAACTCGTCTTGGACCGACTCCTCCACGAACACTCTGTCAAGAGCCTCCTCACCGTATGTGGTCAGCCCTCTGAGCTCCCCGTCCCCATCCCGAACCACTTCCAGCCTCCGACCGTCCCCATCGATCTCTCCACTCTCCAGCCGCGATTTCTCTCCGATGCTGCGCCCCCGCAGCCCGTTCACGCTGTCGGATTTCAGTCTCAGTCCCAGCCCATCACCAATGAGGAGCATCAGCCCGTCTCCGGGACCGATGTGAACGATAAACTACCAGTTGAACTGGAAGAGTTTTTACAAAAATATGGGTCGGGGTTCTTTGAGGGCCATTGCGAGTACCCTAAAAATGCATTGTATCCTATGGCAGGACACTCGTTTACAAACGAATACAATGCCTATTAAAGTCTTTGTTTTCATCTTGATTCTTCATCTTGTTGTCAAATTATCTGTACATGTAACATCAGCACTGAAATTACATGTGGAACTCAGAATTATCATTATTGGTCATCTATATCACTGCTTGCATTTTTGTACATATCTTCAACCGCACTTATGGCGACCTAGGATGTACGAGCAGTGCTATGAATTGATCAGAATCAACTTGTACGCGACTGATCACGTGAGTCTAAAATCACACTCCGAGATCAATTAGGTGACCGAGTCATAAAGTGGCCTCTTGACATAACCACTACCGCCACTTGAGCCTGAGATGCACGCTGCCAGCACGTTTCCCTGAGCCACACTATAGCTCCATCCGCACTGTTTTTTTATATCAATCACCCTTATTTTTCATTTCTTTCTTCTCTCTCTCTCAGCTCTTACTCGTTTGACGATATATTTTCGAGTCAACGAAATACAACGTTGGTTATCTAACTCATTACTGCATCACCATCTGTATCAATTTCCATCAAATAACCTTATTTCATGTCCACGATCCTCTCCAGCTCGGGAAACGACAAACAATTCGCCGACTCCAATCAGTCCTTCTCTAACTATTCAGCTGCTAGTGACGCAACGTCAGATGGTGAGTCACCGCCATCGCGATCTTCTCTATTCTATTTGGTGAAGTACTATCTGATATGATCAACTTTGATTTGTGGGCGTCAGAGTCACCCGACCTTGGCGCTTTTACCACCGTCTTTAGGGCCCTCAACCACCTTCAGCCACTCGTGCCTCCTCGAGGAGGTGCTCACCTCTACACAGAGCTTGATACACCATCTACCGACGCTAGCACGCTCTCCTCACTTCCGACGGACTCGGAGTTTATAGAAGGCTCTACGGTATGGAATCAGAGCATGCTGGCGTCTTATCTGGCATCCTCGAGCTCCTCACACACACGCTCGGCCTTGACCAGCACGACCGCAAGTCCGCATCTTCCAAATCCCGACAACAACTTTGATGACTCCGGAGAGGAGACGGAAGGCGAGCTTGAACTGCTCACATTCACGTTTACAACACCTAGTCGATCACAGTCTCATCATTCGGATGCGGATCTGAGTCACGATCATTCGCTTTCTGATGGCGATATCGACTTAGGTGACCAACCCAGTCTTGGTGATCTTGGTGGCGCATTTTCCTTCCTTGCCGCAGAGCGTGCCAGAATTGCTGCCGTGATCGTGGCACAGGCAAAGATAGTTCTACGAGCGATGGGCGCTTGGAGAAACGAGACAGAACCTCGCCGTACACGAAAGAGGAGAAGAAAGAAAGCGAGGGTAATTCAAACCCTGCAACGAGATCGAGAAAATGGGGAACAGGAGAGCACGAGTCACACCACAGGAACCAGCACGGTACTAGGTATATCCGGGACAACCGAGGTTATCGCTGTTTCCTCGAACCCAGAACCCGAACCTGAGACAGAAGAGTCGTTGTCTTCTGGCGATAATGTTGCTGTCACCATTCCTTCGACACCTGCACCCAAGTCATCATTAGATAGGCTGCGCCACAGTCGTTCTACCCCATCATTGCATTTATCACAGATACCCACCAATCCTCAAATTCTTAAGTTACGCTGCCTTGCCCATAAGCTACGACTCAAGTTCCCGGAGGACTACGACCGCATTACGGCGTTACTCACGCAGGACTTCAGTGGTGCTGATTCTGACTTCTCGGACCCTAGGGGTCCAGCACCACGACCTAGAGATTCTTTGATTCATGTTTTTATCGACCAGTGAGATTTTTTGTCATTTGAAACCAATGGCTGCTAATGTATCAGTTCAGCTCGAATATCCTCATCGGTTTCTTAACCTATGCTCGCCGCCATGCCTCTCACTCGGGTAAGAAGCTACGCCTCTCCCATGCAGCCCTCGCGCTCCTCCTTGAACGCGGGCGCCCCATCACGCGGCGGTGCCTAGTCACTTCATCCCCACTGTATCAACCAACAGACACAGCCGAACAGCTCGGGTACGAAGTCTGCATTTTTGTGCGCGTGCCGGACGGTGGGAACGGGCAGTACCGTCGCCCACCAAGTGCCAACACCAATGCAGAATCATGGCGCAAGGGACACACGCGAGCGTCATCAGACTCTGACAAAGGCGTAGGCGGAAGCGGAGTACAGGCTTGACTGCGTCTGGGAGTGGCGGCCGTAACGGACGTGTTCGCTACCGGGAGCAGGGCGTCGATGAGCTGTTGCAGCTGAAGCTGCACCAGGCGATCGCAGATGCGGACGTCCCGCGCCCGGGTGCGACAATAGTGCTAGCAACGGGTGATGGGAACGTTGGGCAATTCAGCAACCAGGGCTTCCTTGGTCCTGTACGAATTGCACTGAAGAAGGGGTGGCGCGTGGAGCTATACGCATGGGAGGAGGGACTGAGCCGTGCTTGGAAGAAGGAGTTTGGGGAGGGTACGCCGTGGAAAGATAGGTTCCGCATTATCAAGATGGAGGATTTCGGGGAGGACTTATTGGAGGTCGAATAGGGATGGTGAGCGGTGCCATCTGTGTTTAATTATTTTTCAATGGATGTTCTTTTATTGTTATGCATGTCAAGGGTGCTACTTTATGGGGGCTTGGCCTTTATACTGACCCGGCAATAGGGTTCTTTTTTACTTGGTCTGTAACCAGCATTCACAGATTTGTATCCTAAGCAGCCATGAGTTACTGTTATCTTAGGTAGAACGTCAATTATGTTCTTATATACTACATAGTGCCCACCATGAAAATTACCAGTTCAACGTTGGCTCTTCTGCTGTGACTCCAGAGTTCAAAATGAAATATTGAAATGTAAGGATTGTGTATCCTCTACGCCCCGACCGAAGCTTCAGATCAAACCTTGTACGCTCGATGCGTTCGAGACCGTCCACGCGACTCGCGGATGCGAAAAGCGTTACCTTTCGTATCCGAGTCACCCGGATACATCCTTCCCCTCACCTTATTACTTCACTGCCGTCCTCAATCCACATGCTTCCAGTCCCTGTTACTATATAACTCCTTATCTCTGTCTACATTCAGCCCTTTTCCCTCATTACTGACACATTATTTTCAAGTCTCCGCTGATAAACACTATACAGCCTCGTTGTCCTGTCAAAAACTAACTCACTAGATCTTCGCACCCTCTTTATTTTCTGTGGCGCGTCCATGACGAAACCTTATCATTCTCTGTATAACTAACTCATGTACACTCTGGTATAAACAGCGAATCCTATCCTAGAAGATTCCCGCTCAAAAGCACCTCAGAGAACGCCCTTGAAACGTCTCGTCCTGTCACCTGCCTCTAAAAAGTCTAGTTCTGCGCATATCTACTTACGACAATCAATTCCTTGCCTCTATCTGTTATCGCTGACACTCATCCCCAGTGAAAACAATCAAGATAGAGGTTGATATAAATCAAATAGGGTAGATACAATATAAACAAATCGAACAGCGTTGTTGGATATCGGTACAAACAATCCTACATTCTGAAGATAAAATTAATTTTATCTTTCTACGTGACCGATCAGCGCATGCAGTCTGTATTCCCTGTATTTCCTGTGCAATCCTGCACTTCCTACACACAACGGCCGAGTTTTTTATGTGAACGAAACGAGAGAGAGATAAGAGATGAGTACTCATCTCTTATCTCTCTCTCGTTTCGTTCACAATTCCCTGCCGAACTCGACCCCAGCTTTACAAAAACGTTCCCTGTACTAGCAATGACGGCTGTGCAGTATCCTCACTCGCAATGATCCAAACAGGCGCCATGATTGGGGATTTAAGATAGCAGTTTCTGCAAACATCACGTGATGTGACGAGACTGACTTGCTGCATTTGGTACCGAGACTCCAGAAGCATATCCCACAGTGATACAGCAGGATTTACAATAAATAAAACTGGCATGTATGAGTTATAAGAAGAAATAATATTGAAGACTATGTTCAATTTAAATGTGCACCCTCAAGTTCTGACATTATTGCTGAAGGGAGTATACAATGGCCTCGGTATTTCTTTGCAGCCCAAGCAGCTTGTTTGCCATTAAGTCCCTTATAATAAGCATCCATGAAATGGCGTGATCTGATGGCAAACCTAATTTTTGTTAGTCTTATCTAAGTACACATCAGGAAAGCATGACACTCACTTTCGCTTAGAGGAACAGCATCCAGTGATTTTGTTATGAACTGGGGTGGCATCACCTGTTACAGTTGTACGTGCCCCTATTCATTCTCCCTTTATCTTCTTACTTGTATATCATGTCACATGACTCTGACTCATATGCTCAACGCATCTGTACAACACATGCCTTCCTTATTAGGATACGCAGTTACTTTCTCACGGTTACCTGGTCTGTGCGCACATATCTACCTATATAAGCACAGTGTACTTGTAGTAGATTCTTTACTTTAATCTTACTGGGTTTTACCTGGAATCTCCTTCGCTTAGGTCTCCAACCTAAGTCGTCTTGAATCGTCTCTAAGTCTAAGCACTACTTAGCCTTAGTCTCTATTCTCACAGAACCTCTTAGACTTGTCTTTGAGGCCAAACCCTTGATTGTACTTGGAACGTGTTCCTTGTACTTTCACCTTGTCCTCTTCTGGACATTGTAGAACTTCCCAGCAGACTGGCTGTGTCTTTTCACTGTCGCTGGTGACGCCATCCCAGTTCGTAACATCACCAGCGACAGTGAAAAGACACAGACGGTCTGCTGGGAAGTTCTACAATGTCCAGAAGAGGACAAGGTGAAAGTACAAGGAACATGTTCCAAGTACAATCAAGGGTTCGGCCTCAAAGACAAGTCTAAGAGGTTCTACAAGAATAGAGACTAAGGCTAAGGAGTGCTTAGACTTAGAGACGATTCAGGATGACTTAGGTTGGAGACCTAAGCAAAGGATATTCCAGGTAAAACCCAGTAAGATTAAAGTAAAGTATACAAGTGTAATACAATGTGCTTAAATAGGTCAATATGTGCACATGGACCGAGAGAGTTATGAGAAAGTAAGTGCGTATCCAAAGAAGGAAGGCAACTATAGTACAAATGTGTTGAGCATATGAATCAGAGTTCGTTATGTAATATACAAGTAAAGGAAACAAAGAGAAAATGAATAGGGGTGCGTACAACTGTAACATTACCCCCTTGTTACATGGAAAGTCACTGACTTTCAAGCATCTCTATTATCGTCATAGACGGGATCATAGTCGTCATAGTTAGCAACATCTTCATCAGCGGCACTTCCCCCTAACATGTAAGCTCTTCTTCTTCTGCTATAGTCCTCGCCTGTCGACCTGCTTTTCTACGTCGATGGTTAATAAGATACTGCTCCCACTTACAAAGTGCATCATAAAACCCATCGTCCTTTCAGGTAAGTGTAAATGGGGGATCTCCAATACGCTGAGGGCAGTAGATAGATAAGTGGGCAGGAGTATGACGCAAGCAGATTTGGCACTGATAGTCAGGGCAGTTCTTTTGCTGATGTCCGATGATGCTGCAGACTCGGCATTTCATGTTTTCGTCAGTGTTAGAGGTGGACATACGTAATGGAGATGGTGAGATAATGGGTTTGGGGCTAGTGGATCTGGCATGCTTCTTCCCTTTCTGTTGTGTCATGCGTTTCAGGGCAAAGGCGTTGTCTTGCCTGAGTTGCGCCTGTTGTTTACTGGCGAGTGTGTACGCGGATGCTGGGAGGTCAGGAGTGGTCCCTCGTTCAGCAACCACAAGAAGTTCGTTAGAGGAGGAAGGGGAAGTATTGCCGAAGTCTTTTACTAAGACTGGCGAGACAGGGTCCATTGGACCAAATGACGACGGAATGGACATGGGAGGATGGATATGAAGGTCATGAAGTTGAGGACCTAGTGCTACTAATTCAGCGGTAGGAACTCCTAGTATTCTTGCTGCTTCGCATTGCTCTACTGTGCAGGGCTCGTATAACCATGCGGGTGATCATGGGATATTATAACGGGGGATGGTGAGGTTGGTCGTTTGATAGGGGATGGAGTTCTTGGGGAGATGAGGTCGGCTTGTGTTTGTTGTAAATCAGAAATAGCTTGCTCGACTAGGTTTCTGGCCGCTCTAGTTTCAGTTACTGATTGCTGGATGGTTTTCGACGACCGCGTTGGTGAGCTGGCCAATCTCCTGGACAGCAGTGCATAAGCCAGGCATCAAGGCTAGAATAAACGCGCGAAGAAGAGGGTGGAGGGATAGGAAGTGGGTTTGTATCTCCTTGCGGAGAGGGAGGTCGAGCAACACCTGCTCGGCATTCAGCCACGATATGAATAGCTTCTTCAACATCGCTCTTAAAAGAACGGGGAAGCAACAGCATTGCGTAAGAACGAATACATTTTCGCAGATGTAAGATACGCTGGCAGTAGGTGATTTCTGTGGTTTGATTGATGTTGGTTTCGATGAGGGCAGCGGTGCGGATGATGTTGACGAGGAGTAAAGCAGGGAAGGCACCTCTTGCGGTGAGGATTCTCTTGATTTCAAGAGCATGTCCTTCGCATAGAAGGGCGGCTTCAATGTAGGAGGTGTTGTCGATTTCAGTGGCAAGGGTTCTGTAATTTTCTGCATTGGAGTCGGAGTCATTGTTGGCAATGGTGACGGGGGTGATGTATGCAGTGGGGAAAGACATTTCAAACAGTATTAGTTGATCAAGTGCTTTGTGCGATTTGATTGACTGAAGAATGATCAGAGGGAGTGTTGCTTCTTATAAGCATTCAGAATTTGAGCGGAGTTCTTCAAGTTCTTTTCTGGGAGCCATTCGTTATCTCCGATGAATATCCTTTCCAAGAAACAAGATAGCGTCGGCGAATGCTGGTTCCTTTGTGAGAAAGAATTGCTTCTACTTTGTATTCTTCTTCTTCTTCGATGATGTCAGGTGGTGGTTTGGGGAAGTTCGGACCATGTACATCTGTTTCGCTATAGGACAATAAGACGGAAACGTGGAATGTGGGATGAATTTTCCACTGCGGAGGGAGTTTGAGTGTGAATGTGATGGGTGATAAGACATCGATGATCGGGAAAGGTCCATATCGCTTTGGCGCAAGTTTCTTTGATGGGAGTTTGAGCCTAAGATTAGTGGCAGATAGCCAAACCTTATCTCCGATCTTCCATGGAGTGTACTTATCTCCTTGGGATCGTTCGGCCATTGTTTGCATTGCGATGTTATGGCAGGCGATTGCTTCTTCTCTTATCTTCTGCAGGGATCGCACTCGATCTTCTGCTGTGGGGACAGATGAATCAGGGATCAGGTGAGGGATAGCACGTGGTTTGTATCCCATCATCAGATAAAAGGGTGATGCATTCCTTGCATCATGTTTTCGGTGGTTGTGGACGAATTCGGTGATTGGTAGGTGTTCTACCTAATCTTCAGGATTGTTACGGCAGTAGATGCGTAAATATGTTTCAAGTTCTTGATTGAGCCTTTCAGTTTGACCATCAGTCTAAGGGTGATAAGCTGTAGATGGAGCAATGACGTAGTTGAGAAGTCGGGCAAGCTCCTTAGAGAAGCGAGATAGGAATTGTGGGCCTCGATCTGAAATGACTTTGTCATGGAGTCCAAATTGACGGTAAACGTGTTTCAAGAATAGTTTAGCAATGCCTTCGGAGGTAACAGTTTTCAGACAAGGGATAATAATTACCCCCTTCATAAGGCCATGGTCTACCACAACCATGATGCTGTCAAAGCCTCCGGAGACAGGGAGGTCAGTAATAAGATCGACAGAGATCGGAGAGAAAGGGTGAGTCGCAGATGAGGGTATCGGGGCAAGTGGAGGTCGAACAGGATGTGTATCGGCTTTCATTTGCTGACAAAGGGCGCAACCCTCGACGTATTTCTGAATATAAGAGCCCATAGCGGGCCACCAGGCTTCTTGTTTTACGAGTTCTTTAGTTTTGAATTTACCGGGATGTCCCGCGGTAGGATGGTCATGATACCTTTTCAGGATATCGGGACGATGTGCCGGTGGAATGTAGGCACAATTCTTAAAATAGAGGATGTTCTCCTCAATCTTCCAGTCAGAGAGTGCTGACTTCATAGGTGGAAGGCACACGCCATCAAGGGCATCGGATGCCGTCTTGAAGACAGGGTCGTTGAGGGGGTCAGAGGATGACAACACATCCTTTAGGTCGGTGTCAATAAGATGAATGAATAGAGCAGCAGGGAGGAGAGTCTGGTCCTCGTTATTGTCTTTGCCGGAGTTGTAGTCAGGCCGGCGAGATAGTGCATCAGGTACTGCCAATTTGGTACCTGCAACATGATGCAGTTCAATGTCATAAATAGACAAAATTAGTTGCCAACGTGCTTGGCGACAGGTAAGCTTCTGTGCACTTCTAAAGTACAGAAGGTTCTTGTGGTCGGTGAATACCAAGACGGGATGTGGGTCTCCTTCAAGATAATGACGCCATTCATTCAATGCCCGGATTACGGCAAGGAGTTCCTGATCAAAGATCTGGTAATTGCATTCTGCAGGGTTCAAAGACTGTGAGAGATATGCGCATGGGTGATAAACACCATTCTCATCAGTCTGCAAGAAAACTCCGCCAGTTGCTACGAGCGAAGCATCGGTAGCAATAGCAAATTGTCGAGAAGGATCAGGGTTACGGAGTACTGGTTGGGATGTAAAGTGTCATTTCAGTTCTTCGAAGGTGTCCATACATTCGGGTGACCAATCAAAGACCTTATCTTTCTTCGTTAATTCGATAAGGGGTCGGGCAATATCAGAGTAATGGGAAATGAACGTGCGGTAGAAGTTGCAAAAACCGAGGAATGACCGAACATCTTTTACAGATTTCGGAACTGGCCATTCGGAGATTCCCTTGGTCTTAGCGGTATCCATAGCAACTTGTCCAGGACAGATTATCATTCTGAGGTATTCCACTTCTTCTGCATCAAAGGTGCATTTTTCTGGTTTCAAGAATAGATGCTCTTTTCGTATCTTCGTCAAAACCCATCTTGTCCGTCCACGGTGTTCTGCCATAGTCATAGAGAAAATCAGGATATCGTCCATGTAGATGACCATCCATCCTTTGTTGATTTCCTGTTGGAAGGTGTGATTCATGTATGCTTGGAAAGTTGCTGGGGAATTACAGAGGCCAAAGAACATGACATTCAGTTCGAAGAGGCCAAATTCCGTGGTAAAAGTGGCTTTCCAGCGATCGTCGGGATGGATGCGAATATTGTTATAGCCAGACCGGATATCCATTTTCGTAAAGAACTGTGCGTTGTGAAGACGTGCGACAAGGGAGATAGGGAGTGGGAGCGGATAGGCGTTCTTGATTGTCCAATCATTGATGTAGCGATAATCTTGACAGGGACGCAATTCTCCACTCTTCTTTCCCACAAAGAAGAAGCCACTAGCTTGGGGTGACTTCGATTCTGAGATGAAACCTTTCACAATGTTTTCATCAATAAATGTTTTGACGGCAGCGCGTTCTTTCTCCGATAGCGGGTAAACCTTAGACGTGCGAGGGATAAAACCGGGTTTAGTATCAATCCGATGATCAATACCGGGGCGTTCGGGGGGTAGTTTATTTAGTCCGTCTTTTGCAAAGACGTCTGCAAAGTCATGCAAATATTCCAGGACCAATTCTTTGAAGGGTTTCTTTTTCTTTTCCTTCTCTTCCATGGCGAATTCCTGAGCCTTATTACTGTATTTCAGAGGGGGAAGGGAGATTGTGGAGTAGTTGGGGAGTTGTTCGAGTCGGGAAGTTCCATCTTGTGTGAGGGGTGTATCCATGGATACTTCTTCAATGATTCTCCTGCTAACTCCATCGGTGTCATACTCCACAAGGAACTCTCCATCTCCAAGCTCGTAAGAGGAAATTTCGCGTACTTCTGGCGCATGCCAGACATCTTGCATGGTGTTGAACTGGTCATCATCCTCTGTTGGGATCAACGAGAGCACAGGTTCTTCTTTGTTGGGGATTTCTTCAATTGAAGCTGAAGGAGTATGTTGAAGAGTCTTTGGAGGCACATAGAACTTGGATAATTTCGGTACATTTGTATCTCGTCCAGGAATTTCTTCTTCTGCTTTTCTTTTTCCATACTTCTGTTCTGCTATTGGCCGTTGCTCAATAGGTTCTGGTCTGGTTCAGTACTCAGACTCAGATTCGTTCTGTAGTGATTACCAATTGGCTCACGCCAGAAAGTGCCGTTTCGACGCTTACCTCTACCACCATCAGCATCAATGCACTGCCAATTAGCCGTCTCTGAATCTGTCAAGTCCCACTATCCCACTCTCGTCAATTTGTCAATACCATACCCTTTTATATCGCCACTCACTCAATCGTTTCGTATGCTCTTCCCTTTCAGTCTACTCTACCCTGTCAGGCGCAACGCCACTCCCTTCAGCGCCCGTCGTCACATAAACAATTCGGCATAGCTATACCCGACCCTTAGTATTTCGAAGTATAAAAGTAGCCCATGTACACTCACTACAACAGGCAATCATACCAGTCTCCCAGTCTCAGTCTCAGTCTCGCACTCGCTATCTAAATCGTATTGCTATATCCATTGTTTATCGTCTCACACTCGTCTCAATCATTATCGTCTCACACTCGTCTCAATCATTATCGCATAACATTCGTTAACGTTAATCTATTTCTATAGCGTTTCAGCATCACACTAGCGGTCTCCACACCCCTTTGAACTCGCAGCGAGAGCCACTTAGGTTCTTACATATTGGAGCCCACTGCGAGGGGTGTGTTTCAGATCTCTTGACTTATTCTAGCACATCCCACTGTCCTTCACTATCCACGCTGGCTCACATTAGAGACAACCGCGCTCTCGTCAGGGCCTCTATCCTTCAACCAAATCCAGTAACCCCGCAGAATCCCATTCCCCATCCCATTCGTCCCAGAATCGACTCAGATGACGACGACGCAGACGACGAGAATGAGGATCCGTTCGCGCCAGACGACCCTAGACCATTACGTTCTACTGCTGCTGCACCCTTACCACAACCCTCATTTAATTTTCAGCAACCGCAACCCTTCATTCTGAGACCTGCCATCTTCACCAACACACAAACCCGACCCACAAATCAACCGACAACGACGACCATGTCTCATACGCATCGAGGCACAGGTGCCATGCCCGGCCCAAACTCTAGCAAAGTGCCGCTCTTCAATGGCAAGACGTCAGAGCTATTGGAGTTCTTCGAACTGTTTGAAGATCTCGCCTCTACTTATGGTCTGACCAGCGCTGACAAATGCAAATGTCTAGTGTGATATGTGGATCGTCAAACCAAGTGTTTTTGGATAACACTTACGGGCTATGAGAGTCGTGAATACGGGGTCTTCAAAAGAGCATCCTAGGCCAATATCCTGGTGCTAGCAGGGGACAGCGCTATACTATTCGCGAGCTTGAACGCATTGTTGTTACTCAATTGGACAGCGACATTAACACGGAGAAGGAGCTCGTGCAGTACTACAGTCAGTTTTGAGCCATCGCTGTCTGGCTTGTTGCCAATAACAAGATCTCTGCACGCGACCGCAACAAGTACTTTTGGCAGGGTTTACCAGTCCGTGCTCGTCGTCAAATCCTTCAACGGCTCGAGCTTAAGGATCCGGACTTCAACCACAACGAGCCGACAAACTTTGAGAAAGTTGTAGAGGCGGGACGTCACATTTTCTCGGATGAAGCTTTTGATGCCGAGTTTAATGATCCCATCACCCTTCGTATCCAGTCCATCAGAGATCGTGCCCCTCCAACTACTATCAGCCATTGTCGAGTGCGAGAAAGTCCAGCATATGACTCGGATGATTCGGACGAACCCTGTGATGCTCCTCGTGAAGTACAAATGAAGACCATGCGTTTCATGGAGCCTCAAGCACCGCACAAGTCCACTATGGATGAGGTCGATGCACTTGCTCAACGGATGCACAATCTCGATATTGGGGACGTCAACTACTCCTCATGCTACACGCAACTCGTCTGCCTATTTCCCGCTGCTGCTGATGCCTGGGCTGCCCCCCGTATTTGTCAACTCTGCAGCAATGTGTCTACAGCTCCTCCCGTACCCTCCAGTGCCCCACTTCTCCCAAAACAGTGCTCATTCTGTGGACAGTCCCACTATCTTTGTTATTGCCCTGTAGCTGCTGAATATCTTCGCACGGGACGCATCATTCGTGAAAACCTCTTCCTTCTCAATCCGGATGGCTCTCGCATTCAACGACAAGGCATCGAAAACTTACAGCAAGCCATAGATAGGCACGCTCAATCCATCACATCATCCACTCCATCCTTGAACCCTCCTCCCATGACCATTCCCTCCAGTGCCTTCATATCTGAAAGCTACTTCCTTCAGTGTACTCGAATTGCAGAAAATCATGCTACAGTCATGACAGTTGAAGATGTAACCCGTTCGAAGGCCAAAAACGTGGTGCTCAATAGTGAAGACACAGCACCTTTGCAGGAGAAGTCAAAGGAAGCTGCCAGTTCGTCGTCCAGTCCCCACACTCACCCACAAACTCGCTCCATCGATATTCCCCATCCAGACATCCCCTCCATGGCCCCAAAGAAAACTCCAGCCTATGTCTATGAGTCGAAAGCAGCCGTTCCAGATGCTGCTTCCTGCATCTACCAGAGCATGCTCAACACCGCCGTTCCAAATGTCACGATTGCTGATCTTCTTGCAGTTAGCTCGGATCTTCGCAAGGAAGCCATAGAACACTGCAAAATGCACCGAGTATCCCCTCCTTCATCTGCCACTACTCTCGCTGCTGCCATTCCTGTTCCACCTCCTCAAATCGAGCATGCCATGCCACTTCGAGAACTCAAGGTCACACTAAATGGCATTTACATGGAGATGGCGTTACTCGATGAAGGCTCGGAACTTGTCGTTATTCAAGAAGATGTCTGGAAGAAAACTCGAGCCCCAATCAACAAAAAATATCTGTATGCGCATGCAGACGGCAAACGGAGGCTCTCAGGACATGTCTGGGTGTCTCGAGATGCTCGAAATCAATGTTGATGGCATAAAAACATGGGCGCATGCTTATGTTATAGCTGACGCACCATACTGCTTGCTTTTAGGACGACCGTGGCAAAGCTTGTTCAATTGTCGAAGTCAGAAACATCGGAAATGGTATATGTCACAGTCCACGATCCCATAGACATCATGCGAGTTCGAACCTGCGCTACCTTCCCTCATCCTCCGCCCCATTTGAACACACTCATGCTCACAGCAGCAGCTCTTAGTAGCCCGTCGTCAGCCTTGACTCACCCTCTCGCAGAATGTCTACTACAGGAAGCCTTTAATTATGATCCCATTCGACAAGTCCTTGCTTACAAAAGGTCGCCAATCGAATCAAGCCTGTTGCAACAACCATGCCTGCCCATGCTCGTATCATCCGTTGTTTCCCCGAAGATCCCCTTCTTTCCCTTCCCACAGTCTCTATAAACCCTCCAGACTTCATTTCGGGCACCCAGCTCACTACAGAACGCATTGACGACCTCGGAATATTTCAAAACTCTTTCCTATGGCCCGAAGAGCGAAAATTAGCGGCCCATGTCCTATCTCTCAATGAGTCAGCGCTAGCATGGGACGAGACCGAGAAAGGGTGTTTTTGCGATGATTATTTCCCGCCTGTTATCATTCCAACCATAGAGCATACTCCCTGGGTCCATCGTCAACCACCTATCCCACTGGGAATCCGCGATGAAGTCATTGCCCTCATTAAGTCGAAAATTGCGTCAGGGATCTACGAACCATCAAACAGCTCATACCAGTCGAGTTGGTTTTGCGTTTCAAAGAAAAATGGCTCGATTCGAATCGTTCATAACCTCCAGCCCCTTAATGCAATCACAGTTAAGGATGCAGCCAATCTCCCTTACGTCGAGCTGTTTGCAGAGCAGTCAGCTGGTCGCTCAATCTATACCATGATGGACCTATTCGTCGGTTTTGATCACTGAGCCTTAGCTGAAGAATCTCGGGACCTTACCACCTTCCAGACACCTCTCGGCACTTTTCGACTCACTGCATTACCTATGGGATGGACAGATTCTCCCACGGTCTTTCAAAATGACGTCGCATTCATCCTTCAACACAAAATCAATATCGCACCAAATTTTCAAGATGATGTTAATGTTCTCGGCTCTCGCACACGATATGAGCTCTCGGACGGCACTTTTGAGACCATTCCCGAGAATTCTGGCATTCGACAATTCATTTGGGAGCACTGCTTAGACGTGAATAGAGTTTTACACCATCTTAAGCATGCAGGAGCCACGGTCTCAGCAAAGAAGCTTTTTATTTGTGTACCTGAGGTTATCGTCATTGGCCAGCACTGTACTTATGAGGGACGCATTCCTGATGACTCGAAAGTCGTCAAGATCAAGAACTGGCCTCCCTGCATGACACGATCTGAAGTCTGTGGATTTTTAGGCACTGCAGGAACAGTCTGCAACTGGATTAAGAACTACGCCCTACTCACACGCCTGCTTACTAATCTCACTCGCAATGCTGTGCCTTTTGTTTGGGATGAAAATGCGCAGACCTCCATGAACACCCTTAAACACGCTATCATTAATTCACCTGCTATTCGACCCATCAATTATCATAGCTCTAATCCCGTCATTCTAGCTGTCAACTCCTCCCATATTGCCTGCGGTTGGATTCTGCTTCCGCTCGACATAACAGAAGCAACATTCCTCATAGCTGACATCACCGAAATCATCCCTACCCACAAACTTATTGCAGCCCGCGCACGACAGCTTGCCAAATGAGACGAAGACCTTGCACACATTCACAAGCGCGTCCTTGCAAGTTGTTATGTCTCCGTGAAAGATTTCGAGCGTCGTTTTTCAAACATCATCAAGGACCAACACTTTGAACCAGGCGAGCTCGTTTTAGTCCTTAACAAGAAGATTGAGCCATCGTCGAATGCAAAGTGCAAGCCACACTACTTTGGTCCCATGGCTGTCGTTTCACGAAACACAAACGGCGCGCATCGTCTTGCAGAGGTCGATGGCGCTGTGTCCAAGCTCAAATTTGCCGTGTTTTGTCTCATCCCCTATCACTCATGTTCCCCGACTACACTCGAAGTCACTCAGATTATCGACGCAGACGCAATCACAGGGATGATAGGATCATTCAATGTATAGATTTGTTTTGTGGATCGACTGAGGACGGTCAATATCTGTAGTTGGGGGGAGGTGTAGTGATTACCAATTGGCTGATGCTGGAAAGTGCCGTTTCGACATTTACCTCTACCACCATCAGCATCAATGCACTGCCAATTAGCCGTCTCTGAATCTGTCAAGTCCCACTATCCCACTCTCGTCAATTTGTCAATACCATACCCTTTTATATCGCCACTCACTCAATCGTTTCATATGCTCTTCCCTTTCAGTCTACTCTACCCTGTCAGGCGCGATGCCACTCCCTTCAGCGCCCATCGTCACATAAACAATTCGGCATAGCTATACCCGACCCTTAGTATTTCGAAGTATAAAAGTAGCCCATGTACACTCACTATGACAGGCAATCATACCAGTCTCCCAGTCTCAGTCTCAGTCTCACACTCGCTATCTAAATCGTATTGCTATATCTATCATTTATCGTCTCGCACTCGTCTTGATCATTATCGCATAACATTCGTTAACGCTAATCTATTTCTATAGCGTTTCAGCATCACACTAGTGGTCTCCACACCCCTTTGAACTCGCAGCAAGAGCCACTTAGGTTCTTACAGTTCTTGCACTTTTCTGCGCAGGGAATTGGTGATGCTGCTCGTGGCAGATGTACACAGGGGGTGGGGTCTATGGTATGCAGCATTCGTTCCTCAGGTTCGGGATCCTTTGGAACGTTAGGAATAGGAGAGACAACGAAGGATTTCGGAAGTTGTGAATGTTGCCATTTCTTGGGATGGCAGTGGAAGGCCAGGGGCAGTCCATTCTTCTTTCGATCGGTATCTATATCAATCTCGATTTCATCTGATTTCGTTGTTCGAGGGAGGACGAGTGTTTCAGCAGCCCAATCTATACTTGTGTTCATTGCATGTAACCACGGAATCCCTAGAAGGATTTGATCCCTTCTTCCTAGTTTGGTGATATTGAATTTTCCATACATAGTTCATTCATCAATTTTGACCACTGGGAGACAATAATGCATGATCGGTCCTCCTTTGATATAGGTCCCATCAGCAGTTGTGACTTTGAAAGGCTTGTCGAGTTTTCTTTTAGTGATTTTATGGAGTTTCACGAACTCCTCGGAGATGAAGGTTCCGGCTGCTCCAGAATCTATAATGGCAGTGGTGTCGACAGATTTTAAACGCGTACACGAGTGGAGAGTAATGGGAACACAAAGTTCTTTTCTTTCACCTACAGCACATACAAGTCTTAGTAATACATTGGGAGAAACATACGTCAAATCCTTGTTTCTCCAATTCAAAAATCCTCGACAACTCACCTCACAGTTTCTTCATCTTCTTCGTCTCTGACTTCAGCTTGTCGGAGCGGTGTCTTCTTCTTTCTTTCGGGACAATTGTGGATACGGTGTCCGGTCTTCTTGCATCCAAAGCATTGCCCTTTCTTCATGCATTCGGATCTCTCCATGTCGGAGATTCAATCTACGACCATTGCATTGGAGTTGCGATTAGGTATGTATCGTGCATTTCCATAGTTCTTCTTCTTCTGCTGCGGAGCATGACGTGTCCGTATTGCTTGAAGACAATGGTGGGAGTTGTCAATGGAAATGCATTGCAGCACAACTTCACGGAATACTTCTGAGACATCTCCTGGTGTGAAGAGCTTGGTAAGGATACCCATGTTCAGGCCATCTTGGAAGAATTGAATCTTTGTTGCATCATTGGTGATGCGGGCTTTGGCCGCAAGGGCCTCAAAGTCAGCGATGTAGGTATGGAGATCACCGCTTCCTTGTTCGAGGTCCCTGAGTTTTGTTAGTGCAGTTCCTTTGGTAACCACTGGTTCGAAGGCTTCTTTAAAGCTTTTCATGAAATCCAACAATGTCCTGTAACCAACTTTTTGTCCAGAGGTATCAGTTGACTGAGCATGATTAAGAAATTGTTCTTTCCAAGATTTGGCGTTTTTCTCAGTCATGAAGGATGTGATGAAAATGATCTTCTGCTTGTTGGTGGTGTAGAGCTTTTCGTTGATGTTGAAGCATAGATTGCATGATTGGATAAATTCGCGAGAGTTGTCGTGATCTCCATCAAAACCAGTTGGGAGACCGATTTTATATTCAAATTCTTTGGTGGTCGTCATGATGATGATTCATCTGGTGAGTTATACTTTCTCAGTGCCTACACGCGCTGTCTTGCTGTCTGTTAGGGCTTATCAGGGTTCAGGGTCGAAGACTGGATAGTCGACAATCAGGTGGACTTTAATCTTTTGTTACGAACTGGGGTGGCGTCACCAGTGACAGTGAAAAGACACAGACAGTCTGCTGGGAAGTTCTACAATGTCCAGAAGAGGACAAGGTGAAAGTACAAGGAATGTGTTCCGAGTACAATCAAGGGTTCGGCCTCAAAGACAAGTCTAAGAGGTTCTACAAGAATAGAGACTAAGGCTAAGGAGTGCTTAGACTTAGAGACGATTCAGGACGACTTAGGTTGGAGACCTAAGCGAAGGAGATTCCAGGTAAAACCCAGTAAGATTAAAGTAAAGTATACAAGCATAATACAATGTGCTTAAATAGGTCAATATGTGCGCACGGACCAAGAGAGTTGTGAGAAAGTAAGTGCGTATCCAAAGAAGGAAGGCAACTATAGTACAAATGCGTTGAGCATATGAATCAGAGTTCGTTATGTAATATACAAGTAAAGGAAACAAAGAGAAAATGAATAGGGGTGCGTACAACTGTAACAGATTTTATGACATTATATTCTAGATTAGCTTCCCCAGATGATAATGGGTAGCAGTGATACAGCCACTTTGCATACCCCCAGCATTGTTCAATAAAACTGAGTTCACAATAAAATTTTGGAAGGAAAGAGCACCTTGAAGCCCCTTAACCTGCACTCTCTCTCCAAGTTTAACTCAACATTAATGAAATTTGGTTGGTTATAGAGAATTCAGCAACAACAACAAGAAGTGGAACCACACGGACAGTTGAAATCCTTGCACTGAGCCTTTTTTTGCCAACATCAAAATCATGCTCCTCTAGGATTTTAGCCATTCCCTTGAACAACCCAGCATTTGTGTGACCCTTGGGAAAATAGAACTCCTGAGGTGCACCATTGAAGACACCATTAGCAATACAAACTTCTCATCTACACCACAGGTTTGTTTCCCTGTAGCATCCCTCACTGGAGCATTGACCCTCCAGTTCTTGCAAGTCTTGGGCATGCTCTGAGCACTTAATGCATCATCAGCCCTTTTAAGGTGAGTCATGGCATTGTCGAACACAAAAATGTGGTCATCCTCTGGGTAATCTTTCTCCAGAATTGTCATTGCTTTCTTGGCATGTTGAAAATTTTCATCATTGGTGAAGTATCCATCCCTCCCCTTTCCTGCCCTAAAGAGTACATGGGCAGATTGACACCTGTCATGAGACCGCAACCAGCCATAATCTGTCAAAACAAAATCTGTGACCATAAGAGAAGATCCCTCGCCCTTTGGCTGTGGAGTTGCCTTTTCATCTTTGTGGACCCAACATTTTTTGCACTGATCATTGGCATAAAAGGTTGACTCATCACGGGACCACACAACAGTGCGCTGCCCAGTCTCCTTATCATCCTTCAGCTGCATAACATCAACAGAAGACAATTTTTGAGTCTTCAGTTCCAATGCATACCATGCTGGCAGGAATCTATTCTGTCAATATTCAACTACATCCTCTCATTTTAGGCCATAGTCCATCCAAATCTGCATTTTTCCATCCATCGTTGTGTGGGTTCTGTCATATACTGTATCTGGACATGATCTCTGATCCAACTTCTTAGAAGTCCGGATGTCCAGACCTGCATATCCTGCGCTTCCTCCCTTCAATATCCGGATGTCTGGACCTATGCTCCTTTCTATCTCCCAACCTATCTCCATTTGTAATAACTCCATTTGTACATTCATAAGTCCGGCTCTCTGGCTATCTCTGTATTCCATCTGCTTACTGATCCGTTACTTCACTTCATCTCCGAGTTTCATTTACTTATGTTCCATTAGACTTTGCATATAGTTTGTACATAGCCTCGTACTGCACTGACTGATCTTTCCATATCTACCTATAGTATATAAATCACCTGTAAATCTCCATAGTACTTTAGTTCGAATATCAACTTAGTTTCTACTCATTCCTCTGGACTTAGTCTGCCTCCTAACCTCTTCCGGACTCGAGCTCAGTCTCTTGTCTATCTCTGGACCTTGGACCTCCGTCCTCAGTCATACCTCCAGCTCTACCTTTGGGTAGTCTCTATACTGTCTGTTTCTACTCTGGACTTTGTCCATAGTAGCCTTTAGTCTTTCCCACTCTTACATCCGGAAGTCCGCCAGACTTCATGTCCCTATATCTGGACTTCCTCCAGACGTGCGTGACCCTATAGAAATTAAGGGCACCATACTCGGCAAAGGGGCACAGTGCACAAGCTGAGGCCAAGCCCTTCTGGATTAACCCTTTATTGAGTACAATCTTAACAGTTGCTAAGGAGATATTTTTGGTGAGCTTGAAACATTGCTGTACATCAGGTTGTGCAAGATAATCAATAATTGCTGTTGCAGAAATATATTTCCGAGCGACTGGAGATGAACTAGTAACTCCTCCTTAAGATCTTCAACATCAATCCACGACCTCATCCACTTGCCACCATACCTTGCCAATGGCAAGTTTTCATGATCCAGGATGTATGACTTCGACCATTCCCTCACCTTTTGTGACATGTAAGTCGCTTTTCCAATGAACTTCACAGTCTGGAGTGCTTCAGCTGACCATACAGTGACAGCTACAAAGGCCCACAGGAAATATTCCACACATGTCAAGCATTTTTGCAGCACAGAGTCAAGGTCATGTGGTTTGTGTCCATGTCCCTTGAAGTTCCGGTGTAAAGATACAACCTAACCTGGGCTGTAGATAAACTACCTCCCAAGTTAGTATGTGAGTCTTGCACTCCATCTAGTCTGCTTCACTTGCTAGGCAAGAACATTCGACCCTAAAGGGGGATGCCTGTTAGTATGGTCAAGTCCAAGTCAAACCAATGTGCGAATGTAGCATCATAGTCAGCGGTAAGATGCTGTGGTTAGCAAAGATGCCACCGGAACTAGCATCATAAGTAGCAGTACTAGCATGGCTGAAAAAATGCCTGAAAATGTAATGTTGAGCAAGCGGTGATGAGCAGTAATGTCAGCAGTAGCAGTAAGGTGTGAGCAGTGCAGAAGAAACAGTAAAGAAAACCACAGTACTTTCAGCAGTAAAGCAGCAGTGTGCATGAAGTCAAGTCAGAATAGGGGTCAAAAGTCCAGCAGTAATGGTGAACGAGTGATATCAATTAATGAGCAGTAAGGAAACTTTGAAGACTAAGTCTACTACTGGGTGGTTCCAGAGCTAGACACTAATCCTGACCTATAGTATGGTGAAAATAAGGTACTGTATTGTGCTGGCTATGCGGTGCTTATATCCTATTTTGTATGTACTCGGGATGCATTAGGTGAGATCAGTAGTGCTCGAGTGAAGTAACCGCTGGTATGTCAACATAATGCGAGGTAGCTGTGGCATGAGGCAACATGTAATAAGACTTGCCGTAGAATCAATGATAAGCGGTCATGTACAAACTATGCACCAAATGGAGCTATGTGGACGAGGCAAGGACATGGAAGGACATTGGTTTGTGGAACATGGTGCAGCAATTGGTACAGTGTGCAGTAAGCATGTGATGCCGCCGGCATGTGCTAAAGGAGTAAGATGGCCATAGATGAGTGGAGATTCCTATAGACGTGATGTTACAGTTGTACGTCCCCTACATACTTTTCCCCTATTTCACATGATCTCTTTTGACTTATGCACCTCAACATGCTTGTACTATACTTGCCTTCCTTATTAGGATACACATTTACATTCTCATGTCTCTCTGATCCGTGCACTGTAAAGATACAACCTAGCCTGGGCTGTAGATAAACCACTGCCTAAACTAGTATGTGAGTCTTGCGCTCCATCTAGTCTGCTTCACTTCTAAGAACAAGAGTGTTCAACCCTAAAGGGGGATGCCTATTAGTATGGTCAAGTTTGAGTCTAACTTATGTGCAAAACAAGCATCGAGGTCAGCGGTAAGTTTCTGCGGTCAGCGATGATACCGCCAGAAGTAGCATTGTGTGTAGCGGTGCTACCGTGGTCGAGATATGATCAGTAACAGTTGCGTTGAGCGATGGTATCAGTGGTAGTGGTAAGGTTGCGAGCGGTGCAAGGAAACAGTAAAGAAAGCCGCGGTACTTTCAGCGGTAAAGCAGCGGTGCATGAGAAGTTCAGTCAAATTGACTGTCAAAAAGTCCAGCGGTAACGGAGAACGAGTGTGATTGTTACAATCGTACGTGCCCCTATTCATTTTCTTACCTCATTTACTGTGTATATTACATAACATGACTCTGACTCATATGCTCAACGCATCTGTACTATAGTTGCCTTCCTCCTTTGGATATGCACTTACGTTCTCACACTTCTTTTGGTCCGTGCGCACATATTGGCCTATTTAAGCACGATGTACTTGTAGTAGATTCTTTACTTTAATCTTACTGGGTTTTACCTGGAATCTCCTTCGCTTAGGTCTCCAACCTAGGTTGTCTTGAATCGTCTCTAAGTCTAAGCACTCCTTAGCCTTAGTCTCTATTCTCGCGGATACCTCTTCGACTTGTCTTAGAGGCTGAACCCTTGATCGTACTTGGAACGCGTTCCTTGTACTTTCACCTTGTCTTCTTTTAGACATTGTAAGAACTCCCAGCAGACCGCCTGTGTTATTTCACTGTCGCTGGTGACGCCACCCCAGTTTGTAACAAAATATTAAAGTCATTTTGATCGTCGACTATCCAGTCTTCGACCCTGAACCCTGATCGCTTAGATCAGCAGACTAGCGTACGCATACGCTGAGCAGATTGTCAAGAGGAAGTCCCCTGACAGAAGAAAAGCCCTGACGGACAGCAAGACAGCGCGTGTAGGCACCAAGAAAGTATAACTCACCAGAAGAATCATCAACCATGTCGACCAAAGAATTCGAATACAAGATCAGTCAACCGATAGGTTTCGATGGAGATCGTGATAACTCTCGCGAGTTTATCCAGTCGTGCAATCTGCACTTTGACATCAATGAAAAGCTTTACACTACCGACAAGCAGAAGATCATCTACATAACATCCTTCATGACCGAAAAGAATGCCAAGTCATGGAAGGAACAATTCCTTGAACACGCCCAATCTACCGACACATCGGGACAAAAAGTTGGTTATGGGACGATGGTGGAGTTTATGAAGAGCTTCAAAGAAGCATTCGAACCAGTGGATACCAGAATGACCGCACTTACACGCCTCAGAGATCTCAAACAAGGAACCAGAGATCTCCATACCTACGTTGCCGATTTCGAGGCACTTGCAGCCAAGGCTCAGATCAACGACAACGCAACGAAGATCCAGTTCTTCCAAGACGGTCTTAATTGGGGTATCCTCACAAAGCTTTTCAATACAGGAGATGTCTCCGAAATATTCAGAGATGTTGTGTTACAATGCGTTGCTATTGACAACGCCCATCATCGGCTTAATGCCATGAGGACACGTCATGTTCCACAACAGAAGAAGAAGAACTACGGGAATGCACGGTATACTCCGAACCGTGATTCCAACGCAATGGTCGTAGATCGAATCTCCGACATGGAAAGATCCGAATGCATGAAGAAAGGACAGTGCTTCGGATGCAGAAAGACAGGACATCGTATCCATAATTGTCCTGACAGAAAGAAGAAGACCCCACTCCGACAAACCGAAGTCAAAGGAGAAGAAGAAGATGAAGAAACCGTGAGACGGATTGTTGAGGATTTTTGACTTGGAGAAACAAAGACTCGACGTATGTTTCTCCCAATGTATTACTAAGACTTGTACGCGCTGTAGGTGAAAGAAAAGAACTTCGTATCCCAATCACCCTCCACTCGCGTACTCGTTTGAAATCCGTCGACACTACCGCTGTTATCGATTCAGGAGCAGCAGGGACATTCATCTCAGAAGAGTTTGTGAAACTCCATCAAATCACACGACGAAAACTCAAGAACCATTTCGAGTTACAACGGCAGATGGAACTCTCATAAAGGAGGACCAATCACGCATTACTGCCTCCTAGTGGTCAAGATTGACGATCGAACCATGTATGGAAAATTCAATATCACCAAACTAGGAAGGAGAGATCAAATCCTCCTTGGAATTCCTGGTTACGAGCAATGAACCCAATTATAGATTGGGCTGCTGAAACCTTGTCCTTTCACGGACAGAGAAATCAGACGAAATCGAAATCGATCTGGACGAAGATCGGAAGAAGAACGGGTTGCCTCAACTTTTCAATCATGTTAGGTGGCAACATTCCCGTCTTCCGAAACCCAGTATCGCATCTCCTATTGAGATCCCCAAAGACTCAGAACCAGAAGTACGAATGCCACGTACTACAGAACCACTCCACGCGTACAACTGCCGCGAGCAGTGTCACCAATCCCTCGTGCAGAGAAGCGTAAGAATGAATCTGAACCCGAGCATTGGGCGGACAAGAACCTATTGAGCAACGGCCAATAGAAGAACAGAAGCAAGGAAAAAGGAAACGGAAGAAGAACTCCCAGGGCGAAACACCAATGTACCGAAACTATCCAAGTTCTTCGTTCCCCCGAAAACTCTTTCAGCTTCAATTGAAGAAATCCCGATAAAGAAGAACCCGTGCCCTCGTTGATCCCAACTGAGGATGATGACCAATTTGACACCATGCACGACGTCTGGCATGCACCAGAAGTGCGCGAAATTTCCTCTTATGAACTAGGAGAAGGAGAATTTCTTGTGGAATATGATACCGACGGGATTAGCATGAGGATCATAGAAGAAGTATCCATGGATACACCCTTAACACGTGATGGAACTTCTCACCTTGAACAATCCTCTCCCTATTTCTCATTCCACTTCCTCCTCCGAAATATAGTAACAAAGCTCAGGAATTCGCTACGGACGAGAAGGAAAAGAAAAAGAAATCCTTCGCAGAATTGGTCCCGGATTATTTGCACGACTTCGCAGACGTCTTTGCTAAAGACGGATTGAACAAACTACCCCCCGAACGCCCTGGTATCGATCATCGGATCGACACCAAACCCGGTTTTATTCCTCGCACGTCTAAGGTCTACCCGCTATCGGAAAAAGAACGCATGCTGTCAAAACGTTTATCGATGAAAACGTTGCGAAAGGCTTTATCTCGGAATCGAAGTCACCTCAAGCTAGTGGCTTCTTCTTTGTGGGAAAGAAGAGCGGAGAACTGCGTCCCTGTCAAGATTATCGCTACATCAATGATTGGACAGTCAAAAACGCATACCCGCTCCCACTCCTATTTCCCTTGTCGCACGCCTTCATAATGCACAGTTCTTTACGAAAATGGATATCCGGTCCGGTTATAACAACATTCGCATCCATCCTGATGACAGTGGAAAGCTGCTTTTACCACGGAATTTGGCCTCTTTGAACCGAACGTCATGTTCTTTGGCCTCTGCAATTCCCCAGCAACTTTTCAAGCATACATGAATCGCACCTTTCAACAAGAAATCAATGAAGGATGGATGGTTATCTATATGGACGATATCCTGATTTTCTCTACGACAATGGCAGAACACCGTGAACGGACCAGACGAGTTTTGATGAAAATAGAAAAGAACACTTGTTCTTGAAACCGGAGAAATGCACCTTCGATGCAGAAGAAGTGGAATACCTCGGAATGATAATTCGCCCCGGACAAGTTGCTATGGACACCGCCAAGACCAAGGGAATCTCCGAATGGCCAATCCCGAAATCTGTAAAAGATGTTCGGTCATTCCTGGTTTTTGCAACTTCTACCGCACGTTCATTTCCCACTATTCTGACATTGCCAGACCCCTTATCGATTTGACAAAGAAAGATAAGGCCTTTGAATGGTCAACCGAATGTATGGACACCTTCGAAGAATTGAAACGACGCTTTACTTCCCAACCGGTACTCCGTAACCCTGATCCTTCCCGACAATTTGCCATTGCTACCGACGCTTCGCTTGTAGCAACTGGCGGAGTTCTCCTGCAGACTGATGAGAATGGTGTTTATCACCCTGTGCATACCTCTCACAGTCTTTGAACCCCGCAGAACGCAATTACCAGATCTTTGATCGGGAACTCCTTGCCGTGATCCGGGCATTGAACGAATGGCGTCATTATCTCGAAGGAAACCCACACCCCGTCCTGGTATTCACCGACCATAAGAACCTTCTGTACTTTAGAAGTGCACAGAAGCTCACCCGTCGCCAAGCACGTTGGCAATTGATTTTGTCTATTTACGACATCGAACTGCATCACGTTGCAGGTACTAAATTAGCAGTACCTGATGCACTATCCCGCCGGCCTGATTATGACTCTGGCAAAGACGATAATGAGGACCAGACCCTCCTCCCTGACGCTCTATTCGTTCGTCTTATTGACACTGACTTGAAGGATGTGCTATCATCCTCTGACCCCTCGACGACCCTGTTTTCAAAACGGCATCCGATGCCCTTGATGGCGTGTGCCTTCCCCCTATGAAATCGGCACTTTCCGATTGGAAGATTGAGGAGAACGTCCTCTATTTTAAAAACCGCGCTTATATTCCACCGGCGCATCGCTCCGATATCCTGAAAAGGTATCATGATCATCCTACCGCGGGACACCCCGGTAGATTCAAAACCGAAGAACTCGTCAAACGAGAAGCTTGGTGGCCTGCAATGGGCTCTTATATTCGGAAATACGTCGAGGGTTGCGCCCTTTGTCAGCAAATGAAAGCGGATACTCATCCCGTTCGACCCCGCTCGCGCCTATTCCTTCTTCGGCTGTTCGCCCGTTCTCCCAGGTCTCCGTTGATCTTATCACTGACCTCCCCGTCTCTGGAGGCTTTGACAGTATCATGGTCGTGGTAGACCATGGCCTTACGAAGGGGGTAATTATTATCCCTTGTTTGAAAACTATCACGTCAGAAGGTGTGGCCAAGCTATTTTTAAAACATGTTTACCGACGATTTGGACTCCATGACAAAGTTATCTCAGATCGAGGACCGCAATTCCTATCTCGCTTCTCAAAGGAACTTGCCCGACTTCTCGACTACGTCATCGCTCCATCCACGGCTTACACCCACAGACTGATGGTCAAACGGAAAGGCTCAATCAAGAACTTGAAACATACCTTCGCATTTATTGCCGTAACAACCCTGAAGATTGGGTAGAACACCTACCAATCGCTGAATTCGTTCACAACCACCGAAAACACGATGCACGTAATGCATCACCCTTCTATTTGATGATGGGATACGAACCACGTGCTATTCCCCACCTTATTCCCGATTCATCAGTCCCCGCAGCAGAAGATCGAGTACGATCTCTGCAGAAGATAAGAGAAGAAGCAATCGCTTGTCATAACATCGCAATGCAAACAATGGCCGAACGATCCCGAGGAGATAAGTACACTCCATGGAAGATCGGAGATAAAGTTTGGTTATCTGCCGCCAATCTTAGACTTAAACTCCCATCAAAGAAGCTCGCCCGAAACGATACGGACCTTTCCCGATCATCGATGTCTTATCTCCCATCACGTTCACGCTCCAGCTCCCCCGCAGTGGAAGATCCACCCCACGTTCCATGCTTCTGTCTTATCATCCTATAGCGAAACAGACGTACACGGACCGAATTTCCCTGAACCACCCCCTGACATCATCGAAGAAGAAGAAGAATATGAAATCGAAGCGATCCTTTCTCACAAAGGAACCGGCAATCGCCGACGTTATCTTGTTTCGTGGAAAGGATACTCATCGGGAGATAACGAATGGCTCCCAGAAAAGAATCTGAAGAACTCCGCTCGAATCCTAAATGCTTATAAGAAGCAACACGCCCTCTGATTATTCCCTAGTCAATCAACCGCATTCGCACTTGATCAACTACCAACGAACATTGAAATGTCTTTCCCCACTGCCTACATTACCCCCGTCACTGTTGCCACCAATGACTCCAACTCCGAAGCAGAACAATACGGAACCCTTACCGCAGAAATCGATAACCAATCCTACATCGAAGCCGCCATCCTCTGTGAGGGACATGCCCTCGAAATCGACAGAATCCTCACCGAAAGAGGTGCTTTCCCCGCTCGACTCATTGTTAACATCATCCGCACTGCAGCCCTTATCGAAGCCACCGCTAAAGAAACTACTGAACTCACACTCCGTCACCGTTTCATTCATCTCCAAAAACGCATTCGTGCTTACGCTATGCTGTTGCTTCCCGATTCTTTTAAAGATGATGTTGAAGAAGCTATTCACATCATTGCCGAACGTCGAGCAGGCGTTGCTCGACCTCCCTCTCCGCAAAGAGATACGCCGCTTCCTGTTCCAGCACCCCTTCTTCGCGTATCTATTCTAATCTTGACGCCTTTACTGGCCTATACACTGCTGTGCAAGAAATTGGGCAACTCACCGACACAGTTGTCGATACCATCCAGCAATCAGTCGCTGAGACCAGAGCAGCCAGAAACCTAGTAGAAGAAGCCATCGCTGATTACAACAAACGCAAGATGATCTTGCGTCTCCTAGAACCCCTCCCCTATCGAACAATCAACTTCTTCACTTCCCGCCACGGTCACTCTTGATTGCCCTGATTGGCTGTACGAGCCCTGCACAGAAGAGCAGTTAAGGCAGCTAAACTATTGGGTATCCCCGCTACTGAGTTGATAACACTCGGCCCTCGACTTCGCGACCTTCATATCCATCCCCCCATGTCCATCCCATCGTCATTCGGTCCTATGGACCCCATTTCACCAGTCTTAGTAAAAGACTTCGGCATCACTTCCCCCTCTTCTCCACCGAACTTCTTGCAGCTGCTGAGCGTGCAGTCACCCCGGACCTTCCTGAATCAGCATACACATTGTCCTCCGCTCAACAGGCACAACTTAAGCGGCAGAACACCCTTGCCTTAAAACGTATGACGAAGAAGAAGGGAAAGAAACGCGCCAGATCCACCAGTCCTACGCCCATCATTTCTCCGTCCCCCCTACGCAAAGTCCATTCTAACCCTGACGAGAACATGAAATGCCGAATCTGTGGCTTGCTAGGACATCGTCAAAAGAATTGCGCGGAATATCAGTGCAAAGTTTGCAGATATTGGTCACCGACTCATCTGTCCCTCTACTGCCCTAACCGAGTTGGGCCTCCTCCCTTCGAGTTAACTTGGAAAGATGAAGGATTCTATGACGCACTTCGTGCTTGGGAAAAGCAGCTTGACGATGAATGCATTCGTGCAGAGAAAAGAAGGGACTCTAAACGATGCGCTGGTTTGGAGGAAGCTAAGTACATGATAAGTGGATCCTTTGCTGATGAAGATTACGAATGGAGCGACGATCCCGTCTACTATGCGAACCAAAGTGATTGAAAGCCGGTGACTTTCAGTATAATACGGGGGTAATGTTACAATCGTACGTGCCCCTATTCATTTTCTTACCTCATTTACCGTGTATATTACATAACATGACTCTGACTCATATGCTCAACGCATCTGTACTATAGTTGCCTTCCTCCTTTGGATACACACTTATGTTCTCACACGTCTCTTGGTCTGTGCGCACATATTGGCCTATTTAAGCACAGTGTACTTGTAGTAGATTCCCTACTTTAATCTTACTGGGTTTTACCTGGAATCTCCTTCGCTTAGGTCTCCAACCTAAGTCGTCTTGAATCGTCTCTAAGTCTAAGCACTCCTTAGCCTTAGTCTCTATTCTCGCGGATACCTCTTAGACTTGTCTTTGAGGCTGAACCCTTGATCGTACTCGGAACACGTTCCTTGTACTTTCACCTTGTTCTCTTTTGAACATTGTAAGAACTCCCAGCAGACCGCCTGTGTCTTTTCACTGTCGCTGGTGACGCCACCCCAGTTCGTAACACGACCATCCGACCATCTGGTCATCCGGAATGTTTATCATTCACCTCCCTTTGGATTCTCCATGTGCCACTCCGAATACTACTTGCATACCCACTTATGATCCGTTGATCAGTCGGGTTTTATGCAGACATCTTCTTCAAGTGCTACTATCGGAAATGCCTTAGACCTCCGACATTTCCACATCCGGTTCATTTCCGGTCCTCCAATCCGGTTTCATTTCCGGAGTTTCATCTCCAACCCTCTGTCCCCTGTTTCCGATCTGGTTTTCTTTCCGGAAATCTGTTACCCAGCATTCACCTTGTATTAGTTTGCACTACTCCCCCTGATAAAGAACTCCATCCTTCATGATGGTTTTCTGCAGGTGTTCGGGTTTTGTATTTCCTCTGACAATGGCCCCGCTTGGGTTCCCATCCGTAATGCCTGCACGATATCCCACCTCCGGATCCGAAAAGTCCGGTCTTATCATTGCTCTGGCATCTTCCACTCTCCATCCTTCGTACCTAGATGGTATTCCGTCCTCCGTCCTCAAATGTCCGGACCTTATGTTTGGGTTCCAGCATTTCTCAACCCTCTTCCGTCCTGCCTAGATGGTAGTACCTCCCTCCGAATTCAAAAATCCAAACCCCTGTCATCCGTCCTTCCAGCACTTCTGACATCCTCCGTCCATGTCTGAGATGTTATTTCCACCTTTGGTTTCACCAGTCCGAAGCCAATTGTTGCCCTTCCATCATCGCCTAACATTTTACCACTAACTGGATACTCTCCGCTGATTCTCTCTCGACATTGGGAATGTCTCCCTAAAGGGGGGATAGGTACTCCACCTTCCGCTCCGTACCAGGCAACTCCATGACCATCTTCTGGCTCTGTCATCCACCTCCATGTTTCCAACACTTCATACACCAACTGCACTTCGGACATATGCTAAAGCTCGGACAACCTCTGGTATCAATTATCGGTCTAGTGAAGTACTCCATATCATCCTCCGTACCTCTCAGCTTCTCCAACCTTTGTTGTACCTTCATCCGAAGCCTCATCCGTAACTTTCCCGCGCTATGTCCGGTCACATCCGAACCCATCGGTGCACTCTTCCATGTCCGGATGCACCTTACTGTGTTATGGAAACCTTTGGATTCGCTTGGGAATTATTGTAGCAAGGATATGTACTCCACAATGAGCCATCCATCATTGACTGTGTCTTGACCTCCGCACTTCCGGTCTCCTGTCATCCGAAACTTCGGAGCAGTTCTCTCATGCTCTCCGACAGTAGTATCTGGAAAGAACACCACTCCGTTCCTCCATCGGTCCTTGACCATCCTTTCGTCCCTTTGTCCGAATCAGCACAACCCTATCTTCTGCCATCCTCTGAATCTTCCTCGCCTATACACCTCCGGAGTTTTGTAGCTTCGGATCTCCAGCAGCTTCCTTCACAAGAGGCTCCCACCAATACATCCAACTTGCCCCTAGTCATCCTCGGACGTCTTCATTTCAGAATGGATCTGTTTTCACTTCTACCGCTGTTACCACTTCTGCTCCATCATGTATTCTGGACTCACTCACCCTCTATCGAAGTGCCTTCTCTAGGCTCCTCTCCAGATCCGAGAACTCACTGGTGTACCTTCGGAGTTTTCAGTATCAGCTGTCCAATCCACCTTGTTGATGTCCATGACTTATATCCACGCCATCATCCGCTTTCCGATCCATCCATTTTGATATCCATGACTTCCATATCCATTCCACTCTGTCCTGTCCATCCGTGTACCTCTGGATCTCAGATTTCCGTTCCCTCTGGCAGCCTCGGTTCATGAAGGCTAGCATATCCATCCCTAATCCACTCCGCCTCCGACATTTACCATTTTCCTCATCTGCACCACCAATCTGACTCTTCTGATTCCCTGTCTTTCAGAAATCCAAAATCCGATGCTCCTCTTAGAAAATCCGAAATATTCCGGACCTCATATGCTGACATCCGGTCCACCATATCCTATCCGGAAATCCGATAGCACTTCCGGAGTTACTACGAGAAATCTTCGGATCTATCAGCATTTTTTATGAAGCAATGCAATCGCGTTTCCACCCATTTCTGATCCCCATGTCAATTCTCTGTTGCCTTCCACTCCATCCTCCGAATCTCCGAATCTCTGGACCCACTGTGATCATCGGAACCTCCAAGTACCGTCGGAAGTTTCACTGGAACACTCAAGTTGTCAATACTTTTCCATAGAGCAACACAAACTCATTTCTGCAAAATCCGCAATCTCCAATCTGCAATCCATTTGTCCCAACCTCTGTTCCACTCAGCTCCTCCAATATCCGGTCCACTTCTCCTTATATCCGTCCCAGTACTCCTATAGACTCCCTTAGTTGCCACTGGGATGTCTCCCTAAAAAGGGGGATAAGGACTCCGCTCGAGTCATTCAAAACAATCTCCGGCCTGTATTTCCCACTCATCACAGCTCGCTCCGTCCATCCGAGTCACTCCATCCATCCGAGTCACTATTCTGTGCCTTTCCGAAGTCAACTCTCGCCATATAGTCTTGCACCAATCTCCTCCAATCTGGTGCCTATGGAACACTTGTCATAGACCCTGGCATGTTCCATTATCAATATCCGAACTCACTATGAGTTACTCTGACTGATTGGATCCTGATCCGATACACTCCACACTCTGTCATCACCCATCCGAAGCACATCCTTGCTGTCCGATACTTTCCATACTCCATCATAACCCATCCGAATCTGGTCTGATGGACATTCCGCTATCCCATGCCCTCCACAAATCCGATGTCCGGTGCTTTCCCACGCCATGACCCCTCACACATGCACATTCTCCAACTCCGGATCACCTGCGAACTCCTTTGCTTCGCTCTGGATTTCCATCTACTTCATCCGTCTATCATAAATCTGCCTTCCGGACAACATTTTCCACTATTTGCACTATAACCATCAGTGTACTTAGTATCTCCGGACCTATTCCTGCAGTATCCGAGTCTCATCCGAACCACCTCCGGGCTCAGGGGCTAAATTCCGGATCTCCACTGTTGCACTTATCCTTTAGCCAGTGTTGAGTGTCCTAGCTCACAACTCATTCCGAGATATCAGTAGATCCTATCCGAACCATGGAAATCATCAGTGCGATGTACTACCCACTCCGTCATCTTCCTAAGTGGAATGTTGCTCCTCCGAGATACCCCTATCACGAGACTTCTGCATCACTTCTGGACTCCACATATTTTGAGATCCAAGTCTCACCGAAATTCCTATGTCACCTACAGAATGAAGTCTCATGGTCCATGTCCATCCATTCCACCTCCTGCTGAATCTTTCCATCTCCACCTCTTGCGCTCCTCCAGCACTTGTGTACTTCCGCCTCCGCTTGCACAGCCACATCTTTGGTACCATATCCGCATTTTTCTCATCCGGAGCAATTTTGCTTTACCTTGCAAGAGTGTACATTTCAGCTAGGGAACCTTTGGAACCCCATATCTCGTGAGCACTAATCCTGTGACCTTCGGACATCATCATCTCCCTATTTCTGTTGCCAATAACCATCAGCCTCAACTCCGTAACCTGCAGCCTCGAGGGCTCGGCCCTAAGGGAGGGATACTGTGATATACCGTACATTCAGGTCTGATCCATGGACATCTGGACACCCAATCAACATCCATCCATATCTAATCCATATCCATATCCGACTCAGTCCATCCATCCGATCTGATCCACTCATCCGATCCATGTCCATATCCGATCCGTGTCCATATCCGATCCGTGTTCATATCCGATCCATGTCCATATCCGATCCGTGTCCATATCTGATCCATGCTCATATCCGAAACTATTCCCGCGCACCTGCGCGTTACTCCTTTTAGGTTAATACCTGTGTCCGGCTTTCGGTTATCTCTGCACCTCTGGCTTTCGGTTATCTTGACTTCCGTCTTGATAAGATAATTCGTACAAGTCTTATTTCCGAGTTCATAGCCTTGTGTTCCGCAATGCCTCAAACATAGCCTCGGACTATCCTTGCTTGCCTTCCGGCATGCTACCTACAGTATATAAACTTGTAGTACAACTCCTGCAGACCTTAGTCTGATTCATTGTTCCTACTTCTGTATATTCCTTTGATTACTCTGTATCCTGTTATCATGTCTATATAACTCCGTCTCCGTTCTTGCACTTGGGCTCCGGCCCTTGTAAGCTTCCAACTCAGGCCTATGGGATTACTCCCTAGGCCGGAGCTTTGATCCTATGTTCTATAATCTGTTCGGACTTCGTTCCATCTCTGTCTATCACCTGTTTCACCTCCGACTCTACCTTTGGTAGTCTTATACTGTCTGTTTCTATTCCGGACCTTGTCCGGAGTAGTCTATACTATCTCTACACCATATCCGGACCTACTCCTCTCTAGTAGCCAAAACTTCCTCTAAGATCCACAGAGCTACGCTCATCCGATCATCCGATCATCCGCTCCTCCGCTCCTCCACTCCTCCGCTCCTCCGCTCCTCTGCTCCTCTGCTCCTCCGCTCCTCCGCTCCTCCGCTCCTCCGAGCTCCGGACCTTCGGACCCCTAGTCCTTCGGATCCATCCTATCCTATCCTCTGACATCTATGGATCATCTTTCCCTCCGGAGCTCTGCTCCTATCCTGCCCTGGACTTTGTCCAGCAGTCCATCCTTCATCTGTTCTACTTGGAACTTGTTCCAGTAGTGTTACCATTACTCCCTACCTTCCGGAAATAGTTCCGGCGCATTCCCGCGCTCATCCGGAAGTCCATCGGAGCTCTGTCGAGCTATCCTGCCTTAGAGTTCGTCCGGACCCTCCATCCGGACTTCACCAGAACTCTCCCTTGGACTTCATCCGAAATTAAGGGCACATACTCGGGTAAGGGGCACAGCGTACGAGCTGAGGCCAAGCCCCTTTGACTTACAACCCTCCAGTACAACCCCATGTAAGACCAGGACTTCTTGCTAATCTCCGGTTTTGCATGGTCGTAACACTTTTCATAAAATCCACCATTGTCCCATAACCAACTTTTTGTCCAGAGGTGTCGGTTGATTGAGCATGGTCAAGGAATTGCTCTTTCCAGGATTTGGCATTCCTTTCGGTCATAAAGGATGTTATGAAAATGATCTTCTGTTTATCGGTGGTGTAAAGCTTTTCGTTGATATCGAAGTGAAGATTACATGACTGGATAAATTCGCGAGAGTTGTCGCGATCTCCATCAAAAGCGGGTGGCTGGCCGATCTTGTATTCAAATTCTTTGGTTGCCATGATTGGTGATTCGTCTGGTGAGTTATACTTTCTCAATGCCTACACACGCTGTCTTGCTGTCCGTTAGGGCTTGTTTTCTGTCAGAGGGCTTCTCTTGACAATCTAGCGTACGCGTACGCTAATCTGCTTATCAAAGCAATCAGGGTTCGGGGTCGAAGACTGGATAGTCGACGATCAGATAGACTTTAATCTTTTGTTACGAACTGGGGTGACGTCACCAGCGACAGTGAAAAGACACAGACGGTCTGCTGGGAAGTTCTTACAATGTCAAGAGGACAAGGTGAAAGTACAAGGAACGCGTTCCGAGTACGATCAAGGGTTCGGCCTCAAAGACGAGTCTAAGAGGTTCTGCAAGAATAGAGACTAAGACTAAGGAGTGCTTAGACTTAGAGACGACTTAGGTTGGAGACCTAAGCAAAGGAAGTTCCAGGTAAAACCCAGTAAGATTAAAGTAAAGAATCTACTACAAGTACACTGTGCTTATATAGGCAAATATGTGCGCACAGACCAGGTAACCGTGAGAACGTAACTGCGTATCCTAATAAGGAAGGCATGTGTTTGTACAGATGCATTGAGCATATGAGTCAGAGTCATGTGACATGATATACAAGTAAGAAGATAATGGGAAAATGAATAGGGGCATGTACAACTGTAACACCTCATGAGCACTCAGACACAAAGGCCTTATATGTGCTTGGTCGAGCAGTCAAACGAATGGAGGTATGTGGTCATTGTGTATCTATTATGACGTATATGTTCTAACTACACTACTAGGCTGGATTTATTGTTAGCGAGGAACAAGAGATCATACCGACATCTGCTTTCATGTGGTCCTTTGAAGACATTGCTGGGACTCAGGGCAAACTTGATTGTGGGCTTACTGGTGCGTTACGCATCCATTTGTCTCAGCGACTGCAAGATTCTCATGACATAAACAGCCTCATCAACCAAGTATGCATTGCTTTCGCCAAATCCACTGCATGTGAAGGTGAAAGGTCATATGGTATATATGGTCCCTCTCATTATCTTTATGGATGACGTCTCCGGCAACATCTCAAAACAATGGAACAAGCACCACGCAATCTACATGTTGAATGCAAATCTCCCACGTGAGATGTGTTACGAACTGGGGTGGCGTCACCAGCGACAGTGAAAAGACACAGCCGGTCTGCTGGGAAGTCTTACAATGTCCAAAAGAGGACAAGGTGAAAGTACAAGGAATGCGTTCCGAGTACGATCAAGGGTTCAGCCTCAAAGACAAGTCTAAGAGGTATCTGCGAGAATAGAGACTAAGGCTAAGGAATGCTTAGATTTAGAGACGATTCAAGATGACTTAGGTTGGAGACCTAAGCGAAGGAGATTCCAGGTAAAACCCAGTAAGATTAAAGTAGGGAATCTACTACAAGTACACTGTGCTTAAATAGGCCAATATGTGCGCACAGACCAAGTAACCGTAACTGCGTATCCTAATAAGGAAAGCATGTGTTTGTATAAATGCATTGAGCATGTGAGTCGGAGTCACGTGATATGATATACAAGTAAAAGAAGATAAGAGAATGAATAGGGGCACATACAACTGTAACATTACCCCCGTATTACGGTGAAAGTCACCGACTTTCAATCACTTTGGTTCGCGTAGTAAACGGGGTCGTCACTCCATTCGTAATCTTCGTCAGCAAAGGACCCATTCCTCATATACTCAGCTTCCTCCAAACCAGCGCGTCGTTTAGAGTCCCGTCTTTTCTCTGCTTGAATACGTTCATCATCAAGCCGTTCCTCCCAATTACGAAGTGCGTCATAAAATCCTTCGTCCTTCCATGTTAACTCGAAGGGAGGAGGCCCAACTCGTTTAGGGCAGTAGAGGGACAAATGAGTCGGCGACCAATACCTGCAAACTTTGCACTGGTATTCTGCGCAATTCTTCTGATGATGCCTGAGTAGTCCACAGACGCGGCATTTCATATTCTCGTCAGGGTTAGAATGGACTTTGCGTAAGGGAGACGGAGAAATGATGGGCGTAGGGCTAGTGGATCTGGCGCACTTCTTTCCCTTGTTCTTCTTCATACATTTTAAGGCGAGTGTGTTAGCTCGTTTAAGTTGCGCTTGTTGAGCGGGGGACAATGTGTATGCCGACGCGGGAAGATCTGGGGTAATTGCTCGTTCAGCAGCCGCAAGAAGTTCACCAGAAGAGGATGGAGAAGTTATGCCAAAATCTTTTACTAAGATTGGCGAGACAGGGTCCATTGGACCGAATGATGATGGGATAGACATAGGGGGATGTATATGGAGGTCGCGAAGTCGGGGACCGAGTGTTACCAGCTCAGTGGCCGGAATACCTAGTAGTTTAGCGGCCTCACACTGTTCTATTGTGCAAGGTTCGTATACCCAATCAGGGCAATCAAGTGAGGTCATTGCTGGCGGTGGCGAGATTGACTGTTCAATGGGAGAAGGAGTTCGGGGGATGCAAGATCAGCTTGCGTTTGTTGTAAATCGGTGATAGCTTCTTCTACTAAGTTTCTGGCCGCTCTAGTTTCAGCGACTGATCGCTGGATGGTGTCGACAACCGTGCCAGTGAGTTGTCCAATTTCTTGCACAGCAGTGTATAGGCCAGTAAAGGCATCAAGACTAGAATAAATGCGCGAAGAGGCGGGTGCTGGGATAGGAAGTGGCGTATCTCTTTGCGGAGAGGGAGGTCGAGCAACGCCTGCTCGACGCTCGGCAATGATGTGAATAGCTTCTTCAACATCATTCTTAAAGGAATCGGGAAGTAACAGCATAGCGTAAGCACGAATGCGTTTTTGAAGATGAATGAAACGGTGACGGAGTGTGATTTCTGTAGTTTCTTTAGCGGTGGCTTCGATGAGGGCTGCGGTGCGGATGATGTTAACAAGGAGTAGAGCGGGGAAGGCACCTCTTTCAGTGAGGATTCTTTCGATTTCGAGGGCATGTCCTTCACAGAGGACGGCAGCTTCAATGTAAGAGGTATTGTCGATTTCTGCGGTGAGAGTTCCGTATTGTTCAATTTCAGAGTCGGAGTCATTGGTGGCGACGACGGGTGTGATGTAAGCAGTGGGGAAAGACATTTCGAGATAGTAGTTAATCAGGTGCTTGACGCGAGTTGATTTGACTGAAGAATAATCAGAGGGCATGTTGCTTCTTATAAGCATTCAAGATTCGAGCGGAGTTCTTCAAGTTCTTTTCTGGGAGCCATTCGTTATCTCCCGATGAGTATCCTTTCCAGGAAACTAGATAGCGTCAGCGATTGCCGGTTCCTTTGTGAGAAAGAATTGCTTCTATTTCGTATTCTTCCTCTTCTTCGATGATGTCAGGTGGTGGTTCGGGGAAGTTCAGACCGTGTACGTCCGTTTCGCTATAGGACGATAAGAAAGAAGCATGGAACGTGGGATGAATTTTCCACTGCGGAGGGAGGTTGAGTGTGAACGTGATAGGAGATAAGACATCGATGATCGGGAAAGGTCCATATCGTTTTGGGGCAAGTTTCCTTGATGGGAGTTTGAGTCTAAGATTAGCGGCAGATAGCCAAACCTTATCTCCGATCTTCCATGGGGTGTACTTATCTCCTCGGGATCATTCAGCCATTGTCTGCATTGCAATGTTATGGCAAGCGATTGCTTCTTCTCTTATCTTCTGCAGAGATCGTACTCGATCTTCTGCTGCGGGTACGGATGAGTCAGGGATAAGGTGGGGAATAGCGCGTGGCTCGTATCCCATCATCAAATAGAAGGGTGATGCATTCCTTGCATCATGTTTTCGGTGGTTGTGGACGAATTCGGCGATTGGTAGGTGTTCTACCCAATCTTCGGGGTTGTTACAGCAGTAGATGGGGAGGTATGTTTCAAGTTCTTGATTTAGCCTTTCAGTTTGACCATCAGTCTGTGGGTGGTAAGCCGTGGATGGAGCGATGACGTAGTCGAGAAGTCGGGCAAGTTCCTTTGAGAAACGAGATAGGAATTGCGGTCCTCTGTCCGAGATAACTTTGTCATGGAGTCCAAATCGTCGGTAAACATGTTTTAAAAATAGTTTAGCCACACCTTCTGAAGTGATGGTTTTCAAACAAGGGATAATAATTACCCCCTTCGTAAGGCCATGGTCTACCACGACCATGATACTGTCAAAGCCCCCAGAGACAGGGAGGTCAGTGATGAGATCAACGGAGACCTGGGAGAACGGGTGAACAGCTGATGAGGGAATAGGCGTGAGCGGGGGTCGAACCGGATGAGTATCCGCTTTCATTTGCTGGCAAAGGGCGCAACCCTCAACGTATTTCCGAATATAAGAGCCCATTGCAGGCCACCAGGCTTCACGTTTTACGAGTTCTTCAGTTTTATATCTACCGGGATGACCCGCGGTAGGATGATCATGATACCTTTTTAGGATATCGGAGCGATGCGCCGGTGGAATATAGGCGCGGTTCTTAAAATAGAGGATGTTCTCCTCGATCTTCCAGTCAGAAAGTGCCGATTTCATAGGGGGGAGGCACACGCCATCAAGGGCATCAGATGCTGTCTTGAAGACAGGGTCGTCGAGGGGGTCAGAGGAGGACAGCACATCCTTTAAGTCAGTGTCAATAAGACGAATGAATAGAGTGTCAGGGAGGAGGGTCTGGTCCTCGTTATTGTCTTTGCCAGAGTCATAATCAGGCCAGCGGGATAGTGCATCAGGTACTGCTAATTTAGTACCTGCAACGTGATGCAGTTCAATGTCGTAAATAGACAAAATCAATTGCCAACGTGCTTGGCGACGGGTGAGCTTCTGTGCACTCCTAAAGTACAGAAGGTTCTTGTGGTCAGTGAATACCAGGACGGGGTGTGGGTTTCCTTCGAGATAATGACGCCATTCGTTTAATGCCCGGATTACGGCAAGGAGTTCCCGATCAAAGATCTGGTAATTGCGTTCTGCGGGGTTCAAAGACTGTGAGAGGTATGCACATGGGTGATAAACACCATTCTCATCGGTTGTAGGAGAACTCCGCCAGTTGCTACGAGCGAAGCGTCGGTAGCAATGGCAAATTGTCGGGAAGGATCGGGGTTATGGAGTACCGGTTGGGAAGTGAAGCGTCGTTTCAATTCTTCGAAGGTGTCCATACATTCGGTTGACCACTCAAAGGCCTTATCTTTCTTTGTCAAATTGATAAGGGGTCTGGCGATGTCAGAATAGTGGGAAATGAACGTGCGGTAGAAGTTGCAAAAACCGAGGAATGACCAAACATCTTTTACGGATTTCGGTATTGGCCATTCGGAGATTCCCTTGGTCTTGGTGGTGTCCATAGCAACTTGTCCGGGGCGAATTATCATTCCGAGGTATTCCACTTCTTCTGCATCGAAGGTGCATTTCTCTGGTTTCAAGAACAGGTGTTCTTGTCGTATTTTCATTAAAACTCGTCTAGTCCGTTCACGGTGTTCTGCCATTGTCGTGGAGAAAATCAGGATATCGTCCATATAGATAACCATCCATCCTTCATTGATTTCTTGTTGAAAGGTGCGATTCATGTATGCTTGAAAAGTTGCTGGGGAATTGCAGAGGCCAAAGAACATGACATTTGGTTTAAAGAGGCCAAATTCCGTGGTAAAAGCAGCTTTCTACCTGTCGTCAGGATGGATGCGAATGTTGTTATAACCAGACCGGATATCCATTTTCGTAAAGAACTGTGCGTTGTGAAGACGTGCGACAAGGGAAATAGGGAGTGGAAGCGGGTATGCGTTCTTGACTGTCCAATCATTGATGTAGCGATAATCTTGACAGGGACGCAGTTCTCCGCTCTTCTTTCCCACAAAGAAGAAGCCACTAGCTTGAGGTGACTTCGATTCTGAGATAAAGCCTTTCGCAACGTTTTCATCGATAAACATTTTGACAGCAGTGCGTTCTTTTTCTGATAACGGGTAAACCTTAGACGTGCGAGGGATAAAACCAGGTTTGGTGTCGATCCGATGATCGATACCAGGGCGTTCGGGGGGTAGTTTGTTCAGTCCGTCTTTAGCAAAGACGTCTGCGAAGTCGTGCAAATAATCCGGGACCAATTCTTCAAAGGATTTCTTTTTCTTTTCCTTTTCATCCGTAGCAAATTCCTGAGCCTTGTTGCTGTATTTTGTGATGGAAGGGAAACTGTGGAATAGTTGGAAGATTGTTCGAATCGGGAAGTTCCATCACGTGTGAGAGGCGTATCCATGGAAACTTCTTCTATGATTCTCATGCTGACTCCATCAGTGTCGTATTCCACGAGAAATTCTCCATCTCCTAGTTCATACGAAGACATTTCGCATACTTCTGGCGCATGCCAGACGTCATTCATGGTATCGAATTGGTCATCATCCTCGGTTGGGATCAGCGAGGGCACGGGTTCTTCTTTATCAGGGATTTCTTCTATTGAATGAAAGGGTTTTCAGGGGAACGAAGAACTTGGATAATTTTAGTACGTTGGTGCTTCGCCCTGGGAGTTCTTCTTCCGTTTTCCTTTTTCCTTGTTTTGTTCTTCTATTGGCCGCTGCTCAATAGGTTCTTGTCCGACCTGATGCTCGGGTTCGGATTCATTCTTGCGCTTCTCTGCGCGAGGAATCGGTGATACCGATCTTGGCAATTGGACGCGTGGAGTGAGGTCTGTAGTACGTGGCATTCGTACTTCTGGTTCCAGGTCTTCAGGAACATCAATAGGAGAAGCGATGAACATTTCGGAAGACGAGAATGTTGCCATCTGGTGTGATGATTGAAGAGTTGGGGTAACCCGTTCTTCTTCCGATCCATATCTAGGTCAATTTCGATCTCATCTGATTTATCCGTCCGCGGAAGGATAAGTGTTTCAGCAGCCCAGTCTATCATTGGGTTCATTGCTCGTAACCATGGGATTCCAAGAAGGATTTGATCTCTTCTTCCTAATTTGGTGATGTTGAATTTTCCATACATGGTTCGGTCGTCAATTTTGACCACTAGAAGGCAGTAATGTGTGATCGGTCCTCCTTTGATAAGAGTTCCATCTGCCGTAGTAACTTGAAATGGTGTTTTGAGTTTTCGTCGTGTGATTTGATGGAGTTTCACAAACTCTTCTGAGATGAACGTTCCTGCTGCTCCTGAATCGATAACAGCGGTGGTGTCGATGGATTTCAAACGAGTACGCGAGTGGAGGGTGATAGGGACACGAAGTTCTTTTCTTTCACCTACAGCGCGTACGAGTCTTAGTAACACATTGGGAGAAACATACGTCGAGTCTTTGTTTCTCCAAGTCAAAAATCCTCAACAATCCGTCTCACGGTTTCTTCATCTTCTTCTTCCCTTTGACTTCGGTTTGTCGGAGCGGGGTCTTCTTCTTTCTGTCAGGACAGTTATGGATGCGGTGTCCTGTCTTTCTGCATCCAAAGCATTGTCCTTTCTTCATGCATTCGGATCTCTCCATATCGGAGATTCGATCTACGACCATTGCGTTGGAATCACGGTTCAGAATATACCGTGCATTCCCGTAGTTCTTTTTCTTCTGTTGTGGAGTATGACGTGTCCTCATGGCGTTAAGCCGATGATGGGCGTTGTCAATAGCAACGCATTGCAACACAACTTCTCTGAATATTTTGGAGACATCTCCTGTATTGAAAAGCTTTGTAAGGATACCCCAATTAAGGCCGTCTTGGAAGAACTGGATCTTCATCGCGTTGTCAGTGATCTGAGCCTTGGCTGCAAGTGCCTCAAAGTCAGCGACATAGGTGTGGAGATCTCCAGTTCCTTGTTTGAGATCTCTGAGTCTTGTAAGCGCGGTCCCCTTGGTATCCACTGGTTCGAATGCTTCTTTGAAGCTCTTCATAAAATCTGCCATCGTCCCATAACCAACTTTTTGTCCCGAAGTGTCGGTAGATTGGGCGTGTTCAAGGAATTGTTCCTTCCAAGACTTGGCATTCCTTTCGGTCATAAAGGATGTTATGTAGATGATCTTCTGTTTGTCGGTGGTGTAAAGCTTTTCATTGATGTCAAAGTGCAAATTGCACGACTGGATAAACTCGCGAGAGTTATCACGATCTCCATCAAAACCAATCGGTTGACCGATCTTGTATTTGAATTCTTTGGTCAACATGGTTGATGATTCTTCTGGTGAGTTATACTTTCTCGGTGCCTACACGCGCTGTCTTGCTGTCCGTCAGGGCTTTCTTCTTGACAATCTGCTCAGCGTACGCGTACGCTAGTCTGCTGATCTAGGCGATCAGGGTTCAGGGTCGAAGACTGGATAGTCGACGATCAAAATGGACTTTAATCTTTTGTTACGAACTGGGGTGGCATCACCAGCGACAGTGAAAAGACACAGCCGGTCTGCTGGGAAGTCTTACAATGTCCAAAAGAGGACAAGGTGAAAGTACAAGGAATGCGTTCCGAGTACGATCAAGGGTTCAGCCTCAAAGACAAGTCTAAGAGGTATCTGCGAGAATAGAGACTAAGGCTAAGGAGTGCTTAGATTTAGAGACGATTCAAGATGACTTAGGTTGGAGACCTAAGCGAAGGAGATTCCAGGTAAAACCCAGTAAGATTAAAGTAGGGAATCTACTACAAGTACACTGTGCTTAAATAGGCCAATATGTGCGCACAGACCAAGTAACCGTAACTGCGTATCCTAATAAGGAAAGCATGTGTTTGTACAAATGCGTTGAGCATGTGAGTCGGAGTCACATGATATGATATACAAGTAAAAGAAGATAAGAGAATGAATAGGGGCACGTACAACTGTAACAAGATGCTGGAGAAAGAATTCTTTGTGCGCTTTGTTATGTCCTCTCCACATGCTGCTCCCATGGAACTCATGTGGGCGATGAAACAGTCCATTTGGTTTGTTATTTTATTCACTCACTCAAATTGAAGTTCTAACTAGATCTACAGTAATGCAGCTACATCTGGAGTTGCCGCATGGGATTGCAAAGACAACGAAGAAGTGTTGTTGATTCCGTGTGGGCTTTTCATTGCTGGTGACAACCCAATGCAAGCAGAGGAGTGTAGCCATGCCGGATTGAACTGTAACTACTTCTGTCAGATGTGCGATGTTGGTGGCATGAAGGAGTACAAAGTGTCTGAGGATGGTTATTGCAGCCTGTTTGCAGTAAGAACATAGTTCAATCATATTTTAATATCTGATGATGGGATTGCAGTCAGGTAATCTACAAACACCGGAAGGCACTGCTGCAAACATCTGACAACAACTTGAGACAGCGTTGAAGCCTGGCGCTACTGAGAAAATCAAGAACTTTGTATCAACAACAGGTATTTGTGATATGGCTTCAACTCCCATCATCAACACGCTTGTAGAACTTGGAAAGATGCTTCGAAAACGTACAGCTGGCACTCAAGCAATGTCCAAGGCTGAAGTCACAGCTGCACTAGAGAAAGAATTTGAAAAGATTTTACAAGGCGACAAGATTGAAGACACTCTCAACCCGTTATTGGGGATGAATGGTCAGTTTTGTTTTGAGTTATCGACATCTTGTTCATGCTTTGGCCAGGGCTCGATATGCACATGGATACCCCAACGGAAATACTGCATACTGTGCTACTTGGCATTGTGAAGTACTTTTGTGGACAAACCGTATTTCTACTCGACAAAGCAAAGCTTATGAACATTTTTCAAACTCATCTTCAGTCTATCGATACAGATGGACTGAATGCTCCATGCCTGAATGCAGGGTACATTTGCACAAGGGTAGCCTGATCAGAAAGCACTTCAAGAGCCTGTTGCAAGTGATGCCGTTTATAATCTATGACCTTGTCCATCCAACAGTTCTCGGTGCCTGGATTATAATAGGTGAACTTGTTGTACTCATCTGGCACACGAGGATCATAAATACCGAAGCTTATCTGGTAAGTTCATATATAAGTATTCAAAGTTATAGTTCTTATCCTCTGTGTCTTCTAGGCAAACTTATCTCGGACAATCGAAGACTTTCTTAACGTCACGGCACAGTGTTCCCCTAGTATTATCATCAGCAAACCAAAATTCCACTTCTTGATCCACCTCTCAGCATACATCTGTTGGTTTGGGCCTGCAATTATATTTTCAACAGAACATTATGAATTGTTCAATCATGTTTTCTGTTTGACATGCATATACAGCAACCGTCAAGCTCCGAGCTGTGACAGCTGCAGGATATTCGCTCATCAAGACACTGTCAAACATGTTGTCACCGGTGGATTTTGGTATGACTCCAAGGTCTCAAAATGGGTTAGGGGAGGTCAAGAGGTTCTTGGATATTTGCACCATAACCTAGAACAGGCACGATTGCTTGGGTTGTCACATCTTGTTTGTAGTTCTCCTGCACCTGGTATATCACGTGTATTGTGCCTTGCTTTATCCTCACTAATGATTCATGTAGGTTCCGGAAAGGCTCGATGTACTGTTAGCGCTGGTGGAAAAATGATGAGAGATAATGCGGTGGCCTGGAAGCACACTCGTTGTGCAAAGATCTTGAAGACCATGCAGCCTGGTACCAGTTATTTTCATGGAAAATCAATTGTAGCAAGTGAGGGCGATGTTGCACATTTAAGCAGTCATGTTGTCTTCCGTCAAGTGACAAATGGGCAGGTGAGACTTTTTGACTGTCCATGACTGCGGATTCACGAGATATCACTAGATGGGGATTGGACGAATTTGAGAGATTCTCATGTCATCCGACAATCATGATAATGTGTCACACGTCACGCTGCAACTTTTTGCATTTGCAGATACACTGCATCCTTCCGTCCATCTCCCATCTCTCAATCTCTTGGATGATGAGGTAGTTGTAATGGCAGCAGTGAGTCGTTCTGTGTGTGTGCATGTGTGCTGTTCTGACCTTTGTTGTACAGGATATCAAATGTGTGATCAATCTCCAGCATAATTGTATTGATTCGCAATGTATGGACAGCATCCAATGGACCGTGCATCAAGAACAGATTGAAACTTCTCAGACAAAACTGACTATTCACCATAAGTCCACTCCGAACTATTTTGTCAATGCCTACTCCATTCACAACTATGATCATATCCGCCTTGTCATTCCTGAGACACTTCAAGAAACACCACTGAGGGTTACAAATGTGATAGAAGTTTTGGCAATAGCTGTACGACACATGAAAGAGAAGAAAGCTTCGAAGAAATCTACTGATCCATTGCAAGAAGCTGAAAGAACAGAAATTGATATCTGGGACCCTTTGGTACCAACACCTGCATTTGATAAACCTCCCGCTAAATTGAAGACTGTTGCGAAGTCAAAAGCAAAGGCAAGCGCTGGTTCTAGCATGCGAGGAAGAAAGGCTGCATCATCTCATACAGGTCGAACTGTTGCTGGATCCTCTGGACTTGAGGCACCACCTGCTCAGCAAAATCTAGTGGTTCAATCCACTTCTTTCAACCAGCAAGCTCAGGGCCAATTTGTACTGCCAACAAATTTTTGCCTTCCTCCACCGCAATCCTTCTGCCCCCCTCTACCTTATTTGCACCATCCACTACAACCGCACTTCCCTCCAGCACAGCCATACCTTCATACACACCCTCATCCACTCCCACCAGCTCCATATATTGGCTCAGGATATCTTCACAGTGCAGGCATGCACCCTGCCCATGCGCAGTTGGCTCCCACAGCTTCAGGCTCAAACCTCCATATGACACCACCTCATGAACTGCAGTTCCAAAGTCTCCCAAACCCCTACCTCCAGCCACCTGGCTATGATTAGAGGACCGAAGAATAAGGATTTGTCTCATGAGCAGGTTTCCCGTTTATGTACGCAGTTCATTACCCATCTTTTTGCTTGCCAGTGAGTTTTTAGTAGCCGTTTGTTACATTCATATCATTCAACAGGCACTACCTAAACCTCAGTCCACTCAGCCTACAACAAGACACTCTGACCTGTTTTATGGTCATGAGCAGGTTTCCCGTTTATCCACGTGGTTTATTACCCATCTTTTTGCTTGTCCAGACTCACATTCTCACCCGCCATCACACCTTATGTCTCCCATTCAACTGCAGATTGTATTCCTGTCGTGCAAACCCTTGCACTCACCCATCACCACCACATCTTCTGTTAGTTGGCCGCTCATCAGCTTGTTAATTAACTGGTGAGTCTGTTTCTTTGTCTCACCCGCCCTCACATTCTCACCCACCACCACATCTTACAGTGGCTCAAAAAACTGTCCGCATGTTTTGACATTTTTCACTATCTATGATATTGTGTGAGAATGAACAAATTCCTCAAGGACATACTTATACCACATTGTAGTATGGCTTCAGGGCTTTTATTTGAGCCCTACACCGTGGGAATCGGCGGAGATATGGTGGAGATATAAGGCTTATAAAATGATGACTCATGTGGACAGTTTTTTGAGTGTATATTAAAACTATATAAATCATTATTTATGACACCATAAAAATCATGCCACTATTATATAAATTATAAAGTGGTGTCATTATGTTATTTTATGACTATATCTAACTATATAAACCAGAATATCTCATGTATCATAGTCATAATCACCATGAAAGCCATCTCCTCTGCTCAAAGAGATAATATCCTCTCTCTGTCTTATGCTGGCCTCTCTGCTCGCCAAATTTCCTCTAGAACTGGAGTATGCAAGTCCACTGTGGCCAAGTTCATCAAAGAAAGCCACCCAGACAAGGAAAACTCTTGTGGAGGACGTCCATCCAAGCTTACCTCTACTGACAAAAGAGCTATTATCCAACATATCACTACAGGAAAGGCTGATAATGCTGTCCAAGCCACCCATTATATCAATTCCACCATCACTACCCCTGTCTCTTCACAAACTGTGAGGAATGTTCTCAAGGCAGCTCATCTCAAGGCAGTAACAAAGAAGAAAAGCCTCTTCTCTCCATCAAACATAGGCAGAGAAGACTAGCCTTTGCCTTAGCTCATCAACACTGGACTGTAGAGGACTGGAAGCGTGTTATATGGTCAGATGAGACCAAAATCAATAGGATTGGGTCAGATGGGAAGGTGTATGTATGGAAAAAGAAGGGAGATGGCCTAACAGACAGAGAGGTTAATGGGACTGTCAAGTTTGGAGGAGGTTCTTTAATGGTATGGGGCTGTATGGGATGGAATGGTGTGGGAATGCTTGCTGAGGTTGAGGGGAAGATGAATGCTGAGCAGTATGTGGACATTTTAAATGACCACTTGCTGCCTAGCTTGGCAGAATCAGGGATTGATGAAGAAGATATCATTTTCCAACAGGATAATGATCCCAAGCACACATCCAGAAGAGCTAGGGAATGGTTTGAAGAACATAACATCAATGTTCTTGACTGGCCAGCACAGTCTCCTGATGTCAATGTCATTGAACATCTCTGGGGAACACTCAAGAAAAAGCTTCAAGCCTATGAAAACCCCCCTAAAGGAGTATGGGAGCTTTGGGAGAGAGTAGCAGTGGAATGGGGGAAGATCACAGCTGAGGATTGCCAGAAATTAATTGAGAGTATGCCTAGAAGGATAGAGGCAGTAATTAAAGCCAAGGGAGGTCATACAAAATACTAGAATACCTGGTTATTACTGTAAAATACTTGAGTCAAAAAACTGTCCGCATGAGTCACCATTTTGTGAGCCTTGTATCTCCACCATATCTCCACCGATTCCCACGGTGTAGGGCTCAAATGAAAGCCCTGAAGCCATACTACAATGTGGTATAAGCATGTTTTTGAGGCATTTGTTTGTTCTCACACAATATTATAGATAGTGAAAAATGCCAAAACATGCGGACAGTTTTTTGAGCCACTGTATGTCTCCCATTCAACTGCAGATTGTATTCCTGTTGTGCAAACATGGTGAGCAGGTTTCCTGTTCAAGCGCACAGTTCATTACCCATCTTTTTGCCAGTCCAGAGTACTGCCCTTCATCATCTAACTCCCAAGTAAAGCTTCCCCATTTCACCACTTATGCCCTTCACTGCACCAAACTCCATACTTCGGTAACCTTTGCTGCCCTTGTTCTCCTCCAGCGACTCAAGGTGCGCTTTCCCACTGCTTGGGGATCTTCTGGTCGCCATCTTTTCATATCGGCTTTCATGCTTGCGTCAAAGGTCATCTGTGACAATACTTACTCCAACAAATCCTGGAGTATTGTAGCCCAGGGCATCATCCAATTGCGAGAGATCAACCAGATGGAGCATGAGATGTGTCAGTATCTGGAGTGGGATTCCCTGCACAAAAGTCCCAATCTTTACTGGGTCACAAGTAGGTTTCCTGTTTATGCGCGCGGTTCATTACCCATCTTTTTGCTAAGGCCCAACAGAACAAAATGTTCTGTTGGGCCTTTATCATTGATAGAATGTTTATTGCTACACATAGTTTTACTGTCATACTGGCACCCTTGAGAACATTATTACTTGTATATTCGATTCCTCTCAATTCAACACTCTCCTCTGCTTCCAAGAGCTCTGTTTTTGTTGTGCTCAGCTTAAAATTCTGCGCCCCAAAATTACTGAGTTATGTTATTGTTAGCATTAAGCAAACTTTAAGTGTGCTTCATTTGTCACCAAGTTGATCACTTTGTGCAGCAACATCCACTGCACTTCCATCACCATTTGGCATCATGATCTCTTGCTATCCTGTGCATCCTCGTGGTTCCAAACTGTCTGCCAGTACACAGAACAGAGGTTTGGGAAATAGTACTCTGCTAACACCAGACATCAACTCATCGAGGTCTCGAGGAAGGAGCATCTCAAGTTCGGGCAGGATTCAACTTCAAGTTGGTGGGATCAAAAGACCTCCTTCTGCATGTAGTTCTGCAGGGGGAGACATTGGTCAAGCACGCTCACTGCTTGGCACAGTTGCAACATCCGTTTCACAAAGCCAGACTGCTGTTGAACTTGGTGGCAGCGTTCAGTGCTCTCCTGGATTATCTGACTCCTCACTCGAGGAGTCTATCAGTGCTGGTGTACGTCACCAAAGGACTTACTCTGGTGCTGGCCTGGGCGACCCAACAATGCTTACTCCCTCACACACAAAACGACTCAAAATATATGCAAAGAAAGTGGCCGAGGAGAATGATGTTCCAGAACAGGGTCTTTTTAACTTCATTGATGTGAGTTACTTTACTTGATACATGTTGTTTCTTAATTTTATTTTTCAGACTGGTGGAATATATTACATGCTGATTGATCTCAAAGTATGCATGATGAAGATTGATTGACTCGATGCGAAAGGCTGCTATGCTTGCTGATATCAAAGAATTATTAAACTCAAAGGATTTCAAGGTATTTATTCACACCACAAGTTGCCAGGCTAATTTAATATCATGCAGTCTGGCCTTCAAAATCGTCTGACTGCATGTCTCCTATCACCCAACTTGACTGTGTATGTGACAGACACACTCCCTAACATCTCAGTAATGTCCTTCAATATTGACTGTCCCATGAGACTGACACTGTAACAGAGCTTTATCAAGGATAACAGCAGTATATTCAAAGTTCCACTGTCACTGTTCGAAGACATACACCTCAGTGCATTATTCGCGTCAATTGTCAGTGACCTACTTTCATCGATTCGAGGTAGTATGAAGTCCAAGGTATGCGCCTTAATATTCGATCTTAAAAATTTCTAAAAGTATCACTCAGTTGCTCTCATCTATCCGGAAATGCATGAGCATCATGGACACAGTGAAGTCGCTTGCTCATGGCTGTATAAAGGTTGATGCCGCCCATTGGAATAGGCTTGCATTTTTGGTATGTTTTTGTTGCATTGGACATTGCATAAATGATCACATCCAACATTAGCAGCGCTGCCTGCGCATTTTTATGATTGGCACTGGTGACCACAGGGTTCTGTTGCTCAAGACTCTTTACTCTCACTCGCTCATTTCATCTCTCCATTCCGCTGTCTGTGCCAGAATCAGACCAAAGCTTGGCATCGACATCGACAGCATTGAGCATGAGTTGTATGGCGATGAAGTGGATTATAATATACCAGATAGCGCATCAGCAACTAATGAACCTCAGGAAATAAATGATACAGATGCTGGTGGATTCATTTGCAATGGTAATTCACCTGAGACTGGTGGCTTGGATGAGAACTTGGGTGGGAATGGAGACATGGATCTGGATTACGAGCCTGAAGACAATGAAGGTGTTGATACTACTGTGTTAAACGGTCGCCCACTTCACTCAGACAACTCTGGCTTTGGAGACAACGGTAAGCCTGTCGTTTTCAGTGCAGGAAAAATTTGGAACTTCGTCAACATCTCACTTGAAAATATTCGCAAAATTGCCAAGGAGGAGGCTGCTGCTGATCAAAGTGGATGTACAGGGTATGAAACCGCATTTCGGCAGTAGGTGTTTTCTCACTGTACATCACAAATTGTCACTCATTAGCACCAAGAATCCAGGTGGAATATTTCCAGCAGGACCTCACTGAATTTCCCAGCAACATGGTTATTCCTAAACTCCTCGCGAGCAACGCCCCTCAGTGGCAGACCACTCTCCAGAACACCCTCCTGTGGAATGAGGATTGATACTTATTCTGTTGCTGCTGCTTATTCACTTGTCTGCATACATACATATCACACTCACTGTTGTTCAAGGGCCTGGACAGCTGCCATTTAAACTGTTGTCTTTCTCATAGTTTGTTTCATTCGCCACAATATATACAAACAATAGTGACAGCAAAGTGACATAGGGTTTACTTAGGGTTTAGTCACATAAGGATAAGCTTAATGCTGCCTCCATTGGCAGTGAGGGAGCACATCTGTTACAGTTGTGTGTGCCCCTATTCATTTTTCATTTACTTATGTCATGTTCTTTTGTTCTTGCTTGATTTATCATACACATATGCTAAATCACTGACTCATGCACTTCAACGTGCTTGTATGATAATTATAAGGATACACAGTTATATTCCCATGGTTACATGGTCTGTGCACACATATGGTTCTATTTAAGCACAGTGTACTACACTTGTATTCTCTACTTTAATCTTACTGGGTTTTACCTGGATTCCTCTTCGCTAAGGACCCCCAATCCTTAGTCATCTCTAAGTCTAAGCACTCCTTAGCCTTAGTCTCTATTCTCGTAGAACCTCTTGGACTTGTCTTTGAGGCTGAACCCTTGATCGTACTCAGAAACAGTTCCTTATACCTTTGCCTTGCTCTCTTGTGAGCATTGTAGAACTTCCCAGCAGACCATCTGTGTCTTTTCACTGTTGCTGGTGACACCATCCCAGTTCGTAACAACATCCACCAGTTCCATCTCCTCCAGATGGCAGCAGCAATGGTGGTCCAGCTTATCATAGGTGTTGTCATGGTCTATATGACTCCATTCTTTGATAAAGAGCCTTACCATACCTCAATCCTTTCTGGGCATGCATGGGTGCAAGAGCTTGTGAATGGACATCCCGACCGGATCAAGAATGAGCTTGGAATGAGAAAGAATGTGTTCCATGCACTTGTACAAGAACTTCAGACTTGTGGACTATGTGATTCAAAATATATAACCCTCAATGAACAGCTTGCCATATTTCTCTACACTTGTGTGATAGGGTTATTAAGCCATCATGTTGCAGATGTTACAGTTGTACGTGCCCCTATTCATTCTCCCTTTATCTTCTTACTTGTATATCATGTCACATGACTCTGACTCATATGCTCAACACATCTGTACAACACATGCCTTCCTTATTAGGATACACAGTTACTTTCTCACGGTTACCTGGTCTGTGCGCACATATCTACCTATATAAGCACAGTGTACTTGTAGTAGATTCTTTACTTTAATCTTACTGGGTTTTACCTGGAATCTCCTTCGCTTAGGTCTCCAACCTAAGTCATCTCTAAGTCTAAGCACTCCTTAGCCTTAGTCTCTATTCTCGCAGAACCTCTTAGACTTGTCTTTGAGGCCGAACCCTTGATCATACTCGGAACGCGTTCCTTGTACTTTCACCTTGTCCTCTTCTGGACATTGTAGAACTTCCCAGCAGACCGGCTGTGTCTTTTCACTGTCGCTGGTGACGCCATCCCAGTTCGTAACAGCAGAACACTTCCAGCACTCTCACACAACAATGCAGAAGTATGTTCACCTTTCAAAGATATTTGTGCTATCAGTAGCCTTACATGGACCTCATCAGATATTTTAAGAGAGTTTTGCTTGCTGAATCTTCAGCTCCATTCTACAACAGATTTGTATACCTTCCATGAGACAATGCACCAATACTGAAGGAAATATCAGAGAATTCCAAGTTATTCCCATATTTTTCAGATTCACTTGGAGCCATTGATGGTACCCATGTTGCATGCTGTCCATCTGCAGCAGAACGGCAACTATCACACAACCACAAAGGTGGTATCAGCCAAAATTGTCTTGCTTGTTGTTCCTTTGATCTCCAGTTCCAATATGTCCTCAGTGGTTGGAACGGATCAACATCAGACTTGACACTCTACAATAATGCTCGGCTTACAGATCTATATATTCCAGAAGAGAGATACTATCTTGCAGACACTAGGTTTGGGATATGTGACTCACTCCTTATTCCTTACTGAGGTGTTTGGTACCACCTGGCTGAATGGGGCTGAGCTGCAGTTTGGTGAGTGATATATCACTAGGTTGGAAGTCTTCTCAATGCTGTGACAGACCAAAAACAACAAAAGAAATATATAATCTTCAGCACGCTCAAGCTCATAATGTCATTGAGAGAATATTCAGTATCCTCAAGAGATGGTTCATGATACTGGTATACCCACCAGAGTATAGTATGTCAACACAAGCCTGCATCCCCCCAGCCCTTTGCGTCATCTATAATTTTATTTGCATTCATGATCTGACAGAAATAGAAGACTTTGATGATGAAGATTTTATTGACCGTGATCCAGGTGAGTCTGCAGAAGGACCAGCTGACCATCAAGAGAGGCAACAGGCAACAGAAGAGAGAGATAGTATTGCAGAGGCCATGTGGGAGGACTACCATAGGATTTGTCACACTCATCAGGATGGGATATAGAGACCTACAAAAGATTGATATAGTATGTGAGTCTACAGAGCCTGCCAGTTAATACATATATTTGATTTTTCTATCAACAAAAGACTTCCTTGGACCATCATCCATCATGACCATGTAGGCATCAGCAGCGCTAATATCCATTTAAAACACTTCAATAAGTGCCACCATGCTATCATCATTGAGGTGCTTTTCTAGCTCTTATGCACATCACATGGCAGCCTGCTTGCAGTGAGGTGGTAGTACAATAGATGTGGATGGTGTTTGTGATTGTGATGAGGCTCAAAAGATGTCACTGAACACTGAAAATTGGTCATTGATGGCATAGAGTGCCCCCGCTGATCCACTGACATGTTGGCATTTTGATGTTGGATGAGAGAGCCTGTAGTACCAGAACCAGAGGCAACAAGGGAAGGTGTTTAGGACTGGGTGGCTAAAAACTTGCACTTGAGTTTCAGTTTGACTGGAGTCATCTCCTACAGAATTGTGTCATTGTCATCATCATCATCATCATCATCAGCCACTAGTAGTACCTGTCACATACCATATCCAGACATGATCTCTGATTCAACTTCTCAGAAGTCCAGATGTCCGGACCTGCATATCCTATGCTTCCTCCCTTCAATATCCGGATGTCCGGACCTATTCTCCTCTCTATCTCCTGATCTATCCCCATTCATAATAACTCTGTTTGTACATTCACAAGTCCGGCTCTCTGGCTATCTCTGTATTCCATCTGCTTACTGATCTGTTACTTCACTTCATCTCTGAATTTCATTTACTTATGTTCCGTTAGACTTTGCATATGGTTTGTACATAGCCTCGTACTGCGCTGACTGATCTTTCCGTAACTACTGTTAAGACCGTACTCAAAGGTAGAGAGATCCAAAGGGCTTTGGCCTCAGTTTGTGCACTGTGCCCCTTTCCCGAGTAATGCCCTTTATTTCAGGGAGAAGTTATACATCTGAAGATCTGGAAGGAGTTGCGTGACAGATCCAGACGTCCAAAGGTTATCCGGAATGTAGGAATAGAACGAAGATTAAGACTAGCTTCGGAATGAGTTCCTAACTAGAAACTAACAGAGATAGACTATCCGAAGATAGAGTCGGAGATATAGACTATAGGAATCGATCCCAAGTCTTGGAAGATGACTTATAGCAGAAAGTGACTCAAGTCCAGGGGAAGCAGAATGAGCAGAATCTAAGATGATATTCGAACTAAGGTTCTATGGAGATCTACAAGTGGTTTATATACTGTAAGTATCTAATATGGATAATCAACAAGTCTGGGACCGAGGGCTATGTATGAAGTGTAATCGAAGTCTATTAGTTAATGCACAGCGGATCAGTAAGCATGAATTGGAAATGAACACAGGTAACGGATCAGTGACACAGGACGGAAATATACACAGCCGCAATACCAGAAACAGGAGGAATGACGAAAGGAGATAGACGCAGATATACACAAGGGAGTTAAGGTGCGAGAAGTGGGCACTTTTGGATGGGTGATCCAGACAGGATCTGTGGGCCGGACGGAAATAGAATGGATCAGATCTGATCGGATATGGTCGGATCTGGGATCAGAAGTATGGTATATGACAACTACCTACATATATAAACCACTTGTAAATCTCCATAGTACTTCAGTTCGAATATCAACTTAGTTTCTACTCATTCTTCTGGACTTAGTCCGCCTCTGAACCTCGTCCGGACTTGAGCTAGTTCTCTTGCCCATCTCCGGACCTTGGACCTCCGTCCTCGGTCATACCTCTGGCTCTACCTTCGGGTAGTCTTTATACTGTTTGCTTCTACTCTGGACTTTGTCCGTAGTAGCCTTTAGTCTTCTCCACTCTTATGTCCAGAAGTCCGCCGGACTTTGCATTCCCATATCTGGATGTGCATGACCCTATAGAAATTAAGGGCACTATACTCAGCAAAGGGGCACAGCACATGAGCTGAGGCCAAGCCCTTCTGGATTAACCCCTTATTGAGTATGATCTTAACAGTACCTCTCTATCAGCAACCACCTTCCCTTTGTCACTGACAGTTCCCACTGCTTGCTCTCACTCCTCAACATGCTCACCCAGCTGCTCTGCTTCACCTTCTACTGACACAACAGGCTGAACCTCCCCTGGACCTTTATTGGCCTGGCTGTCATCAGGAGAACTTGTTCAGACTCGAACATCTTGTGCCCAGCACAAAAGGAGTTGGTGCCATGAGAGAGTTGCATGCACATAAGCTTGTCCATCTTGTGGAAACGTTCCCAGCCTTTGTTGTGAAACAGCTTCACATCAGGATGCATCTGAAAAAAAGATCATATCAGTACTGCTGTTATATCATGATTGAAATGTACCTTTGTGAATGCTGACCAACGACTGGCATCAGCAGGACTAATATTTGCACCAAGGACATCATCCCATGAAAAACCTGACTGAGATTTGATGTCAATGATAGTGGCATATTTTTCTTGCACTGTATGAGTCATAATCAGAATATAATGAGTATTGTGCTAGTATGAGTGAGCAGAGAACGCACATTGATCCACTTATTTTTACATGATTGCCAGTCCCTGCTAGATCCCACTACATGATTCTCCATCCAGCGGCAGCAAGTCTTGCAAATGAATGGAAGCACTGGTAAAAGTTGCCTGTTTAAACCCCATACCTGTCATGAATTCCAAATACAAACCATTATTCTTTCCTCAATTTCTCTAAAGCATCTAAACCCAGTGCTAAGACAAACCCTAACCCTACTGGAATCCTTATATCCGCTTCTATAACCAAACTCTCTGATGAAGATGAAGAGATCATCTATGATGCTATTGGATAAGATAAGATAAGATAGTGTCACGTGATCTTAGAACCTTCTATAATATGATGTCATCACTATGTCACAAATATCACATTGTACAATTCTCACTTCTATTTTACAGTGGCTCAAAAAACTGTCCGCATGTTTTGGCATTTTTCACTATCTATAATATTGTGTGAGAACAAACAAATGCCTCAAAAACATGCTTATACCACATTGTAGTATGGCTTCAGGGCTTTCATTTGAGCACTACACCGTGGGAATCGGTGGAGATATGGTGGAGATACAAGGCTCACAAAATGGTGACTCATGCGGACAGTTTTTTGACTCAAGTATTTTACAGTAATAACCAGGTATTCTAGTATTTTGTATGACCTCCCTTGGCTTTAATTACTGCCTCTATCCTTCTAGGCATACTCTCAATTAATTTCTGGCAATCCTCAGCTGTGATCTTCCCCCATTCCACTGCTACTCTCTCCCAAAGCTCCCATACTCCTTTAGGGGGGTTTTCATAGGCTTGAAGCTTTTTCTTGAGTGTTCCCCAGAGATGTTCAATGACATTGACATCAGGAGACTGTGCTGGCCAGTCAAGAACATTGATGTTATGTTCTTCAAACCATTCCCTAGCTCTTCTGGATGTGTGCTTGGGATCATTATCCTGTTGGAAAATGATATCTTCTTCATCAATCCCTGATTCTGCCAAGCTAGGCAGCAAGTGGTCATTTAAAATGTCCACATACTGCTCAGCATTCATCTTCCCCTCAACCTCAGCAAGCATTCCCACACCATTCCATCCCATACAGCCCCATACCATTAAAGAACCTCCTCCAAACTTGACAGTCCCATTAACCTCTCTGTCTGTTAGGCCATCTCCCTTCTTTTTCCATACATACACCTTCCCATCTGACCCAATCCTATTGATTTTGGTCTCATCTGACCATATAACACGCTTCCAGTCCTCTACAGTCCAGTGTTGATGAGCTAAGGCAAAGGCTAGTCTTCTCTGCCTATGTTTGATGGAGAGAAGAGGCTTTTCTTCTTTGTTACTGCCTTGAGATGAGCTGCCTTGAGAACATTCCTCACAGTTTGTGAAGAGACAGGGGTAGTGATGGTGGAATTGATATAATGGGTGGCTTGGACAGCATTATCAGCCTTTCCTGTAGTGATATGTTGGATAATAGCTCTTTTGTCAGTAGAGGTAAGCTTGGATGGACGTCCTCCACAAGAGTTTTCCTTGTCTGGGTGGCTTTCTTTGATGAACTTGGCCACAGTGGACTTGCATACTCCAGTTCTAGAGGAAATTTGGCGAGCAGAGAGGCCAGCATAAGACAGAGAGAGGATATTATCTCTTTGAGCAGAGGAGATGGCTTTCATGGTGATTATGACTATGATACATGAGATATTCTGGTTTATATAGTTAGATATAGTCATAAAATAACATAATGACACCACTTTATAATTTATATAATAGTGGCATGATTTTTATGGTGTCATAAATAATGATTTATATAGTTTTAATATACACTCAAAAAACTGTCCACATGAGTCATCATTTTATAAGCCTTATATCTCCACCATATCTCCGCCGATTCCCACGGTGTAGGGCTCAACTAAAAGCCCTGAAGCCATACTACAATGTGGTATAAGTATGTCCTTGAGGAATTTGTTCATTCTCACACAATATCATAGATAGTGAAAAATGTCAAAACATGCGGACAGTTTTTTGAGCCACTGTATAATTGGCTAGTAATCCAGACTCAGTTTGTATCTCAGTTTCAAATATGTGTATGTATATAGTTAGCTAGTTTCATTGTAGTGTTCTTTAGTTCAAACCTCTTGTATCTACATAGTAGCAATCCAAGATGTCCTTGCTCCTCTCTTTCTCTTGTGATAACTTCTAGTTTGAGTCCTAGTCTCTGCCCTCACATTGATTCATTTGTGGGTTGTGACAATACCATCTCCACCTTCAGCGCAATGAGCTATGAGTATTCAAGAAGGTGCGAAGTCTCTGCGGTGGTCCAGCGAGCAACTGCTAAGGCCCCAACATTGTTTGCTGAAGGTGTGGTAGTCTTATTCCTTGCCATGGCAGTGGTAAAGTAAGGTATGAGTAGACACTTGAGATCATCACAAAGGGGTCACTGCTGGTGACTGTTGTGTCACATCAGTGCCACACCACATACAGAAACAAACTGGGCAAATAAACCAGTTTAAATGGCAGCTGTCCAGGCCCTAAATCAATATGTAGACTGGTATGCGGCCAAATGCCATTACAATGTTACATCAAACTTAGTCACCCAGGCTATAATGTTAAAATTCAGCATAATACTCACTGACTAGCAATGAGATGGTTTTGTAAGTTTGTTTGTAGTTACAGATCCTACACAATTAAGCTTAATGGCTTCCAAGTCCTTTTGTGATTCTCAGGCTTCCTAAAGCAGCACTACCACCGGAAAAATTACCAAATTTGGATATTCCAATACTCTCCCTGGCTCTACTGCTTCACCACAGCTTGTTCCCTTACTCACTCTTGTATATAAGTAGTAGCTTGACATGTAAATACACAATAGACCACTTTTTATTGTATAAGAACTTGTACAGTAGTCTAGGCAGGGGCATCGTAACAAACTTTATGCTGGTCAGAATAGTCGAACAAAAAAATGTGACCTTCTTCAAGTGTTTCTTTTGTGACTTGATGACATCATTCCGATGACAGGTGGCGACAATATCCATCCTTGCAACTGCGGTTTGCACCGATACTGATGACAATGTACGTGGCTCAATAAAAGCCCGCTAACTGTGGAGATAGCAGTTTACAAATCACTCCGGCTTCACAGACCCAATTTCTGACTCCATCGGTACATAGATTCACCAAGTCTGACTAAAACCGGACGTGGGATAACTTTACGCCTCATTTGCATGTCATAATGATGGCGACAGGTTAGTCATATATACTTGCGCTTTTCAAATCGTTCTAAAATATTTATCAAATAGCGGAATTTACTTCAAGCAAGCTCACATATTTTCGCCGAGTTTCCTCCAAGAGGCGTAATGAATTTGAATTTGCCTGCCAGCATGGTGGGTAAACGTTTACCATTGAGTAGCTTCTGGGATGGTCACCAGACGCATATTGTAAAAATGAATGGTGTTGCTTGGGTAGTACGGAGTAACAGAAGTCAAATGCGGAATTATGAATAATGGAAACACGGAGGAGGAATGGCGATTAGATGGTGGTTAAGCTCTGAGTCTCATTAGTGAGAGGATTGTATGGTGCGAATTGCCAGCATCTTCCAGTATAAGCAGAAGTTATTCGGCAGTAAATAACCGTGAGGAAAGATGACATACCCTGGGCGATTGAGAATGAGGGTTGGGAACATCTCAACAAAACCCCCAGGGATTTTGGGCCAATGGGTAGAGGTGGTACGATCATGATGCGATACAACAAAAGGAAGCAGGAACGTCATGTCCGAGCGTTCACTGATGCGACCAACACTGGCTGTCATACCTTCAATATTTAAGAGACTGGAGTAAGGAAATTCGCACCTCCAATCAATTCCAGGAGGTCCGAGTGGGATATAATCGAGCTAAGTAGTGTGGGGGTAAGCGCCCTGATCTGTGCCTGCATAGTGGCAACCAGCGGAGGTCCAAACGAGAGTCCCGCACATAGAGCACTCGAACAAAAGTTAGATTCATCCTGTTCACGAGTGATGAATTGTGAATGGAAGGGTAAGAAAATATCTACCAAAATCCACGCCGATACCAAATTCATTAACGAGATTATGGATTCCCTGATACTCTTAGTATCAGGGTTAGCTTCGGTTGTGGCGACTTCTGCCAGCGCGTTCGCAGAGAAAAAAATGGCGTCCTCCTCGAGGTGCGCATCCAATTGCGCGAGGAGCGATCGCACGTAGTCAAGGAAAGGTAGAAGTGCAGGGTGGCTGACATTGACGAGAGGCGCGCATGCATGGACGCGATTCAGACCACGAATGAGGGTGTTCTTCATTAGTGCCATCAAATGGGGTAAAGCGTGGCGTGAGTCGAGATGTTCGAGATCATCTGGGATAGAAGGGAGAACAGGGAGAGGATAGGCAAGTGCAGAAAACATGCTGAAGTGAGATGATACCGATGAGGGTACATGCCATCTTAAATGTCTCTTATATAGGGAGGGAGTTGCATCCACTATATCGTGGACACATGAATACAGCTACGGTCGTCTGCCACTCCAAAAAAGAGTCGCTCAACACCACAAAATACCGTCGATCAAAGGCTGGTCGCGATGACCGCCACGAAAGTCCCTTTGTTTGGGTTGCAATGAGACCATCAAGAAAAATCAGCCGATTTCAACTTACATAGGTAGGAATACCATACTGACCGTTCTTTTAATTTACTGAAACGATTTGCCGTGCAAACTTAACTAATGATTTGGTTCTCATAGCATCATCCATCTTCTCATTATGAAGTATCAACTATGCTGCTTTGCCACGCAAACTCCCAGTAGCTCGCAGCGGTCGACATAAGCATTCATACAAGAGCACAGTGGTCTTGACTCCTCACCTAACAGTAGCAGACAGCAAATTTCGGGCCATCTCTTCCCTCTTACAATCTAAAGACGACGGCATCGTCAACAGTCCAACTTTCTTCAAGTTACAGCTCGGCTCCGTTTCCACCAACCTCGTTCTCCGTTTCCAAGGACCAATTGGTGCAAAGGATGTCTGATATCTTGTTCAGAGTATGCTTGAAACTATCCGTGGCAGTCTGACAGTCTCCCTGGAATATCCAATATCCAATCTTTGCAGCAGATATCATGCCTTAAAGCACTTCGAGCTCATAGCAGGGTATCTATAGCATCACAACGGTCGAGATTCATCATACAACTTAGCTGTGTTGAATTGTATGAATTATTTCTCTCGAATATGTTCGCATATTTACAAGACATCATGAAATAACAGGATGCCAGAATTTGAAGTGGCACGATGTCGAATTGACGAGGACAGTCTGATGAGTCATGACGGTTTCTTTAGACGAGCTCACGTGATGGGAGCTGAGCACACCATCGTAAGTGTGTAGCACGTCATGACTGTTGCATATAAGAAAGATGGCAGGGCATTGAAATTCAGCTTTCCCCCGTCACCCTGCCACGTCCGACATCATGGACATGTGGCGTGCTTACCATTTAGTCCCGATCACTGGTGGTATCGTGTCATCGTCCTTGTGACCTCCTGATCGGCTTTTAAGTATGAACGCCTCTACCTACCAACTTAGGAATCACTGTCAGTCCACATTGAATGCCAGTTTCACATGTAGGTCTAGAGAAGAGCTGAAAAACCTTCCGAATTCCCATTCTTGCAGCACGTCAATGGTCCCCTCAATCATCGCACGATGGTGTTCTTTTTCGCAAGATTGATTGTACAGTGGCATTCTCAAGCGCATTACCCACTACATTTACGTCTCTAGCCGTATCTCAGCAAGTAAGTAGCCTTAATCGCGAACCTTGCTCACCTTTTTAGACTCCGCTATCATGTCGTTGGCTCCGATATTATCCGACTAGTGGTATCGTGTCATCATCCTTGTGACCTCCCGATCGGCTGTTTAAGCTTCTCTTACGCTTTCAAGTTGCACATGGCTTGCCTTCTGCACTCGTTTCGGGTCACTATTCACATCTCATATCAAATTCTATGCATATTTTTACGTGCCGTTCCACACATCCGCCCTTCCTATTCTACATCTGGTGGATGTTGTTCTCGTGTTTATCGTCGGCGTTACGTCCGAACTCAATAGGCGATTCTTCTGGACTACACTTATCGTCATGCCGCAATTGGTGTCGTGTTCACTGGGTGACAAACCCCCACGTAATTCAGATATTGATATGTTACTCTATTTGTACGTATGTTTTGTGCATTCCTATAAAATCTGTGTTTCACCTCTTGTGGACCTGCATTGAGTTCCGAGCTCTTCAATATCATCATCTTCCAAACTTCACACTGAGTGCAAAGTCTTGCGCGGCATCTCCATGTCCTACCACTGTGATTTTTCTCTCTCCAACTCCCCGTCGACCTCCAGGTCGAATACCCCATCGTCTGTATCTGACTTCCAGCCTACCAAATGTTTTCTCCTCTGCCCTACCCTACTCGACATTCAATTCTTAAGGGGTTTTTCCAAGAAGTTGGATAAGGGATCTGGGGACAGGATTGTGATTTCTATTAACCACTCTGAAGCATCTACCAATGGGTGGGTTCAGGAAGCTATCAGGACATTACCTTCTGTTGATGTCGAGGGGAAACGCTGGGAGAAGCATCTTGTTGATGGTATCGCACCAGTCTGACCTCGAGAGATCATAATACTGACCAGTCGTAGAAAGATGTTATTTCACTGAAACATGCGAGGGCGTTGAAGTTGAGGAATGGGTGAAGGTTTGCACAAACACTGGTAAAGCAGTAAGTTGTGATCCTCTTAAAATTTACGTTCGCTTTCTCTTGCACCTTGACGAGGGGAAGTAGATGACATTTTCGATTTTTTGTCCTGCCTCCCATTCCGTGCCGCTCATTATCTCCTTTGTAGACAAGCCCAGCACAAACCTTGAATATATTTGCTTCCGTTGGCCTACGTTCGGTCTTTGGGCAATCTTCACCATGTGGAAGCAGCACCTTATATGTCCTCGAGCGCCCGTCTGTGTCCTTCCCACCTCTTGATCTTGCAAGCCCGTGTGGCGTCCCTACGAAACAAGTATGTTGATTTTTTTGTAGTCTTTGTTTGATGTCTGATGCATAGCATTGCAGGAATGGCAGGATCTATGGGCTGCCTGGGATCTTGTTACACTTGGCATGATCCCAAGCAATATGTTACACGAGAAACCTATTGATCTGCGACACAAATGCTTGTTTTACATCGGGCACATACCCATGTGAGTTTTACATCGAGGTGCCTTCTCGGTTGTGTTTGAGTATCAAAATAGGTTCCTCGACTTGCTTATGGCCCGTGCTCTCAACCGGCCGAATTCTGAGCCTTATTTTGCGCAGATTTTTGAGGTGACAACTAATTTTTAGTTCAAAGCATGGTTCCTGACTCCTTACATTAGCGGGGCATTGACCCTCATGTCGATGATCCGGAACATTGTCACGTATGTATTTACTTCCCTCGTTGTTTATTTCCCCCTGATATCGTTTTGTATTGAAGAGACATTCAGAAGTTCCCACAAAGGATGAGGATTGGCCTACCCTTGGAACAATCCTTGCCTTCCGCAACCGTGTGCGCGCGCGCCTTCTGGCACTGTACGACGATTTAGCATCTGGAAAACGCAAAATCAACAGGAATATCGGCCGCATGCTTGCGATGACCTTTGAACATGAGGGGTGGCACGTCGAGGTTAGTATAACATTTCGTTATTTGTATTGATTGAGACTTAAAAGGGTTTTATATGGCATAGACACTCCTCTACATGCTCATCCAGCGTGCCGGGACAGGGACCCTCCCCCCTCCAGGATTTGTCACCCCACTATGGGGAGCGCTGTCTGCGCAATGGGACGCTTCGTGTACACCCCTTCCTTCGTCGACTGTCACTCTTGGTCCTGTTGTCATCACGCTTGGACACGATGATTGCGAGGGTAATGACTTCGATGAAGGCGTGTGTGATCAGGTCGAGGGACACGAATTCGGCTGGGACAATGAGAGTCCTTCACGACAGGTGCAAGTGGAGAAATTCCGTGCTGAGTGGAGACCAATCAGCAATGGAGAATTCTATGCTTGGTGGGTGAACAGGAAGGAAATCGGTATACCACCCAGTTGGGTAGAAGGAGAGGAAGGGGTCCAGGTTTGTTATTAAGTTAGTTATTGATGCTGAGACTGAGTGAAATTGCTAGGTCCGCACTCTCTACGGCCCAGTGCCACTAAGTGTGGCGAAGCACTGGCCGATGCTTTCGAGCTACGACATGCTCAGCGAATGTGCAAAGAGTAAAGGCGGACGACTACCCACCGAACCGGAGCTAAGGCTCTTCCTCGACATGTATGAGGTTGGATTCGAAGGTGGTGCAAACATAGGCCTCAGGAACTGGCACCCCGTTCCGTAAGTAATTGTGCGTTCTCAAGTATCTTATCTCATGCATCTACAATATAAGAGCGACTACTGGTCTCGAGGCAAACAGCGGTCGTGGAAGTAATGGTGGTGTCTGGGAATGGACTTCGACACCGCTCGACAGCCACGATGGACTATCGCCAACGGAACACTTCCCAGGGTACTCAACAGATTTCTTCGATGGGAAGCACCATGTTGTTGTAAGTCTTGGCCATTGCTTCATTTTGCTGTCGGTTGACACAATGGGTCATGCAGCTTGGGGCATCGTACGCTACAATCCCGCGCCTTGCTGGACGGCGGACGGTTAGGAACTTTTATCAGCCTAATTATCCATACCCGTGGGTCAGTGCGCGGATAGTGTATGATGCGTGAGGATAAGCACGCTGTTCTTTGTAGAAATGTTATTGTAACCAATCAATGTATTGTATATCTACGATGTTTGATATGTCGTTTCTGATACTCTGACTTCCTCATGTTTATCATATCTACTCTCGTGGGGCTGTGCCGGTCCGTGCGCAAAGGACGAGATTTAACAAGTCTTCTGAGCTCTACTATCGTTGGCCAGAGTTGCAAAATCTGACGACCTCATTTTCATAACTCATTTTTTGCTACACATTAAGATGAGAAAAATATATGGAACTGTAACTACGTGTGTCAGAATGGAGCTCCAGTTCACAGAAGAAATAAATATGCAAAAATGATACTGCCAGAAGGATGCCGACTCTAAATGTTAGAAATAGTAGAGAGTTGCAAAGCTTCAGGTGTTGGCGCAGGTGTCACGTTCTGTCACGGTGGCACGTTTGAACCCCGATGATCTGACGCTCAGTACACCCAAATTCTCAGTAGCGTTGAAAAATAAGAATTAGTACTCCGCTCACGAATGTCACGCTTGAGCATTCTCTGACTGTCGTGATTACATCGTCGATAACAACAGCAACTCTGCTCTAATCATGTTATAAAAATATGGAGGAGGTGAGGACTAGTATAAAGGGTTCCTGGAAAAAAGAAGACTTTTTTTGGCTGGGGTTTACACTTCCCTTGATTGTTTTACATGAAAGCATGTGACTTGGGGGGATAATTTTGATGCCGAGGGCATTCATCGTGTTTTCTTTTTAAAACAAAAAATACAGTACTATAGATCGATAATAAAAGGTCTCATTTCCAAGAGTTGGAGGTTTAGAATGTGTTGTGTTTTGTGCTATGAGGTGTTTTGCAACTCTCTACCATTTTGCAACTCTGGCCCAACGATAGTACCCCTGAGGTAGACCAGAGTGGATGCGCTTACCTGAGTTCCCATAATCAGCACAAGCGTGAGCTTTGATTATCACTGGCAGCTGTTTGGCCTAACGGTTAATTGGCGTAACGGTCGGGGTTCAGCTACTTACGTAAGGACACTTGGTTCGTGACTCATCTATGACATCAATGTTACCCCTATGAGCTGATTGACGTCATAGGGGTCGCTTATATACTGGACCTACTACGCCACCACTTTCCAACCTAATACCTTTGACAAAAACCATAATGGCAACTTGCAGTGGATGTACGTGCGCTAGCGAATGCCCGTGAGTACTCACTTTCTTTCCTATATCTCGCACTGATCTTTTTGCAGAGCTTGTGGCCCCTCAGGGACTGGTTGTGCTTGCCCAAAGAACCAATGTAACTGTCAGAAATGTGTCAACAGTGCACATTCAAAGGAGGTACGATGATGATGATTTTGACACTTGTATTAAAATAATACTAATTGCGATTCGGTGTAGTGCTCTTGCGCTGGCAAAGGGGAAAATTGTGAATGTACTAAGCAGGGTCAAGCGTGCACTTGTGAGTCGAAGTAATGATGTTGTCTGAAATGAGTAGGATGTCGTAGGGGAATTCACCGAGAGGCTGCGCGATCGTTCAAAGTACAATATCAATGTCTGTCTATGTCTTATTGGACGATAATGTTAACATGGTCGTGAGTCGTGACGGTGTGCTGAGTATCGGGTGTTAACAGTTGTAAGTATTATTTCCTTTTTTCCAAGGCCACAGCACCAGTACACACTGCGGCTACTAGTACTACCTACGTCACTGTACGTATTGTTTGTAACTTCAATACTAGTCACTGTGCAGCACTTGTGCTAATTTCCATACCATGACATTGAACTGGACTTGCGCACTACAGTACTAGTGAGATCGTGCGATGCTATTATTGCATCATCAATGCATCACGGCCCCGGCGGATTCATGAATGTTTGAGTGCTCTCCAACATTTGATTTCTTTGCGAAGTACTACCAGTACTTGCGCGGGTGTTAGCGGAGTTGCCAAGCAGCGTTTTGCAACTTCGACTTGGAAAATAAGCTCCTGTCACCTGTGTTCTACCGAACGTTCCAAAAAGTTGCTAAATAACATTATTTGTCTCCCGATCCAACCAACCAACCTGTGACGCCTTGTGACACCATGATACTATTAAAGTCCAGCTTTCCTGAGCTTGGCGAGAATAGAGTAAGGAATGATCAATGACCTCTATATGTCTTTTGTGCCCATGCTACCTCTAGAACCCTTCTTGTAAGTGTCCCTGAATCCGCAAGAATGGCACACATCTAAATTTGACTCAGACAAATAAAACAACTTTAGTCTCTTTTGCTCATGCTTAGTAGAGCTTGTTTATTTGAGTATTCCTTGTAGTGTATTCACTCAGTTTCTTCAGGTCACTCAGTGCAGGCCCTTCAGCATGTTACTTAGTGTTACCCCTAATTGTCACACGAGCCCATAAGACTCATTTTTCTAATGGCACTCGCAATTCTCAATTTTTAAAATTACAACCCCACAAAGTTATTCTAAATACAAAAACAAAGAATACTGTGAAATTTCGTTTGCCAAAAAGTGACATTTATGATTGCCATTAGCTGTACACTCCCAAGTCACTCAAAAGTCACTCCAGTGATGTTAGTTGCTTGCCCTACGTAAATATTATATAATCGCATCTCAATTCGTCAGTCACATCGACTTTATCGATGCGGCCGCCGGTCACTGACCGGCAGAACGCTGCCTGTCACGCTATGCATCTTGATACTACAACATTTATGTCTCCCAACTCTCATGTCAGCAAAATTCAGGGCGCTGTAGTGTTGCAGGCAATGGGAAATCACTAGTAAAATTCCTGAATCTTTTGGTGCAGGTAACGGCTTACCTTTGATGGATTAGCGTGGAAAGTGTAATATTTCGCTGCCGCAAGCACTTCCAGTCTATCCTTCATGGAATAAAAAACATACATACACCATCTTTCCGAATCATTGTATGAAGGAAGATGAGTGTGCTACATCTCTGTGTCAAAGATAATACTAACATGTCATTGCATGGTGCGAACCGCCTCGCGAGTTTGTCGTGAGGCGGCGCGCTGTCAGAGTCCGTAAACGTGGCATGGCAATATTCAACGGCCACCGTGATTCGGGATCACTCGCACGCTTATAAGTTTGGGTTTATTCAATCCACAACTGACTCAACGCTAAGCAAGGGCAACAGCCGCTACTAGTACTAAATGTGTTGACGGCCTCGTGGACCAGACGTTGCAGGTCGCCTCATAGACCCAGCAGAGCGCGCACTGGGTCACTGGATTTCTACTTCCAAAGTGTTTATGCATGTACATGTATTCATCCACAACTGTTATCTTCTAGTGTCAAGTTGAAGGTTTCTGTAAACCACTCAACGTGCCATTCTCATGAAATTGCCGGGATTTCATGTACTTTGCCCTCTTTGAGGAGGAGAGAGAGCATAAGTAGCACTCCATTATCATTCACTTTGAATCTCTCTCACACTTCCCTCTAGACTCACTATCAGTTTCAACGCCATGACCTCTGATTCATGGATGTTGCTAGATTTTACTCCAGGTCGGGGCATTTTCTTTCGTCCACTCGGAACCACAGAAACTGCCTTCTATCGGGCCGGCGTTTTAAACAAAACCGCAGATACTGTGATGCACATACACCTTCGTATCATACAGACCAATGACGAGGACATTCATTCCCAATCAAATGTCACGCGTTCTTTGACGTCTGTCAAAAGGCGCTTTCCCCTCATCGCGGCTGAAGTAGAAGAACACGAGTTTGGTCCACGCTTCGTTATTTGTGAAGAAACGGTCATGAATTTGAATTTTCGACCTAAGGATGTCACATTCATGGAGGTTAATTCCTTTCATCATGCTGAATGTTTCGTAAACGATATTATGGATGGACCTCGGCGCCTCTCATCTCAGTTACTTACTCGTGCCTATATTTTGCGCCGAACAGATAAAAGAAATCATTTCCATGTCGTGGTTGTGCTCGCCCACTGCATTACAGACACAGCTGGCACGAGCACAGTGATTAGGACATTCTTTGACACACTATCATCTCGAATTGAACCACCGTATATTCCTCTAGGCGAGGGAGTGCATATGTATCAAGCTTTAGGGGTTCTAGGGATCTTCCACTTGTCAAACGACGGTGGAGGCGGGCTTTAGGTTATGCAATCGATTTAGCACGGATGTCCCAATTCAAGGTCTTTGGTGTCTGGTTTGTAGTGCCTTACAGGAGAGCTAAATCGTTTAAGCAGGGCGGTCACACCCTCTCCGGAGACTTCAAGGAATCCACACCTCATACGCCTGCTAAAAAACGCACCCACATCTCAATGTTTTCGAGAGCAGTGTCGTCAACCATTCTTACCAATTGCCATCGCCACAGCATTACTATGAATTCCGCGTATTATGCCCTCAGCCAAGTAGCCTTGGCACGCGTTTTGTGTCGACGGTACCTCAGGGGCCAGATCTCAGAAGAAGAATGGGAATACAGGAAGCGCCAGCCCATGTATGTCATTGAGCTGCTGAACTTGCGCCCGTATCAGGATAGGGACTGGTTCGAGATGGGCGGCTCGGGCGATGTTGGTGTCAGCGTCGGCCACGCCCGGTATGCACTTCCCTTTATGCCTCTTGGCGAGATGTCTAGGGGGGACCCCAGCAGGCTGGAACTTGTCAATGGGGCACCAGACTTCTCAGCGCTCATGTCTTTCGATCGGTTTCTTCTTCGATGTGCTAATGTGAAGGCACAAACCCAGAAGCTGCTCAGGCACCCACGGTTGGTTGATACCTCTAACCTGAGATTCCATTGGGCTGCTTCTGGAAAAGAAGCTGCTTTGAAGTGGTTGGAGATGAGAGACAGCGTTCGCCCAGAAAACGACGATAAAAGGGTATCTGTTCAGTCCTTGAACCCGATATACACACAAGTAGGAGCCACTCTGGGCAATGTCAGTGACTCTCGTGATATAGATTCAAATGAACTAAACGTTATGATTCCAGGTGGATAATTTGATACCCACAACTTATCCTCTACCTCCCGAGCACTACCTGTCGGGCCGGTTATCCACTGGTCACTGCAGGCTGCCGCTTTCCAAGACGCCAAAACACCGCGACTCCATATTGAGTACTGGCATCCCCATCTTCATACATCGCCTGCTGAGATGTATCTTGGTGCGTCAACTGTACGCCAGCAGCTGCAATATTTTGCCTACTACGATCATCGTGTCTTCAGCGAAAAGATTGTTGTGGAGTGGTTGAGTGAGCTGAAGGATGCGACGCTGTGGTATCTGGGCCAGCCCCATGGCAACGAAACGCTTTTACAGAGCAAGGTGTAGTGTGACATCACAGCGTCGCAAAAACAACACAAGACAAGTACAAGAATAGTCGAGTAGTCGTAGAATTACAGAAAACTAGTGTGTGACATGGGACATTAGAACCTACTCGTCCTCTTCCTCCTCCTCTTCCCAGTCCACACTCTCCATTGCTGCATCACCTTCATTATAGAGCTTATCAAGTCCAGTCAACTTTTCAAGGAACCCAGGCTCGTTGAATGCATTCAAGAGCATATCGAAGCCTTGTTCCTCGTAGGCTCTGAGAACCTGGGCCATGATCAGTATAGAGCTGCGGAAAATAAGTGATTGCGCTTACTGTCTCGCTACAGCCAGTGCACTTGTCATACGCTGCACCTGTGATCGGGAGGTTCCTGAACTGTGCTAAGAACCCACGCAATTGATGAGGGACGAGACCCAGAACACTGTCTGATGTGCTAGGGTCTGCAGCAGCGCCATTGGCTTGAGGAGGGGGCGGGGGTGCATGAAGCCTACGGATAATGTCAGGGACAGTGGCTTGAAGTAAAATAAGGCCTACCCATCAGGATGTTGTAGCAAAGAGACAAGGAGTTCGACCGCAGTAGAAGCTGCGATGGAGGCAAGGCCAGGTCTTGTCACAGTACACATTTGATCCAGAGTGCGATCTGTCAAGGACTATGCGAGATATGTGAGTGGATGCCAGTACGAAGAGTCGGAAGGCAATACATCAGCAGGAGCGACGATATCGTTGCAGTAATAGCAACCTAGTCGAGTGCCCGTCGTTGAAGACGCTCGAGCGCCATGGCGCATGACAAGGTACGTGTCGAACCCAAGAGCAGCGTTAAGGACTATCTGCACCAGGGTTCAGTACGAGTAATACGCATATGGTCTTGTGCCGTACCTTGCCCTTGGCAGCGCCCAAAACAGTTGGCAGCCAGCGGCTTTCTCTAGAATCCATCAGGAGGAATACAACATCGTGTTCGTCGAACAGCGTCTCTAGACGCTCGATGTCTTTCTTTGCTTGCTCAGTGGACGCTGGAGGTATAGGATGGCCTGGCATGGGTATCGACATATCATGGCCAGTGGCATTCTAATTTCCAAGTCATTAGAGATCGTTCGAGACAAACGAGATGGGACTTACAATACCAGGGAAGATTTTCGTCAGGCGCTGGGCGGCGCAAGCGGCCTTGGGTTTCCCGCCGTTGAGACAATCCTCGAATTCAAACAAGGGTTGGCGGACAGGATTCGAGAATGATACGCGCGCAGAATCAACGAAAGTAATCTTACGGACACCCCATCCCTAGTGAGGAAATCAGTAACAATTATGGGTTTAAGTCCATCAATACAAACCATGAGGGTACGTGCAACGTAGCAACCAAGTGTCCCTGCACCGAGAAGCAAGCATCTCGTTGATGCCACCTTATCAAGGTCTAGTGAAGGTAAAATCCGCCAGCGCATCAACTTCAAATTCAGGTCCACAGCTTGATCAGCGAGCCTAAAAGCCTGTCAGCGGTATTCACTATGAGTTGCTGGACAACATATACCTCTTCGGATCCATCATGGGTGCTAGATCAGCGACTCGAGCACTGAGTTTGTTGGTTGTCGGATGGCGCTCCCACCCTACAGCACCGAGTTTCGTGGTTGGGTCTCCTTCTCCAACGGAGACCACTCCAAACCGGCTCCTCCATGGTTTTCCGGCGATGGGTTTTTCGCTATCCCTCCAGCAAAGCACTCGTACAGAAGATGTTTGCGATGGATACACCGCGCGAAGGAAGGTGAGGAGGTTACGAAGAGGCCAACCTGGATTTTCAGGAAGAGCAGATGGATCTAAAAAACCAATTACTCGCTGTGCAAGGGGAGTCAGGGTTGACTCATAAGACGGAATGCACAAATTACGTTTCCGGGAGCGATACCAGCAAAGAATTCTTCATATTGCTCTATTGCCCCCACTTCAGTTATGCCGTCGATCTCCTTCACGAGAAAGAATGGCCGAGTTGACTTGAAGAGCGAGTCGTAGATAGGTTCTAACTGAGAGTGCTTGTAAGAACGTGAAAATGCTCCTCGAAGAGGAACATACCCCCTGAATTTCTTCATCCGCTGGCTTCCAGCCATTGTCTGAAATCTGCCAGGCTGGTTTGGACACGAACGCGGGGAACGCGAACCAGTAGAAGTACTGATACTTCTTTAGATCGGCGAATGTTATTAACAAGAATTGCGTGAGGAGAGACGTGTCTTTGGTCGTGATGATGCTGTCCCAGATCTTATTGACACAAATATTACTATTTGCTATCGTATGCGTCAAGTCATGATCGCACCTTGGAAACGACGTCATTAACGAGTGCAGCCTTGTCTGCGGCCTTAAAGTCCTCGATAGTATTGAAGTTCTTGAAGATGCCAGTAGCTTGGACGGACATGGGTGGCAACCTAGGATAGAATCAGTATATCAGCAGCTTCAATACGTGTCCGATCGCGACGTACTGAGATGGCTTCTGGTAAGCATCTTCCCCAATTGTGAGATTACATCCAAGAGCAACATCTTGGCCTGTTTCGCGATCTCTGATAGATCGACCGACGGAATATGATCCATTCACGATAATAGCATCTTCCGAGAGACGAAGGACATCTATCTTCATGCGAGTGAGCTCATGCCAAAAGCCTGGCTGAACAAGGGACGCAAAGGGCGCGAACTGGACGACGGGCATGTCGTCGATTGGTGGTTGTTGCAACGGGGCCTAATGATGACTGAATGACTCGTGCCTTCATGTTCCAACTTCGCAGGGACACAGCTGCAACCTACAAATGGTAAACTCGGTCCACCAGCTAGCGCTAAAATAACTTCACCGATCAATCTCTCAATCGGCTCCCTTGGCTCAAGTGATTCTGTAGCATGTAGAACTACTCGGCCATCTGCAGAAGATTCAAACTGACCGTTATTAATAGGCTATAATGTTGGACACAATTGCAAACACATCGACCATGAATATCGAATACTGATCATGAACTATTATGCAAAGTTTCAGAGCAGTACAAACATTCACTTTTTCGCACTTGTCTGAGCAAAAACATCGAACAGCATTATGAAAACCATTGATAATTACATGGAGCGAATGATCGGACCGTGGAAACGATAGATATCGCTGTTCTGAGTCCTCAAATTATACGAGCAGGCACGGCAAACGTTAGCATAAAATCAAACATACACCCACAGGACAAAGAGAAAGATTAAAGCATTGCCGCCAATCAAATCTTATATGTGTGCAAGGAACCCAAGTATATTTGTCGATCTCGTCTAGCTAGTGTCCATGGCATCACCAGCGGCACCTACAAGCGTAATGTCTTCCTTAACGATCAAGTCTCTTATTTTTTCGCTCTTCCATGCTGTAGTCCCTCTTCTGAATGTGTAATGGCGTTCCTTCTCTACCCGCTCGTTGGGCTTGACAAAATTGCGAAGCATCTCCGTTTGCGTGGCGGTAATGATACAGGCGTCAACGTTAGACCCTGAGCCAAGATCGTTAAAGATACCAGCTGAGACAGCGGCAGACACCAGGGCCAGAGCATCGTTGCGCTAGACAGGACCGGGATTGAACACCGGTTACATATAAGAACGGTGGAACGTACCTCCATGTTTGGCTTCCAGCTGCTTTCAAAAACAGCCATGGCTGCCAGGCTTCCGGAGCCCATGGTCACGTAAGGCAACTTGTCTGTAGACCCATGTGGATGAATGGTGAAAAGATGTGGCCCAGTAGAGTCAACCCCGCCAAGGACGAGAGCAGCGCCGACATGCCCCTGATATCTATCCATCGTATAAATAATAAAATATTGAATGCTGAAGACAGTTGGGCTCACTGGAAAAGATATTGTTTCAACATAGTCATCACAGTGACCACTCTTGGCTTTCTCCCAGTGGACAAAGCATGGAGTTCCATATTTGATGATATCGACGCGGTAGTAAACTCGGTGTCTGCAGCAGTACCTGCACCACAGCATCGGATCGATTCTGTTATGTAGTGGATCTGGGATGCATATTAGTTGACGCAATGATATTGATCTCCAAGAGCGAACCTTTTCGCAGTTCTTGTCTGCAATTATTTCACCTTCTGTGGCACGCGTGTCTGCACCAAGGATAATGCCATCTTTGAAGAGACAGCCTACGATTGTGGTACCAGTGCTGGTAGCCTTTGGAAGGGGCATGCCCTTCTCCTGGAGGAAATTATTTCTACACGATTGCTCAGACAAAAGTTATGGAAAATGATAAGATGTCTTGCTCACCTAACAGAGTTAGAAAAGTCGAATCCAGGAGAACTGAAGGCCGATTGTCGTGACATTGTGGAGGATTATCTTAAAGCTTGTAAACAAGCTTGCGCATTCGTGTTACGCGTCTGACTAGGACCCCTGAACCTATTTCCACATTTGAATTCAATTGGCACCGCTGGGCGGCTTCAGCTGCCACGGCAGAGGTTCTATATCTTGAACCCTTCGTCTTCTCTAGTAGTTCTTATATCACTATCACCATTTTCAAGTAAACTAATGGACGGCTGGAACAAATTTCAATCAAGCCTTTCCGGCCTGAACCTGGGGCAGTCCGCAAATAAATTTGCAAAGGGCTTCAACTCCAGTGTTCAGGCAACAAGGGAACGTTTAGGTCAAGTTGCCCCAGACGAAATTACGGAGTTGCCTCAAGGTAGGTCAGCTCTATTATAGTTTGGATGCTGAATTGCAATGTTCATTTTAGAGTACAAGGATTTGGAGGCTCGCGTAGACGCGTTACGTCAGGCGCACCTGGCACTTCTCAAGTTCGTGCACTTCGTTTGTGTATTAGCTGAGTGCTAATGTCTCACCTCCGTCAGAGTAACCAAGGCCTATGAGAACGAGTCGTATGATTACCCGACTCAAATTCAGGAGTCTATTGCAGAACTCTCGACCACCATTGGCCACGGTATCACAAATTTCGCTGCTACAAACCTCAAGGGCACCAATCTTCCTACACCCTCACCTGTCGCTCCGCAAGTTTCCCAACACAAGACTCTCCCTCATGCTCTCTGTCGCGCTGCGACCAACGCCGCCGCCGCCGTGCAATGCACCCCTGGTGGCAACGAAGATAAGCTCGGCAAAGCACTGACCGTGTACGCAGATGTTTTCGAAAACATCGCATCAGCTCGCGTTGAGCAAGACGAATCCATTCAGACCCAATACCTCCGCCCGTGGCAGACGACGCTTTCAACATCTATCAATGTCGCAATGAAAGCACGCCAAGCCGTTCGCGTCAGTAGACTTGAGTTGGATGCCGCTAAGCAGACGTCATTACTTTTACTAAGCCTTGGTTCGTCAAGTGCTTACATTTTCTCATACAGTCTGAAAACTACGAGTCCCGTTAAGCAAGAGCAAGCAAGGCTTGACGTTGAGAACGCAGAGGATGACCTCGTTCAGAAGACTGAGGTTGCCATCACTCTCATGAAGACAGTTCTTGAAAATGTATGTCACAGTTGCTCACTTCTATATTACTTTGCCTTATTGTTTGCAGCCAGAACCTCTGAAGAATCTCAATGAACTTGTGAAAGCTCAGGTATGTGTCCTATGACTAGAAGGTCGTGGGGGCTTACCTTGGTTCGCAGCTGCTTTACTTCGCAGCAGCAGCAGAAGCCCTCTCTTCTGCACAAGGCGAAATCGAGGAGCTCAGTGTTGCCGCAGAGGGAGAATACAGGTAAATATTTCCCTCCCTTGTCAATGTCAACGCTCACATCTTGTTAGGAAATCCCGCGACCACTGAAGTATCCCCACTAGATTCATGACATGTTTTCATGTACATTCTCTTGCTAGGTAGTTTTAATTACCGTTACTGCTGTCCTTGTACGTCTTCGTATCGCAACACTATGCACAAATTGGCTTTGGACGTCACGATAGAGGTGTACTTGGCATAGTTATCCTGTGCGATTGTGTACTATATTGTGATATATGGCCTTCTACTTTCTTCACCGGTTTACTGATGCTTTCCTTTTTCTGCCCCGTCCATTTGTTTATAAATCCATGTGCAAAAGTGAGGTATTGATATAGTGCATTGGACCAACATATTACGTTCCAAGTCCATGTTCTTAACATTGCGAACCACTGCCTCAGAGTGTGATGTCCGGCATTGCATTGCAGGCTATTATATATTGCTGCAAGATTTGAAACTGTCCTTACCTCTATAGACTTCTTGACTGCTGTTTACAATGTGTTGCTCGCCTGTAGTGAGGACGACGAAGATGCGCCTTCACAATAGGGGCTCTCCATCCCTTGCATGACCGGCAGCAAATTGAAAATACAATACGGCAGTGCTTGAACGTCATCTCATTACCATCGAATAAACAACAATAAATCCGATAAAGAATCGTTCTACAAATGGTGGTGTATGAGTAAGTCCCAGTCCCAGTGATACAATACAGTCTATGGATGTTAGATGAAGCAAATAACGCTCTCTCTCGTCTAATATCCTGACGGTCGTGCGCTCGACTTGGATGTATCGTAAGCACGAATGAGTTTTGCCTGATCCTGACGACCATTCTCCGTCTGACTGAATGCAAATCCGCGGTTCCGGCGCATGCGTTGGACAGCGCGGACTTTTTTGATCGCCTTTTGGAATCTGACGTGATAAAGGGGTTAGCGTTATCCAGCATATGCCATTTAAATTGACACGCACTGTTCTTGACGTGGACGGTAGTCGGGAATGTTGTACTTTTGGAGCTCTTGCGCGATATGATATGGGAGAGGGATGTATGTCCGTCGGTAGCTATACAGAGGCGTCAGAAAGTTATTCCGCTAAGCGCGCGTGGGCGTACTATTTCCAAACAAAGTCGCGGGTTAGGCAGACGATGGGAACAAGGATAAGGACAAAATAAAACACAGCGTCAGTCCATAGACGAGGCACAAGTCCGTAGTATTCGGTAGAAAACCCAATGGCAGGGGCAACAACGGCGTATAAGGGAAGGAAAAGCATAGTGAAAACGAACGACCCGGGAATTGCTGAGGAAAAGGAATCAATTGGATGTTTGTTCAGAGGAAGACTTGCGCTAACCAGCAACAGTGTACTTTGTCCACAAACTAGAATTGCATTAGTATGCGAGAGCGAGACAAGAATAGGGATACGGACTCAGAAACTAAGGCGGCCTTGCCAAGGACAGTGAGCAGGACAGCCAGGTAAAGCATGACACCCCAGAACCAATGCCCGGAGTCCAATCCTGTCGCTTGCTTCAAATCTCCCCAGAACAAAATCACAGTGAACGTGAACAAAATCTAGAAACGCCATTATCATCACCATCATTGCTGAATTTTTCGTCGCTCGGAATAAGACTCACAAGACTATGATACAGCGCATTGCCTACCCAGAGCCAGAACGCTGTCTTTGTAAAAAAGACGTTCTTCTGCCCAAGTGCATATAGTTGCGGGTATCGGTCTAGTATACGTGCAGATACGAACTGATCGAACACGCCGATGACGAGAGGGGGAAGAACAGTAAAGATTACGTTATAAAATGATATCGTCCATGATTCGTAGGCAATCTGCCCTGAGAAGTTATTGAAGAAGGAATACTATGAAGTAATGTCAGCTGAACATTTATGAATGAGCGGGCGAATGCGTACCCAAAACTGTGTCATGTAAAGGGTAATGTTCTTGTAAAATGAGTCTGTGGCACTTGGTAATGAACATGCATCAAACACAGAGAAACAGATATACGCACAAAGGATGAGCTTCGACAGTCTCTGATAACTCCACGCGCCATGAACCAGTAACAACTTCTTGAGAAATCTAAATTGTGAGATTGCCACATCCGCAGACCGCGCGGCTTGTAGACCCTATGCAAATCGCTTTTAACACAAACACAATGTCGCGTGCTAAAAATCGCGTACCTCGACTCCAGAGATCCCTACGCCCACATGCGCTGCCTGGATCATGCTCACGTCGTTCGCACCGTCACCGATTGCCAAGAGAATGCTCTTCTGGTTCTTCTTGACAAGTTTAACAACGAGAGCTTTTTGAAGTGGAGACACTCTGCAACAGATGACTGCACGACACATGAGCGCTAGCTCCAAAAATGACTTGGAGAGTTCTTTCTCGAGTGCGAAACCCAAGCTTCTGCCATCTGCAAAGGGCTTAGCAAAGGATATCAATTGATTTCGCACACGCGCTGACCTATGACCAAAGCCAGATCTTCGAGCTCTCCCGTACTCCGCTGATTTTTGATTGCTGAAAGTCGCTTTTGGATGAAATCTGCAGTGTCACGCGAGTTGTCTTCGTTTACAATGACCTGTAGAAGTAGAGTATTGGCACTAGAATGCATCCACCGCATTCCCAACTTACTAAGTTCATAGACTCTGAGATCAACCGACAGGACATGCCAATATTGATCGCTGTCTCTTGTCTGTCACCCGTAAGCACCCAAATCTACGTACCACGTCAGCACCGTAAAGATAGGTTCCATAGTGAAATACTCGTGACAAACGTACTTTGATCCCAGCCATTTGTAATGTATGTATTGTATCCGGCACGCCGTCCTGGAGCTTATCCTCGATAGCTGTCGCCCCGAGTAAAACCATATCCTTCTCAATTAGTTCTGCCGCACTATCGAGGGCATCTGCGCGGCCGTTGATTGTTGCAGCAGCTTGCTCGTATATGGTGGCCCACTGTCGGTATTCGGCCTCAGGGATGTCGCGGTATGCGATGCAAAGAGTGCGCAGGCCTTCAGTTGCGTAGTCCTGCGGGTGAATTAGGTGAGCGCGATCGAGGCAATAGTACAGGGAAGGAACGAACCTCGAGATGAATAAGCGTCTTCTCAGTGTACGGTTGTGCCTTGGCGAGGCGCTCCAGGATGACAGTATCTGCACCCTTGCAGAAAAGTTTGATCGAGCCGCTTGGCGTGCGCACGATCGTCGACATACGTTTGCGCGTCGAGTTGAACTCGCACACGTTGAGTATCTCGTACTCAGCAGGATCGTTGTTGATTGAGAGAAAGACAGAACGAGGTTTGCGAGTCTGCGGAAGGATGAGTGAGCAATGGGATTAAAAGGAGGCGGGGGTGTAGAGAAGGAGTTAGGGAGAACGTGTAAAACAGTATTCGACAAGGAATGAGCGACCCACATGAAACTGATATCCTAGCATCTCCGCCCCTGCCACTAGCGCCGCCTCATCCGGGCTACTGGCCTGATAATGAATCTTCCCATCTCTCACCTCCGGTATCACAGTATGGCACACTGCCAACAACGCCACAAATTCTCCAGCCACCTCCCGCTCTCTGTCCTCAATCGTCCCCGTACCGACCGGCTTCCCTGCGTTCCCATACAATAAATCTCGCAGCTCCTCAAACGTTTTCGTACCCTCGTCCTCTTCCCTACCCTCCTCCGCCATGTCCGCATACGCAATCCCTGCAACTGAGCACTTCTTGAACTCCATCTCATTCCTCGTCAGAGTTCCCGTTTTGTCGCTAAACACAAATTCGATCTGTCCGAGCTCCTCGACAAGTGAGCTTGTGCGGCAGAGCGCAGGCGTGTCAGAGGGCGCATAGTACATGTCCAGATCGGCGTTGATGAGTTGGGCTTGTTGGAATTTGACGACTTCCATGGTGACGATGAGTGAAATAGGGATGAGATTGTTATAGAGGATGATAAAGGTGAGAATGTCTGAAGAGTTCAAGTCAGTGAGGGTAAGTAGAAAAAAATAGAGAAATATGCCTAACCCTCCATGAATACTTTTGCTGCTCAAACGTGATGAGTCTGCGGTCAGAATAAGTTTCTCAGAGAGGTACCCACCTTTCCCGGTGAATGTGCTCGGCTCCACCAAATACCATTGCTGGTCAGACAAAAACCACTACAAAAGTTCTGTCAGCCCTGATCTTTGATAAGGTAGATAGATTAAACACACTGTATTGATGCTGGCGCCGATCGTACTCCCAAGTGAGAGAGCAAGGAGGAAGACGAAGAGGAAGATAATGTGAATATTTACTTGGCGCTCGACTGCCGTACGTTTGATGGGTGCCGCACTGTACCTGAGGTCAGCATTGCTGGGAATCGCAAAGATTCTGCAGACTAAAAGTTTTCAAACAAGCTCAAACCACTCACGTTGCATTTCGCATGAGCTTCGTCTCATGACCCGAGAACACTACGATCCCATATACCCACGGTGTGTTCCTCAACTGCGCGCCTCTCAACAACATCTGATCTGGGCCCAACGGTACAGTCTTCGGTACATTCATGTCGCTCAATAGTTCCAACGTTCCCTCATATGTGTATAATGAGTTGTTTGGCTGTTCCGAGCGCAACGTACCGTGCAAAGCGCTTGCGAGAGATGCCGAGGTGAGCGAGTAAGTTTGTGGGGAAGCTTGTTTGATTTTGAGGTTGGTCTCGCTGGAGAGCGTCTGTCAGGGGAAAAAAGAAATTCAAGAGGGCAACGCACCCGTCGAGATTGGAAGTCTCTATATAACATAATCCCTCGGGTTCACTAGAAGATATGAGTACCAGGTCGGCCGGTATAAACTCATCTGACTCCACGCGCACGATGTCGCCTACACACAGGTCTTTCCATTTCCGTGCGGCGAAAGTGTTTCCGGAGAGCGCCTTGCTAAGTCGTGCGTTGAGCTGGGAGTCGGATTGGTGTCGTTTCTGAGGTAAGGTGAGAATGGGTTAGTGATTGGAGAAATAACATACAAGGTCTTCTTGAACTTCTTTAAATGCGGAAGCAAGTAGGACCAGGGCCAAGGGTACGATAGTAGTATACTGGTTCGTGGGGGAACACCGGGAATCTGCTGAATGCACGCCGTGAACAAAAAGAATAGATTGGCGTATTTCGAGAATTGTTCTACGAGAAAATGCATCAGTTGGTGTTTCGTGGTGTACACGACGCCAGACGGGGCACACCTGTAAGAAACTTGGGAAGAAACGAAATCATGTTGTACTTGCTCGTGGACACGAAGTTTGAGCAGTAGTCGTCATTCATGAATGGGTTATTGAGAGTGATTATACGCTCGCCAGTAAGCTCGTTGCCCCTCTGCCAGGGCCACTTCCACTTTCTGCGTCGCTTGAGTGGGCGCATGGGTGTTGATGGTTCTGCCGAAAAGGATGGGCCAGGTGGGAATGCGGGCGACAGAGCGTCATTGTCAAATGCCCAGCCTTGTGGTTGTCCGTTAGGTGTTGTTGTAAGAGAGGCAGAAGATGCTTCTACGCCAGCTGGGGGTGCAGCAGAACGAGCGAGGGGGAGACCGCTTTCCTGAGACTGCATTGGTCTTTGAGCAGAATACATGGAAAAATTAGAATGAGAAGCGTCATCATCGTCGTCAAAGAATGGATCCATGAGGTTTGGTTGTGGAGGATAGCCGGACGGTGTATGATTATTATAATGATCTGATTGCATGTGTGGATTGTTGGTTTCTTGCTGATGGTATCCGTATGCCGCTGGATTGGCAGTATTAACCAATGCTGCAAATGATTCGTCGCTGTTCATGGTAGATCGGAGCGGGTGTGAGTAGTGGTAACCGCAGTTGCACGCCGACATGTCTTACATAACCGCTCCAAAACTGAACTGAACCCGACTTTTTCCAAGGTGATATAGTGTAGTGGTTATCACTCGGGATTTTGACATGTAAATGTTCCCGAAACCCAGGTTCGAACCCTGGTATTACCTCTCCTTTTATTGCTTACTTTTTCACAGCATCATTTGATATAATTTCACCCTCTCGTGCTAATCATAGTTTTACCTCAGGTAATTGAATGCCGTACAAAAATATTCGTATTATCTGTACCACACAGTTACTTAGTAATGGTATTCAAGGTAAAAATATTAAGGTTTTGAAACACGGGTAGATTCTCTCAGAACTCTCCGGAATGTCGACTGTAAGCGGAGTCTGAATTCGAACTTTGGTCCACACATGCATCATGCCTGCCATCCACCCACAAACTCGATGTTGTTCAGAGCATCTGATAATTCTTCAAAGACAGGCTGATTCGATTATTATACAGATGCAACCTGCTCATGGTTCTAGAGGGAGAGGTACAACTACTTGTGCGAGGGGATGTGGGATAACTGTTACCTCAACTACTGCCACTCAATCTAACAGTGATATTCCTAGCAAAATCAGATGGGAGACACCTAACTGTAATCGCACTTCTACGCTCATAACGTACCTTTGCACCCACCCTGCTGACTACCAAATACTATTCTATGAAGGCAAGAAAGCTCAATCTGATGATGATGGTCCTCCTTCTGGGAGTGACAAGGGCAAGATTCATGCAGTAATTGCCAAGCTTATATTTGAGAATGATGAAATGTACCACCATATGTACACTGAAGATTGCACAAAGATTGCACAGGCCGTCGGCAATCATTTAACTTAGTATGTTGTTTTCTATATACCTCCCCCTATTTGTATGTGTGCTCATTACTCTCAGTCTCAAGGGAAAATATAAGAGTCATCGTGTGCCTTCAAGCAGACAGGTGGTGGTGTAAATCCAGATGAACCTGGCACTGCAGTAAATATGTTTTTAAAATAAAAATCAGACAAAATTAAATAAATTATAGCACAAGTTCTAAACAACTTTCCATGGTATGAGGAACTTGATAACATTTGGAGGGACCACCCTGCATATGCTGTGAAGACGTTCTCATCTGCTCCTGGGATGGATCGTGCTGGAGATCTTAAGGCCCTTACTCAATCAAATGCCAAAGGCAAAGCTCCCCTTCCTGCCATTTCCAATGATCACATTGACATTGTTCCTAATGCTGACATTGTTCCTACCACTGATGTTGTTCCTACTGCCAATGTTGTTCCTACCGCTGATGTTGTTCCTACTGCTAATGTTGTTCCTACCACCAATGTTGTTCCTACTACCAACATTGTTCCTACTACTGACGTTGTTCCTACTGCCAACATTGTTCCTACTGCCAATGTGGTTCCTACCACCGACATTGTTCCTACTGCCAATGTTGTTCCTACCGCTGACATTGTTCCTAACCCTTCTAACACTCCATTAAACACAACTCTCTGTAATGGCTTACCTGATGACTTTGCTGACCCTGTTGTCAATGACAACTTCACTGACCCTGCCATTGACGACTTTGCTATGCCTGACGAGCCTGGCAATGGTGAGTTTGAGGAGCTGGATGCAATGCAGGACAATGAGGTGGAAGTGGAGTGTGATGAAGCGGTGTCATACATGGTATGAGATTCATACCAAGCTAAGATATAAGGAGTGATAGGAAAGATCCAACAGTGCATACTATATCTCTAAGTTGTCCTATTATTTTGCTTACACTTTGATTGTCTTTTATATTTTTACTTTGATTTAGTTCCTTCATATTCTATCCCCTTTCATTTTATTCCAGAACTTTCTATTCTCAAATTTGATGATTTATCATGCTTTGTAGGATCATTGTAAGATTTGAACTTTATTTGTAATGTACTTAGTAAAAAGGATGAGTAAGCTCACCCAAAAGGCTTGGTTTGTCAGCTTTTGCATGACCAATTCCTGAGATGACTCAACAGCCTTTTGTCATGCTTTGTAAGAATTCACTGTATTTATAATGTACTTAGTAAAATAAGCTGACTCAACACACTAAATGGGAAGGTTTCTTACCAATCCATGTATGGAATCATGCTTAGTAAGCAGGGCCTCCAGAAGGTATATAAGGAGCCCATTTTCACCTGTAAAAAGACTTCCCATCTTTCATTCTTGTCTCCTACCATGTGAGATTTCGTAAGAATAAAAGTGCAGGCAATCTAGCCTTGAAGTAAGACTAAGAAATCTATATCTACTCTACATTATATACTACCTTACAGGGGTTGACTATATAATACCTAACAGCTCTCAGACTAAGCTTTACATATACAGATCCAAAGACTCTCTCTTTCAATGGAAGGGAAGACACGCATTCAGAGAACACAACAAAGTTGAAACAGACTTTCATAGGTTGAAACACAATCTACTAGGGTGAAACATACCTACTATACAACACTACTTCAAATCTCAAACTCAACACTTTCACACAGATCTTCAAGAGAAAGACCATTGAATGATACCCACCCAAGAACTCAGCACTTTATCTCCCACGAAGTAGAAAAGTCAGAGACCGTGTACTTAAGAACTGGCAAGAAGTCTTATTCCTGTACAGTTGTGTTGTCACTGTATACACGTTCTATATAAGACCCTTAAGTAGCAAGACAGCAGTCAGAATACAGCGGTACCTCACTAACAAGCCCCCCCTCTCTTCCCCCTGTGCATACCCATAATAATCTGTCATGCGGCACATTCAAAACTCACGTGGATCTCTTTGCTCACCTAAACCACTGCCATCTATTGTGTCATCATCCATCAAAACATTGGTGCACACAGTCTTGTCTTCATTGGGTCGTTTGTCGCAGGCTTCATCTTCATGCAAACAAAGCACCATGTTAAGACTGTACTCAAGGGTAGAAAGATCCGAAGGGCTTTTTGGCCTCAGTTCGTACACTGTGCCCCTTTCTCGAGTAATGCCCCTTATTTCTGGGAGGAGTTATTCGTCCGAAGACCCGGGAGGGTTGCGTGACGGATCCGGGCGTCCGAAGGTGTCGGATATGATACGTCCGAAGGTAATTCGGAACGTAAGGAGAGGACAGAGATTAAGGCTAGTTTCGGAACGAGTTCCTAACTAGAAACTAACGGAGATGGACTATCCGAAGATAGAGTCGGAGGTATAGACTATAGGAATCAATCCTAAGTCTCGGAAGGTGACTTTAAGCGGAGAGTGACTTAAGTCCGGAGGAGGCAGAATGAGTAGAATCTAAGATGATATTCGAACTAAGGTTCTACGGAGATCTACAAGTGGTTTATATACAGTAAGTATCTAAGACGGATAATCAGCAAGTCCGGGACCGAGGGCTATGTACGAAGTGTAACGGAAGTCTATTAGTTATTGCACAGCGGATCAGTAAGCATGAGTCGGAAATGAGCACAGGAAACGGATCAGTAACACAGGATGGAAATATAAACAGCCAGAGTACCGGTAGTAGGAGAAATGACGAAAGGAGATAGACGCAGGTGTTCACCAGGGAGTTAAGGTGCGAGAAGTGAGTACATTCGGATGGGTGGTTCGGACAGGATCTGTGGACCGGACGGATATGGAAACGATCAGATCTGGACGGATATGATCGGATCTGAGATTAGAAGTATGGTATATGACACACCACACTTGAAGAGAGCAGCACAAAAAGGTCCAACCTTGGGAAGGAGGTAGATGGTGTCCATAGGCAAGTTGAGACACTTACAAACAATATATCCTACATCTATACTGCAAGGGCAGCAGCCTCAGAGTACAAGATTGCAAAGGTCAATGCCATCCATCATGAATGTGATTTTGACTACCAACATGAGCAAGCTGAGATTGAGCGCAATGAGGCCGCTGCCTTACACCAGCACACTTAACAGTCAAAAAGTCTTGATCTTTCTTGAAGCACAAGCTAGGGTCCATGCTGAGAAAAAAGCTGTGCTTCAGCTTGAAATTGAACTTCTCAAGCTGAAGGGGGGTGTCGCTGATTAAAGTAGGCCTTCATTAATTCATGTGCTTCTTGTTGTACTTGTTTTACTGGTGGTTTGTTATTCTCTTGTATCCACATCTTGTGTCTCATATCTCATGTCTTGTGTCTTGCATTGTAGTTGTGCCTTGTGTCTCGTGTCTCATGTCTTGCATTTTGTATATCATGTCTCACATCCTCTTCAAGTACATATGTGTTGTTACATGCATACTAGGTCCTATGTCTTCTAATATTCCCAATACATTTGTCTAGTTCAACAGATATTCCACCAACTTTGCGTGAGTTTGGTGGCCAGGAGTGCCTTGATAAGAAGTATCTCCAACACCCACCTCATCTACATCATTGTCCACTTCCACTACAGGTACATAGGCTTCAAGGGCTGAATCTTCAGTTGTGCTCTTCATGCCATGATTCTCTTCAAAATGAATTATCATATTATGAAGAATGATGCAGCACTGAACCCAGTAAGAGATATATGCAAGATGTTTGTCATTTTGCAATGGGTGTCGAAGATCTCGAAGAGACTGAAAGTGATTTTTAAGAGCAGCAAATGCATGCTCTACCCAGACACAGACCTAAATTACCAAAAATAAATAGACACAAAGAAAAATAAAATAACACACCTACTCTGGAAAGAGCAGCGTTAAATGTCTTCTGGTCACTGGTCAGGGCCCCATTGACAGGCTTCTTGAAGGGGGGAATGCACCATGATTCTAATGGGTAGGCACTATCTGCCCAAATCCAATGGTGATCTCCAAGAAGTGTTGCATGATCATGGTAAACCCAAGTGGACCAGAATGCATATGCATCATGTGCACTACCAGTGTGACCAATAGCATAATTTGCTATAGCAAGATTATGGACCATAATAACTGCCTAAAGAATTTAAATTAGAGAGAAAATTGTCAAATATGAATCCATTGGAGTGGCAGTTGAGGGAATACTGAGACTTCCTACTATAAAAAGCCTCACCATAGAGGCCTGGCTTGTCACAAAGGGACATCAATGATCCATTAGCAGCTAGAATACCATTCTGCCATTCTAGGCAAGTCCTATCCTCCACAAACCTCCGGGAACGCCCAGCATCATCAGAGTCAAGAGTAGGGAAGAATATGAATTTGTCGTGTTTTGCAAGTAGGGCAATCATAACACAATTAGTGCAGTTTGTGACTGACCCAATGCTAACACCTGCCCACTGGCAGATGTCTTCATTTGAGCTTGCATTGTCATAGTGGCCAGCATGATTAAGGAATATGGCAAGTTGCACTGCAACAGGAAGCTGGTTATTGTTGGAATTATTATGGAAAATGGGATCATCACTGATCTCATCCAGAATATCATCAAATATTTCTGGAGAAACATGTAGCTTCTTCCTGAATAAATCAGGACAATGGATGGCAAAGTGGTCCAGGAGCTGGATTTGTGGGGCTTGCATAGGAGGCTCATCAGGTTAATTAAGGACATGGGCACTTTCTATCTCATCCCAAAGAGCAGCAAGTGAGCCAAGAATCTGAGCAAATTGCTCATGAATTAAAATTGAATTGATGCTTGAGTTGCCAGAATATTCTGAAGAGATAGACATGGATATTGGGGACATTGGGGACAGGGGGGATATAGGGGACATGGGGGATATAGGGGACAGGGGAGATGGAGTCCTGATATCAGAATCCTGGGACATAGCTGAGTCTGAATCACCATCATCTTGTGTGGCATGTTCAACCCATGCCATAGCTACATCTAAGGTAGCAGAATCTACCTGTTGGAGCAGTGCTTGACGTTGTGACTAGCGAGGCATTGGGGATATCTTATCATCTCTGATTGATGACTCAAACCGATCTAAGTGAATTTTGGATGGAGCTTGAATTTGATGTGGGGCATACTTTCACATGCTGTGTCAGCATGTGCTTTAAGCGGAGTTTAAATTAAGCTTTTGTCACGAATTCCAAATACAAATCATTACTCTTTTCTCAATTTCCCTAAAGTGTCTAAACCCAGTGCTAAGACAAACACAAATCCCATCGAAATCCCTATATTCGCTTCTATAACCAAACTTCTTGATGAAGATGAAGAGATCTTTTATGATGCTATCAGATAAGATAAGATAGTATCACGTGATCTTAGAACCTTCTAGAATATGATGTCATAACAATGTCACAACTATCACATCGTACGATTCTCATTTCCATTTTATGATTGGCTAGTAGTTTCAGACTCAGTTTACATCTCAGTTTAAATATGTGTATATAGTTAGCTAGTTTCGCTGTAGTAGTTCTTGAGTTCAAACCTCTTGTATCTACAACTGTAGCAATCCAAGACGTCCTTGCTCCTCTTTCTTCTTGTGTTAACCTTAATTTGAGTCCTAGTCTCTGCCCTTGCATCAATTCGTTTGTGGGTTGTGACAGCTTTTCAAGCCAATTTTCAGAATGTTTCAGAGTCATTTCAGAACGTTCTGAATTTTGCTTTGAATACCCTTAGTGTCACTCACTCAAAAAGGGTATTCCAGCCATTTGCATAATGCTAGGCCAATTTTTTTTCCCCTACATACACAGTGGTATTGTAACTTCCATTCTCCACTCAGATGCTAGTGATTCTATTCTCTGATCAGAAGTCAGTGATGATGGTCAATCTCAATCTACTATAGGACAATATACAGTGGCTCAAAAAAGTGTCCCAATGTTTGTGGATTTTCATATAATTGCTTTACTGTGAGTCAGGGCATGGTAATATGACTAAGCTACAGGCTATCAATTCTACTAAGTCTATAAAAATCATTAATTAAATTACCTCTACTACTGGCTCAGCTCAGACAGTCAGTAATTCCCTCAGGGTGTCCAATATTAAAGCTGTAATAAAGCATAAAACACACTTCTATCTCTGGCTCATGGAAAGTCATGACAAACTTTTGCGTTAAAGCATCAGTAGTGGACTATTAAGGACTGGAGATGGGTTATCTGGTCAGATGAGACCAAAATACATAGAATTAGGTCATAAAACTTGAAAATTAATTTTGTAAGAAAAAGCAGAAGATCTGCTAGAAGCAGGAGAAGTTAAACAAAGCCTTGACTTTGGAGGATGAAACTTGATGGTATAAGGCTATGACATAGAAATTTTCTGTGAAACAGAGGAGGTAATAAATACAGAGTGCTCCATTTCCACTTCAGATAGGTGTCTGCTAAGAAGTATGTAGGAGCCATGGATTAATAGAGAAGACACTATCTTTCAAGATGATAGTAACTCCAAGCACACCTCTCAGTTGGCCACTAATGACTTAAAGACCACAATATTAGTATTCTATAATGACCAGCACAGTCCAAAAACCTCAAACCCATCAAATATCTCTGGTAATTACTCAAGAAATTGCATACAGCCTAATAAAATTCACAATAGGGGCTATTTCAGCTATAGGACAAAGTTGTAGCAGGATAGAGCAAGATAGCCAGGGAGGGATATCATAAATTGACAGATAATATGTTAGAAGAGTGGCACAAGTGATTAGAACAACAGGAGATCAAATAAAGGATCAGAATCATAGAGATTGTGTTGGTCAAACTGAAAGTCAAAAAATGTCTCAATGAATCACCAAATGAAAACGACCATATATTCACACAGTATGAGCGGATTCCCACGCCACAGGGACCACTAATAAAGCTGAGAAGCAGGGCTTTCTGACATCTTCCTATAGCTTAGTCATATCACCATGCCCTGACTCACAGTAAAGCAATTATATGAAAATCCACAAACATTGGGACATTTTTTTGAGCCACTGTATATCCAAAGGAGGCAAGCAGATCGCTCTACAGATGAGTTTGCTAAATATGGAAGACCCAACTATCTATCGTTACACTGGGATTAGTGAGCGCTCAATGTGATACCTTCAGAAGACATATTAGGATACTGGCAAAGTCATGAGGACACTGCAGTTCAACCCTGCATGCTTGACAGCATTCCTCAGGTAAAACCACTTTGGCTATATAGATCTATATAGATCTATATTTTCAATTATAGAAACTATAGAAACTATAGAAATGTGCCTATTATATACATCTATCATGTACTATTATAGTTGTTACAATCATATGTACCACTATTCATTTTACTTTCATTCCATTCTCGTCCAGTAGAGCATATGTGTATGCTAAACCTTCTGCCTGATGACTCATATGTACGTCTCAACATGTCTGTATTACATAATGCCTTCCTTATTAGGATATGCAGTTACTCTCCCACAGTTACATGGTCTGTGCAATCATATGGCTAAGCACAGTGTATTATGCTTGTATTCCCCACTTTAATCTTACTAGGTTTTACCTGGAAATATCCTTCGCTAAAGACCTCCAATCCTTAGTTGTCTGAATCATCTCTAAGTCCCAGCACTCCTTAGACTTAGTCTTGCACTCAGAATCCTTGACTAACTAAGGAACACATTCCTTAGTCAGTTACCTTGTTCTCTTGTGAACATTGTAGAACTTCCCTGCAACCGCCAAGTGTCCTTTCACTGTTGCTGGCAATGCCACCCCAGTTTGTAACAAAAGATTCAAGTCTATCTGATCATCAACTATCCAGTATTCGACCTAGAACCCTTCATTGCTTAGTAAGCAGGATTAGCATACACGTACACTAAACCAATTGTCTAGAGGAGCTCTCTGACAAAAGACAAGCCCTAACGGACAGCAAGATAGTGTGTGTAGGCACCGAGAAAGAACACTCATTCATGACAAATTCCCATCATGACTACTACTACTATGGGAAAAGAATTCGAATTTAAGATCAGCTTCCCAACTGCTTTTGATGGAGATCATGACAACTCCGTGGAGTTCATCTTGTCATGTGACATGTACTTGGATATCAACAAAAAGCTCTACACCACTGACAAGCAAAAAATTATCTTCATTGCTTCATTCATGACTGAAAAGAATGCCAAATCTCGGAAGGAGCAGTTCCTGTTACGAACTGGGGTGGCGTCACCAGCGACAGTGAAAAGACACTGACAGTCTGCTGGGAAGTTCTACAATGTCCAGAAGAGGACAAGGTAAAAGTACGAGGAACGTGTTCCAAGTACTATCAAGGGTTTGGCCTCAAAGACAAGTCTAAGAGGTTCTACGAGAATAGAGACTAAGACTAAGGAGTGCTTAGACTTAGAGACGATTTCAAGACAACTTAGGTTGGAGACCTAAGCGAAGGATGTTCCAGGTAAAACCCAGTAAGATTAAAGTAAAGTATACAAGTGTAATACAATGTGCTTAAATAGACCAATATGTGCGCACGGACCAAGAGAGACGTGAAAATGTAAGTGTGTATCCAAACAAGGAAGGCAACTATAATACAGATGCGTTGAGCATGTGAGTCGAGTCATGTTATGTAATATACTAAGTAAAGGAAGCAGAAAATGAATAGAGGCACATACGACTGTAACATTACCCCCGTTTTACAAGTAAAGTCACTGACTTTACTCGTCCTGATTAGCATAGTAGATAGGATCGTCGCTATACTCGTAATCCTCATCAAGGAATGACCCACTCCTCATGTATGCAGCTTCTTCAGCACCAGCACGTCGTTTAGAATCTGCCTTTTTTCTGCTCGAGTTCATTCATCACTAAGCTGTCGTTCCCAAGAACGAAGTGCATCGTAGAACCTGTCATCTTTCCAAGTTATCGTGAAGGGGGGAGTCCCGACTCATTGAGGACAATAGATAGAGAAATGGGTAGGAGTGTGTCGCAGGCAACTTTGGCATTGGTAATCAGGACAATTCTTTTGCCGATGTCCGATGATACCACAGAATCGACACTTCATATTCTCATCAGTGTTAGAGGTGGACATGCGTAAAGGTGATGGTGAAATAACGGGTTTGGGGCTAGTGGATCTGGTGCGTTTCTTTCCCTTCCGCTGCGCCATACGACTTAAGGCGATGGTATTGTCTTGTCTAAGCTGCGCCTGTTGTTTAGCAGTAAGGGTGTATGCCGACATTGGGAGATCAGGAGTAGTTGCTTGTTCAGCAACCGCGAGGAGTTCATTAGAGGAGGAAGGGGATGTTATGCCAAAGTCTTTTACTAAGACTGGCGAGACAGGGTCCTGTGGACCAAATGATGACGGAATGGACATGGGAGGATGAATATGGAGGTTGCAGAGTTGAGGGCCAAGTGCCACCAACTCAACGACAGGGACTCCTAATATTTTCATGGCCTCACACTGTTCTTCTGTGCATGGTTCGTATAACCATGTGGGGTGATCATGGGTGACTGACAGAGGGCGATGAAGTTGGCCGTTCAATAGGAGATGGAGATTGTGGGGAAGCGAGGTCCGCTTGGGTTTGCTGTAAATTGGTAATGGCTTCTTTGACTAGATTTCCAGCTGCTCTTGTTTCAACAACTGATTGTTGGATGGTTTCGATGACTGCATTGGTAAGCTGTCCAATTTCTTGAACTGCAGTGTATAAGCCAGCAAAGGCATCAATGTTAGAATAAACGCGCGAAGAAGAGGGTGGAGGGATTGGAAGTGGGTTCATATCTCTTTCCGGAGCAGGAGGTCGAGCAACACCTGCTCGACGTTCGGCCACGGTGTGAATAGCTTCCTCAACATCGCTTTTAAAAGAACGGGGAAGCAACAGCATAGCGTAAGAACGAATGCGTTTCTGTAGATGTAGGATGCGCTGGCGATACATGATTTCTGTGGTTTCATTGATGGTAGTTTCGATGAGAGTGGCGGTGCAGATGATGTTGACAAGAAGTAAGGCAGGGAAGGCGCCTCTTTCTGTGAGGATCCTTTCAATTTCAAGAGCATGTCCTTCACATAGAAGGGCAGCTTCAATGTAGGATGTGTTGTCGATTTCAGTGGCAAGGGTTCCGTAGTTTTCTGCATCAGAGTTGGAGTCATTGTTGACAATAGCGACGGGGGTGATGTATGCAGTGGGAAAAGACATTTCGAACGGTGTTAGTTGATCAAGTGCTTTGTGCGATTTGATTGACTGAAGAATAATCAGAGGGAGTGTTGCTTCTTATAAGCATTCAGTATTCGAGCGGAGTGTCTCAAGTTCTTTTCTGGGAACCACTCGTTATCTCCTGAAGAATATCCTTTCCAGGAAACAAGATAGTGTCAGCAAATGCTGGTTCCTTTGTGAGACAAAATTGCTTCTACTTTGTATTCTTCTTCTTCTTCGATGATGTTGGGTGGTGGTTCAGGGAAGTTCGGGCTGTGTACGTCTGTTTTGCTATAGGACGATAAGACAGAAGCATGGAAAGTGGGATGAATCTTCCATTGTGGAGGAAGTTTGAGCGTGAATGTGATGGGTGATAAGACATCGATGATCGGAAAAGGTCTGTATCGCTTTGGCACAAGTTTCCGGATGGGAGTTTGAGTCTAAGATTAGCAGCAGATAGCCAGACCTTATCTCCAATCTTCCATGGAATGTACTTCTCTCCTTGGGATCGTTCGGCCATTGTTTGCATTGCGATGTTATGGCAGGCGATTGCTTCTTCTCTTATCTTCTGCAGAGATCGTACTTGATCTTCTGCCGCAGGAACAGATGAGTCGGGGATTAGATGAGGGATGGCATGTGGTTCGTATCCCATCATCAGATAGAAGGGTGATGCGTTCCTTGCATCATGTTTTCGATGGTTATGGACAAATTCGGCGATTGGTAGATGTTCTACCCAATCTTCAGGGTTGTTGCGGCAATAGATGTGTAGGTATGTTTCAAATTCTTGATTAAGCCTTTCAGTTTGACCATCAGTCTGAGGGTGATAAGCCGTAGATGGGGTGATGACGTAGTCAAGAAGTCGGGCAAGCTCCTTAGAGAAGCGAGATAGGAATTGTGGGCCTCAATCCGAGATGACTTGGTCATGGAGTCCAAATCGACGGTAAACATGTTTCAAGAATAGTTTGGCAATGCCTTCGGAAGTAACGTTTTTAGACAAGGGATAATAATTACCCCCTTTGTAAGGCCATGGTCTACCACGACCATGATACTGTCAAAGCCTCCAGAGATGGGGAGGTCAGTAATAAGGTCGACAGAGACTTGAGAGAAAGGGCGAGTCGCAGATGAGGGGATCGGGGCAAGCGGAGGTCGAACAGGATGCGTATCCGCTTTCATTTGCTGACAAAGGGCGCAACCCTCGATGTATTTCCAAATATAAGAGCCCATAGCGGCCACCAAGCTTCTCGTTTGACGAGTTCTTCAGTTTTGAATCTACTGGGATGTCCAGCGGTGGGATGATCATGATACTTTTTAGGATATTGGGACGATGTGCCGGTGGAATGTAGGCACGATTCCTAAAATAGAGGATGTATGTTTTCCTCAATTTTCCAATTGGAGAGTGCTGACTTCATAGGGGGAAGACACACGCCATCATGGGCATCGGATGCAGTCCGAAAGACAGGGTCGTCAAGGGGATTAGAGGAAGACAAAACCTCCTTCAGGTTGGTATCAATCAGATGAATGAATAGAGCGTCAGGGAGGAGGGTCTGGTCCTTGTTATTATCTTTGCCAGAGTTGTAGTCGGGTCGGCAGGATAGTGCATCAGGTACTGCCAATTTAGTACCCACAATGTGATGTAGTTCAATGTCGTAAATAGACAAAATCAGTTGCCAATGTGCTTGGCGACAGGTAAGCTTCTGGGCACTCCTAAAGTATAGAAGATTCTTGTGATCGGTGAATACCAGGACGGGTGCAGGTTTCCTTCAAGATAATGACGCCATTCATTCAGTGCCCGGATCACGGCAAGGAGTTCCCGATCAAAGATCTGGTAGTTGCATTCTGCAGGGTTCAAAGACTGTGAGAGATATGCGCAAGGGTGATAAACACCATTCTCATCAGTCTGTAAGAGAACTCCGCCAGTTGCTACAAGCGAAGCATCGGTAGCAATAGCAAATTGTCGGGAAGGATCAGGGTTACAAAGTACCGGTTGGGATGTGAAGCATCTTTTCAGTTCTTCGAAGGTATCCATACATTCGGTTGACCAATCAAAGACCTTATCTTTCTTTGTTAATTTGATAAGGGGTCGGGCGATGTCAGAAGAGTGGGAAATGAATGTGCAGTAGAAGTTGCAAAAACCAAGGAATGACCAGACTTCTTTTACAGATTTCGGTGTTGGCCATTTGGCGATTCCCTTGGTTTTGGTGGTATCCATAGCAACTTGTCCGGGGCAAATTATCATTCCGAGGTATTCCACTTCTTCTGCATCGAAGGTGCATTTCTCCGGTTTCAGGAACAAATGTTCCTTTCGTATTTTCATCAAAACCTGTCTGGTTCGTTTGTGGTGTTCTGCTATTGTTGTAGAGAAAATCAAGATATCGTCCATGTAGATGACCATCCATCCTTCATTGATTTCCTGTTGGAAGGTACAATTCATGTATGCTTGGAAAGTTGCTGGGGAATTACAGAGGCCAAAGAACATGATGTTTGGTTCGAAAAGGCTGAATTCCGTGGTAAATGCTGCTTTCCAGCGATCATCGGGATGGATGTGAATATTATTATAACTGGACGGGATATCCATTTTCGTAAAGAACTGTGCGTTGTGAAGGCGTGCGACGAGGGAAATAGGGAGTGGGAGCGGATAGGCGTTCTTGACTGTCCAATCATTAATGTAGTGATAATCTTGACAGGGACGCAATTCTCCACTCTTCTTTCCCACAAAGAAGAAGCCACTAGCTTGGGGTGACTTCGATTCTGAGATGAAGCCTTTTGCAATTTTTTCATCGATAAACATTTTGACGGCAGCGCGTTCTTTTTCTGATAGCGGGTAAACCTTAGACGTGCGAGGAATAAAACCAGGTTTAGTATCAATTCGATGATCAATACCAGGGCGTTCAGGAGGTAGTTTGTTTAATCCATTTTTAGCAAAGACATCTGCAAAGTCATGCAAATAATCTGGGACCAATTCTTCGAAAGACTTCTTTTTCTTCTCCTTTTCGTCTGTCATGAATTCCTGAGCTTTATTACTGTATTTCGGAGGGGAAGGGAGATTGTGGAGTAGTTGGGGAGCTGTTCGAGTCGGGAAGTTCCATCGTGTGTGAGGGGTGTGTCCATGGATACTTCTTCAACAATTCTCATACTAACTTTGTCCATGTCATATTCCACAAGGAATTCTCCATCTCCTAGTTTGTAAGAGGAAATTTCATGGACTTCTGGCGCATGCCAGACATCTTGCATCATGTTGAATTGGTCATCATCCTCTGTTGGGATCAACGAGGGCACAGGGTCTTCTTCATTGGGAATTTCTTCAATTGAAGCTGAAGGAGTATTTTGAAGAGTTTTCGGAGGAACATAGAATTTGGATAGTTTCGGTATGTTTGTATCTCGTCCAGGGATTTCTTCTTTAGCTTTTCTCTTCCCATACTTCTGTTCTTCTATTGGCTGTTGCTCAATAGGTTCTTGTCCGGTTCGATACTCGGGTTCGGATTCGTTCTTGCGTTTTTCTGCGCGGGAATCAGTGATACTGCTCGTGGCAGTTGTACACGGGGAGTGGGGTCTGTAGTATGCGGCATTCATACTTCCGGTTCGGGATCTTTAGGAATAGGAGGGATGACAAGGGGTCTCGGAAGTTGGGAGTGTTGCCATTTCTTAGGATGGCAATGGAAGGCTGGGGGTAATCCGTTCTTCTTCCGATCCATATCCATGTCGATTTCAATGTCATCTGATTTCATTGTTCAAGGGAGGGTTAGTGTTTCAGCAGCCCAATCTATACTTGGGTTCATTGCACGTAACCATGGAATCCCCAGAAGGATTTGATCTCTTCTTCCCAGTTTAGTGATATTGAATTTTCCATACATGGTTCATTCATCAATTTTGACCACTAGGAGACAGTAGTGCGTGATCGGTCCTCCTTTGATAAGAGTTCCATCCGCCGTAGTAACTCGAAATGGTGTTTTGAGTTTTCGTCGTGTGATTTGATGGAGTTTCACAAACACTTCGGAAATGAACATTCCTGCCGCGCCCAAATCAATAACAGCGGTGGTGTCGACAGATTTCAAGCGAGTACGCGAATGAAGGGTGATAGGGACACGAAGTTCTTTTCTTTCACCTACAGCGTGTACAAGTCTTAGTAATACATTGGGAGAAACATACGTCGAGTCTTTGTTTCTCCAATTCAAAAATCCTCTACAATCCGCCTCACGGTTTCTTCATCTTCTTCATCTTTGACTTCGGCTTGTCGGAGTGGGGTCTTCTTCTTCCTTTCAGGACAGTTATGAATACGATGTCCAGTCTTCTTACATCCGAAGCATTGTCCTTTCTTCATGCATTTGGATCTTTCCATGTCAGAGATTCAATCTATGACCATTGCATTGGAGTCATGATTAGGTGTGTAATGCATGTTTCCATAGTTCTTCTTTTTCTGCTGCAGAGCATGACATGCTCGTAATGCTTGAAGATGATGGTGGGAGTTGTCGATGGAAACACATTGCAATACAACTTCTTGGAATACTTCTGAGACATCTCCTGGTGCGAAAAGCTTGGTAAGGATACCCAGATTGAGGCCATCTTGGAAGAATTGAATCTTGGTTGCGTCATTGGTGATGTGGGCCTTGGCTGCAAGTGCCTCAAAGTCGGCAATGTATGTATGGAGATCACCGCTTCCTTGTTTGAGGTCCCTGAGTTTTGTTAGTGCGGTTCCTTTGGTATCCACTGGCTCGAAGGCGTCCTTGAAACTTTTCATAAAATCCTGCAATGTTCCGTAACCCACTTTTTGTCCAGAGGTATTGGTTGACTGAGCATGAGCAAGGAATTGCTCTTTCCAAGATTTGGTGTTTTTCTCGGTCATGAAGGATGTAATGAAAATGATCTTCTGCTTATTGGTGGTGTAAAGCTTTTCATTGATGTCGAAGCATAGATTGCATGATTGGATGAATTCTCGAGAGTTATCGCAATCTCCGTCAAAACCGGTTGGAAGACCAATTTTGTATTCAAATTCGTCTGGTGAGTTATACTTTCTCGGTGCCTACACGCGCTGTCTTGCTGTCCGTTAGGGCTTTATCAGGGTTCAGGGTCGAAGACTGGGTAGTCGACGATCAGGTGGACTTTAATCTTTTGTTACGAACTGGGGTGGCATTTCCAGCGACAGTGAAAAGACACAGATGGTCTGCTGGGAAGTTCTTCAATGTCCAGAAGAGGACCAGGTGAAAGTACAAGGAACGTGTTCCGAGTACTATCAAGGGTTCGACCTCAAAGACGAGTCTAAGAGGTTCTGCGAGAATAGAGACTAAGGCTAAGGAGTGCTTAGACTTAGAGACGATTCAAGACAACTTAGGTTGGAGACCTAAGCAAAGGATATTCCAGGTAAAACCCAGTAAGATTAAAGTGAAGTATACAAGTGTAATACAATGTGCTTAAATAGGTCAATATGTGCGCACAGACCAAGAGAGATGTGAGAATGTAAGTTAACTATTAGAGAGGACTAGGTCCAGATATGGTGTAGAGGTAGTATAGACTACTCCGGACAAGGTCCAAAATAGAAACAGACAGGATAAGACTACCACAGGTAGAGTCAGAGGTGAATCGGATGAGAGACAAGAAACGGACGAAGTCCAAAAAGGATATAGGACAAAGGATCAAGGCTCCTGCCTAGGGAATGATCCCATAGGTCTGAGTTGGAAGCTTACAAGGGCCAGCGCCCAAGTGCAAGAATGCAAACGGATTTATATAGACATGGTAACAAGATACAGAAGTCAAAGGAATATACAGAAGTAGGAAAGCAATGATCAGACTGAGGTCTGCAGGAGTTGTACTACAAGTTTATATACTGTAGGTAGCATGCTGGAAGGCAAGTAAGGATAGTCCGAGGCTATGTCTGAGGCATTGCGGAACACAAGGCTATGAACTTGGAAATAAGACTTGTATGACATATCTTATCAAGACGGAAGTTGAGATAACCAAAAGCCAGAGGTGCAGAGATAACTGAAAGCCGGACACAGGTATTTGACCTAAAAGGAGTAACGCGCAGGTGTGCGGGAATAGTTTCAGATATGAGCATGGATTGGATATGGACACAGATTGGATATGGACATGGATTGGATGGGTGGACTGAGTCGGATATGGATATGGATTAGTTATGGATGGATATGGATTGGAGTGGATGGATGGATCGGACATGTGAGCTGGATTGGATGGGTGGACTAGGATGTATGGATTGGGTGTCCGGATGTCCATGGATCGGACCTGAATGTATGGTATATGACAGTGGATCAGTAAGCACGAGTCGGAAATGAAACACAGGTAACGGATCAGTGACACAGGACGGAAATATACACAGCCGGAATACTGGAAACAGGAGGAATGACGAAAGGAGATAGACACAGATATCCACAAGGGAGTTAGAGTGTGAGAAGTGGGCACTTTTGGATGGGTGATCCGGACAGGATCTGTGGACCAGACGGAAGTAGGATTGATCAGATCAGATCTGAGATCAGAAGTATGGTATATGACAACGAGGTAGAAAAGTCGGAGACCATGTACTTAAGGACTGGCAAGAAGTCTTATCCCTGTACAGTTGTGTTGTCAATGTATACATGTTCTATATAAGACCTTTGATCTCGTCGGCCAAGTTTGGTGATATTGAACTTGCCAAGCATGGTGCATTCATTGATTTTGACCATTAATAGGCAATAATGCGTGATTGGTCCTCCTTTAATGTACATCCCATCAGCAGTTGTGACTTTGAAAGATTTCTCAAGCTTTCATTGTGTGATTTTGTGGAGTTTCATGTACTCCTCAGAAATGAAGGTTCCTGCAGCTCCGGAATTGATGACAGTGGTGGTTTTGATGGATTCTAGGTGAGCATGTGAGCGAATGGTAATGGGAACATAAAGTTCCTTTCTTTGTCCAACAGCACATACAAGCCTTAGTAATATATTGGGAGAAACATACATTGATTTCCTGTTTCCCCATTCTAAAAATCTTCAATCATATGGTGCACCATTTCATCTTCTTCTTCTTCATTGGGAATTTCTTTGATTTTGGTTTGTCGGACCAAAGTGTTCTTTTTTCTTTCAGGGCAATGGCCAAAGCGATGCCCAAACTTTCAGCATCCAAAGCATAATCCTCCTTTCTTCATACATTCGGAGTGTTCTGCATCAGAGATACGATCTACAACCATTGCATTAGGGTTGCAGCCAGGGTTGTAACAGGAGTTTTTGTAATTCTTCTTCTTTTGTTGTGGAGCATGACATGTCCTGAGCACCATGAGGCATTGGTGGGAGTTGTCGATATTAATGCATTGTGATACCACGTTGTGATAGATGTCAGGAACATCTCCTGGTGCAAACAGTTTGGTGAGGATGCCTATATTAAGGCCATCCTGGAAGAATTGGATCTTTATGTTGTCATCTGTTACCTTTGCTTTAGTGGCGAGTGTCTCGAAGTTGGTGATGTAAGTTTGCAAATCACCACTTCCTTGCTTGAGGTCTCTGAGTTTCGTCATTGCGGTACCCATTGAATCTACTGGTTCAAATGCTTCACTGAAGCTCTTCATAAAGTCTTTCATCATTCCATAGCCAACCTTCTGTCTGGCTGAGTCGGTGGATTGAGCATGGGAGAGGAACTGTTACAGTCGTATGCGCCTCTATTCATTTTCTGCTTCCTATACTTAGTATATTATGTAACATGACTCGACTCACATGCTCAACGCATCTGTACTATAGTTGCCTTCCTTCTTTGGATACGCACTTACATTCTCACATCTCTCTTGGTCTGTGCGCACATATTGACCTATTTAAGCACATTGTATTACACTTGTATACTTCACTTTAATCTTACTGGGTTTTACCTGGAATATCCTTTCTTAGGTCTCCAACCTAAGTTGTCTTGAATCGTCTCTAAGTCTAAGCACTCCTTAGCCTTAGTCTCTATTCTCGCAGAACCTCTTAGACTCGTCTTTGAGGTCGAACCCTTGATAGTACTCGGAACACGTTCCTTGTACTTTCACCTGGTCCTCTTCTGGACATTGAAGAACTTCCCAGCAGACCATCTGTGTCTTTTCACTGTCGCTGGAAATGCCACCCCAGTTCGTAACAAAAGATTAAAGTCCACCTGATCGTCGACTACCCAGTCTTCGACCCTGAACCCTGATAAAGCCCTAACGGACAGCAAGACAGCGCGTGTAGGCACCGAGAAAGTATAACTCACCAGACGAATTTGAATACAAAATTGGTCTTCCAACCGGTTTTGACGGAGATTGCGATAACTCTCGAGAATTCATCCAATCATGCAATCTATGCTTCGACATCAATGAAAAGCTTTACACCACCAATAAGCAGAAGATCATTTTCATTACATCCTTCATGACCGAGAAAAACACCAAATCTTGGAAAGAGCAATTCCTTGCTCATGCTCAGTCAACCAATACCTCTGGACAAAAAGTGGGTTACGGAACATTGCAGGATTTTATGAAAAGTTTCAAGGACGCCTTCGAGCCAGTGGATACCAAAGGAACCGCACTAACAAAACTCAGGGACCTCAAACAAGGAAGCGGTGATCTCCATACATACATTGCCGACTTTGAGGCACTTGCAGCCAAGGCCCACATCACCAATGACGCAACCAAGATTCAATTCTTCCAAGATGGCCTCAATCTGGGTATCCTTACCAAGCTTTTCGCACCAGGAGATGTCTCAGAAGTATTCCAAGAAGTTGTATTGCAATGTGTTTCCATCGACAACTCCCACCATCATCTTCAAGCATTACGAGCATGTCATGCTCTGCAGCAGAAAAAGAAGAACTATGGAAACATGCATTACACACCTAATCTGACTCCAATGCAATGGTCATAGATTGAATCTCCGACATGGAAAGATCCAAATGCATGAAGAAAGGACAATGCTTCGGATGTAAGAAGACTGGACATCGTATTCATAACTGTCCTGAAAGGAAGAAGAAGACCCCACTCCGACAAGCCGAAGTCAAAGATGAAGAAGATGAAGAAACCGTGAGGCGGATTGTAGAGGATTTTTGAATTGGAGAAACAAAGACTCGACGTATGTTTCTCCCAATGTATTACTAAGACTTGTACACGCTGTAGGTGAAAGAAAAGAACTTTGTGTCCCTATCACCCTTCATTCGCGTACTCGCTTGAAATCTGTCGACACCACCGCTGTTATTGATTTGGGCGCGGCAGGAATGTTCATTTCCGAAGTGTTTGTGAAACTCCATCAAATCACACGACGAAAACTCAAAACACCGTTTCGAGTTACTACGGCGGATGGAACTCTTATCAAAGGAGGACCGATCACGCACTACTGTCTCCTAGTGGTCAAAATTGATGAATGAACCATGTATGGAAAATTCAATATCACTAAACTGGGAAGAAGAGATCAAATCCTTCTGGGGATTCCATGGTTACGTGCAATGAACCCAAGTATAGATTGGGCTGCTGAAACACTAACCCTCCCTTGAACAATGAAATCAGATGACATTGAAATCGACATGGATATGGATCGGAAGAAGAACGGATTACCCCCAGCCTTCCATTGCCATCCTAAGAAATGGCAACACTCCCAACTTCCGAGACCCCTTGTCATCCCTCCTATTCCTAAAGATCCCGAACCGGAAGTATGAATGCCGCATACTACAGACCCCACTCCCCGTGTACAACTGCCACGAGCAGTATCACTGATTCCCCGCGCAGAAAAACGCAAGAACGAATCCGAACCGAGTATCGAACCGGACAAGAACCTATTGAGCAACAGCCAATAGAAGAACAGAAGTATGGGAAGAGAAAAGCTAAAGAAGAAATCCCTGGACGAGATACAAACATACCGAAACTATCCAAATTCTATGTTCCTCCGAAAACTCTTCAAAATACTCCTTCAGCTTCAATTGAAGAAATTCCCAATGAAGAAGACCCTGTGCCCTCGTTGATCCCAACAGAGGATGATGACCAATTCAACATGATGCAAGATGTCTGGCATGCGCCAGAAGTCCATGAAATTTCCTCTTACAAACTAGGAGACGGAGAATTCCTTGTGGAATATGACATGGACAAAGTTAGTATGAGAATTGTTGAAGAAGTATCCATGGACACACCCCTCACACACGATGGAACTTCCCGACTCGAACAGCTCCCCAACTACTCCACAATCTCCCTTCCCCCTCCGAAATACAGTAATAAAGCTCAGGAATTCATGACAGACGAAAAGGAGAAGAAAAAGAAGTCTTTCGAAGAATTGGTCCCAGATTATTTGCATGACTTTGCAGATGTCTTTGCTAAAAATGGATTAAACAAACTACCTCCTGAACGCCCTGGTATTGATCATCGAATTGATACTAAACCTGGTTTTATTCCTCGCACGTCTAAGGTTTACCCGCTATCAGAAAAAGAACGCGCTGCTGTCAAAATGTTTATCGATGAAAAAATTGCAAAAGGCTTCATCTCAGAATCGAAGTCACCCCAAGCTAGTGGCTTCTTCTTTGTGGGAAAGAAGAGTGGAGAATTGCGTCCCTGTCAAGATTATCACTACATTAATGATTGGACAGTCAAGAACGCCTATCCGCTCCCACTCCCTATTTCCCTCGTCGCACGCCTTCACAACACACAGTTCTTTACGAAAATGGATATTCGGTCCGGTTATAACAATATTCGCATCCATCCTGATGATGCTGGAAAGCAGCATTTACTACGGAATTCAGCCTTTTGAACCAAATTCATGTTCTTTGGCCTCTGTAATTCCCTGCAACTTTCCAAGCATACATGAATCGTACCTTCCAACAGGAAATCAATGAAGGATGGATGGTATCTACATGGACGATATCCTGATTTTCTCCACAACTATGCAGAACACCGCGAACGACCAGACGGGTTTTGATGAAAATACGAAAGGAACATTTGTTCTTGAAACCGGAGAAATGCACCTTCGATGCAGAAGAAGTGGAATACCTCGGAATGATAATTGCCCCTGGACAAGTTGCTATGGATACCGCCAAGACCAAGGGAATCGCCAAATGGCCAACCGAAATCTGTAAAAGAGTCCGGTCATTCCTTGGTTTTTGCAACTTCTACCGCACATTCATTTCCCACTATTCTGATATCGCCCGACCCCTTATCGAATTAACAAAGAAAGATAAGGTCTTTGATTGGTCAACCGAATGTATGGACACCTTCGAAGAACTGAAAAGATGCTTCACATCCCAACCGGTACTTGTAACCCTGATCCTTCCCGACAATTTGCTATTGCTACCGATGCTTTGCTTGTAGCAACTGGCGGAGTTCTCTTGCAGACTGATGAGAATGGAGTTTATCACCCATGCGCATATCTCTCACAGTCTTTGAACCCTGCAGAACGCAATTACCAAATCTTTGATCGGAAACTCCTTGCCGTGATCCGGGCATTGAATGAATGGCATCATTATCTTGAAGGAAACCCACACCCCATCCTGGTATTCACCGACCACAAGAATCTTCTGTATTTTAGAAGTGCACAGAAGCTTACCCATCGCCAAGCACATTGGCAATTGATTTTGTCTACTTACAACATTGAACTACATCATGTTGCAGGTACCAAATTGGCAGTACCTGATGTGCTATCCCGCCGGCCTGATTATGACCTCGGCAAAGACGATAATGAGGACCAGACTCTCCTCCCTGACGCTCTATTCGTTCATCTTATTGACACCGACCTGCAGGATGTTTTATCATCCTCTGACCCCCTCGACGACCCTGTCTTCAAGACTGCATCTGATGCCCTTGATGGTGTATGTCTTCCCCCATGAAGTCGGCACTCTCTGACTGGAAGATTGAGGAGAACATCCTCTATTTTAAGAATTGTGCCTACATTCCACCAGCACATTGTCCCGCTATCCTGAACCGGTATCATAATCATCCTACCGCGGGACATCCTGGTCGATTCAAAACTGAGGAGCTTGTCAAACGGGAAGCCTGGTGGCCTGCTATGGGCTCTTATGTTCGGAAATATGTGGAGGGTTGCGCCCTTTGTCAGCAAATGAAAGCAGATATGCACCCTGTTCACCCTCCCTTGCCCCTATCCCCTCGTCTGCAACTTGACCTTTTCTCAGGTCTCTGTCGATCTTATTACTGACCTCCCTGTCTCTGGGGGCTTTGACAGTATCATGGTCGTGGTAGACCATGGTCTTCCGAAGGGGGTAATTATTATCCCTTGTCTGAAAACCGTCACCTCCAAAGGCATTGCTAAACTATTCTTGAAACACGTTTATCGTCAATTTGGACTCCATGACAAAGTCATCTCGGATCGAGGCCCACAATTCCTATCTCACTTCTCCAAGGAGCTTGCCCAACTTCTCAACTACGTCATCGCCCCATCTACAGCTTATCACCCTCAGACTGATGGTCAAACGAGAGGCTCAATCAAGAGCTAGAAATGTACCTACACATCTATTGCCGCAATAACCCTGAAGATTGGATAGAACATCTACCCATCACCGAATTTGTCCACAACCACCGAAAACATGATGCAAGGAATGCATCACCTTTCTATCTTATGATGGGATACAAACCACGTGCCATCCCTCATCTGATCCCCGACTCATCTGTCCCTGCAGCAGAAGATTGAGTACGATCCCTGCAGAAGATAAGAGAAGAAGCAATCGCCTGCCATAACATTGCGATGCAAACAATGTTCAAACGATCCCGAGGAGAGAAGTACACTCCACGGATGATCAGAGATAAGTTTGGCTATCTGCTGTCAATCTTGGACTCAAACTCCCATCGCGGAAACTTGCACCGAAACGATACGGACCTTCCCGATCATCGATGTCTTATCACCCATCACATTCACACTCAAACTCCCTTCACAATGGAAGATTCATCCCACTTTCCATGCTTCCGTCTTATCGTCCTATAGCAAAACAGACGTACATGGCCCGAACTTCCCGAACCACCACCTGATATCATCGAAGAAGAAGAAGAATACGGAGTAGAAGCAATTCTTTCTCACAAAGGAACCGGCATTCGCCGACATTATCTTGTTTCCTGGAAAGGATATTCTTCGGGAGATAAGAGTGGCTCCCAGAAAAGAACTTGAAGAACTCCGCTCGAATCCTGAATGCTTATAAGAAGCAACACTCCCTCTGACTATTCTTCAGTCAATCAAATCGCACAAAGCACTTGATCAACTAACATTGTTCGAAATGTCTTTTCCCACTGCATACATTACCCCCGTCACTATTGCCAACAATGACTCCGACTCTGATGCAGAAAACTATGGAACCCTTGCCACTGAAATCGACAACACCTCCTACATTGAAGCCGCCCTTCTATGTGAAGGACATGCTCTTGAAATTGAGAGAATCCTCACCACAAGAGGTGCCTTTCCTGCCTTACTCCTTGTCAACATCATCCGCACCGCCGCCCTCATTGAAACCAATATCAATCAAACCACAGAAATTACGTATTGCCAGCGCATCCTACATCTACAAAAATGTATTCGTTCTTATGCAATGCTGTTGCTTCCCCGTTCTTTTAAGAGCGATGTTGAAGAAGCTATTTGTTATGACTGTGGTGGCGTCACCAGCGACAGTGAAAAGACACTGATGGTCTACTGGGAAGTTCTACAATGTTCAGAAGAGAACAAGGTGAAAGTACAAGGAACGCGTTCTGAGTATGATCAAGGGTTTGGCCTCAAAGACAACTCTAAGAGGTCCTACGAGAATAGAGACTAAGACTAAGGAGTGCTTAGACTTAGAGACGATTCAAGACGACTTAGGTTGGAGACCTGAGCAAAGGATGTTCCATGTAAAACCCAGTAAGATTAAAGTAAAGTATACAAGTGTAATACAACATGCTTAAATAGGTCAATATGTGCACACGGACCAAGAGAGATGTGAGAATGTAAGTGCGTATCCAAAGAAGGAAGGCAACTATAGTACAGATGCGTTGAGCATATGAGTCAGAGTTATGTTATGTAATATACAAGTAAAGGGGACAAAGAGAAAATGAATAGGGGCATGTACGACTGTAACATTACCCCCTTTTTATATGTAAAGTCACCGACTTTACTCGCTCTGGTTAGCATAGTAAACAGGATCATCGCTATATTTGTAGTCCTCATCAGCGAAGGACCCACTTCTCATATACGCGGCTTCTTCAGCACCAGCGCATCGTTTAGAGTCCCTTCTCTTCTTTGCTTGACTTTGTTCATCGTCAAGCTGTCGTTCCCAAGAACGAAGTGCATCGTAGAAGCCGTCATCCTTCCAGGTTAACGTAAAGGGAGGAGTCCCAACTCATCTAGGACAATAAATGGATAGATGGGTAGGCGACCAGTATCTGCAAATCCTGCACTGGTATTCCACACAGTTCTTCTGGCAATGCCCAAGTAGTCCACAAACACGGCATTTCATGTTTTCATCTGGATTTGAGACTGACATACGTAATGGCGAGGGTGAAATGATGGGCTTGGGACTAGTGGATCTGGTGCGCTTCTTCCCCTTATTCTGTTTCATATGTTTTAAGGCAAGGGTGTTGTTGCATCTGAGCTGTGCCTGCTGGGCAGAGGTGAGAGTGTATGCTGACGTTGGGAGATCAGGGGTGGTTCCTCGTTCAGCAACCTCAAGAAGTTCGTCAGAAGAAGAGGGAGAGGTTATGCCAAAGTCTTTTACTAAGACTGGTGAAACGGGATCCATTGGACCAAATGATGACGGAATAGACATGGGAGGATGAATATGAAGGTCGTGAAGTTGAGGACCGAGTGCTACTAATTCAGCAGTAGGAACTCCTAGTATTCTTGCCGCTTCACATTGCTCTTCTGTGCAGGGCTCATACAGCCATGTGGGGTGATCATGGGATATTATATTGAGGGGCGGTGAGGTTGGTTGTTCAATAGGGGATGGGGTTCGTGGAGATGCGAGGTCGGCTTGCATTTGTTGTAGATCAGTAATAGCTTCGTCAACTAGGTTTCTGGCTGCTCTGGTTTCAGTGACTGATTGCTGGATGGTTTCGACAACCGCGTTGGTGAGCTGTCCGATCTCTTGGACAGCAGTACATAAGCCAGCAAGGGCATCAAGACTAGAATACATGCGCAAAGAAGAGGGTGGTGGTATAGGAAGTGGCGTATCTTCCTGCAGAGAGGGAGGTCGAGCAACACCTGCTCAACGTTCGGCCACGATGTGAATAACTTCTTCAACATCGCTTTTAAAAGAATTGGGAAGCAACAGCATAGTGTAAGAACAAATGCATTTTTGAAGATGAAGGATATGATGGCGGTATGTGATTTCTGTGGTCTCATTGGCAGTGGCTTCGATGAGGGCTGCGGTGCGAACGATGTTGACGAGGAGTAAAGCAGGGAAGGCGCCTCTTTCAGTGAGGATTCTTTCGATTTCGAGGGCGTGTCCTTCGCATTGAAGGGCGGCTTCAATGTAGGAGGTGTTGTCGATTTCAGTGGTAAGGGTTCCATAGTTTTCTGCGTCGGAGTCGGAGTCATTGTTAGCAACAGTGACGGGAGTGATGTATGCAGTGGGGAAAGACATTTAGAGCGGTTTTAGTTGATCAAGTGCTGGTGTGGTTTGATTGACTGGGGAATAATCAGAGAGAGTGTTGCTTCTTATAAGCATTCAGGATTCGAGCAGAGTTCTTCAAGTTCTTTTCTGGGAGCCACTCGTTATCCCCCGATGAGTATCCTTTCCAGGAAACAAGATAGCATCGGCGAATGCCGGTTCCTTTGTGAGCAAGAATTGCTTCTACTTCGTATTCTTCTTCTTCTTCAATGATGTCAGGTGGTGGTTCAGGGAAGTTCGGGCCATGTACGTCTGTTTCGCTATAGGATGATAAGATGGAAGCATGGAATGTGGGGTGAATTTTCCACTGCGGAGGGAGTTTGAGTGTGAATGTGATGGGTGATAAGACATCGATGATCGGGAAAGGTCCGTATCGCTTTGGTGCAAGTTTCCTTGATGGGAGTTTAAGTCTAAGATTAGCGGCAGATAGCCAAACCTTATCTCCGATCTTCCATGGAGTGTACTTATCTCCTCAGGATCGTTCGGCCATTGTCTGCATTGCAATGTTATGGCAGGCGATTGCTTCCTCTCTTATCTTCTGCAGAGATTGTACTCAATCTTCTGCCGCAGGAACAGATGAGTCGGGATTAGATGAGGGATGGCACGTGGTTCGTATCCCATCATGAGATAGAAGGGTGATGCGTTCCTTGCATCATGTTTTGGTGGTTATGGACAAATTTGGCAATTGGTAGATGTTCTACCCAATCTTCATGGTTATTGCGGCAATAGATGCATAGATATGTTTCAAGTTCTTGATTAAGCCTCTCAGTTTGACCATCAGTCTGAGGGTGATAAGCTGTGGATGGGGCGATGACGTAGTCGAGAAGTCAGGCAAGCTCTTTAGAGAAGCGTGATAGGAATTGCGGACCTCGATCCGAGATAACTTTGTCATGGAGTCCAAATCGGCGGTAAACGTGTTTCAAGAATAGTTTAGCAATGCCTTTGGAGGTGACGGTTTTCAGACAAGGGATAATAATTACCCTCTTTGTAAGGCCATGGTCTACCACGACCATGATACTGTCAAAGCTCCCAGAGACAGGGAGGTCAGTGATCAGATCAACAGAGACCTGAGAAAAAGGGCGAGTCACAGACAAAGGGATAGGGGTAAGCAGAGGGCAAACAGGATGTGTATCCACTTTCATTTGCTGACAAAGGGCGCAACCCTCCACGTATTTCCGAACATAAGAGCCTAAAGCAGGCCACCAGGCTTCTCGTTTGACGAGTTCTTCAGTTTTGAATCTACTGGGATGGCCCGCAGTAGGATGATCATGATACCGTTTCAGGATATCAGGACGATGTGCCGGAGGAATGTAGGCATGATTCTTAAAATAGAGGATGTTCTCCTCAATCTTCCAGTCAGAGAGTGCCAATTTCATAGGTGGAAGACACACACCATCAAGGGCATTGGAAGCTGTCTTGAAGACAGGGTTGTCAAGGGGGTCAGAGGATGACAACACATCCTTTAGGTCGGTGTCAATAAGACGAACAAATAGAGTGTCAGGGAGGAGAGTCTGGTCCTCATTATCGTCTTTGCCAGAGGCCAAAGAACATGATGTTCGGTTCGAAGAGGCCGAATTCCGCCGTAAATGCTGCTTTCCAGCGATCATCGGGATGGATGCGAATGTTGTTATAACCAGACGGATATCCATTTTCATAAAGAACTGTGCGTTGTGAAGATGTGCAACGAGGGAAATAGGGAGTGGGAGCGGATAGGTGTTCTTGACTGTCCAATCATTGATGTAGCGATAATCTTGACAGGGGCACAATTCTCCACTCTTCTTTCCCACAAAGAAGAAGCCACTGGCTTGTGTTACAATCGTACATGCCCCTATTCATTCTCTTTCCCCTTTACGTTGTATATTACATAACATGACTCTGATTCATATGCTCAATGCATCTGTACTATAGTTGCCTTCCTTCTTTGGATACGCACTTACGTTCCCACGTCTCTCTTGGTCCGTGCGCACATATTGGCTTATTTAAGCACGTTGTATTATGCTTGTATACCTTACTTTAATCTTACTGGGTTTTACCTGGAACATCCTTCGCTTAGGTCTCCAACCTAAGTTGTCTTGAATCGTCTCTAAGTCTAAGCACTCCTTAGTCTTAGTCTCTATTCTCGCAGAACCTCTTAGACTCATCGTTGAGGTTGAACCCTTGATCGTTCCTTGTACTTTCACCTTGTCCTCTTCTGGACATTGTAGAACTTCCCAGCAGACCATCTGTGTCTTTTCACTGTCGCTGGTGACGCCACCCCAGTTTGTAACAAAAGATTAAAGTCAACTTGATCGTCGACTATCCAGTCTTCGACCCTGAACCCTGATAAGCCCTAACGGACAGCAAGACAGCGCGTGTAGGCACCAAGAAAGTATAACTCACCAGACAAATCGCCAAATATGTCAACCAAAGAATTTGAATACAAAATCAGTCAGCCAATTGGTTTTGATGGAGATCGCGACAACTCTCGCGAATTTATCCAGTCATGCAATTTATGCTTCGACATCAACGAAAAGCTTTACACCACCGACAAGCAGAAGATCATTTTCATAACATCCTTCATGACTGAAAAGAATGCTAAATCCTGGAAAGAGCAATTCCTTGACCATGCTCAATCAACCGACACCTCTGGACAAAAAGTTGGTTATGGGACGATGGCAGATTTTATGAAAAGCTTTAAAGAAGCCTTTGACCCAGTGGATACCAAGGGAACCGCACTCACGAAACTCAGGGACCTCAAACAAGGAAGCGGAGATCTTCATACCTACATCGCTGACTTTGAGGCACTTGCAGCCAAGGCTCATATCACCGACGACACAACAAAGATCCAATTCTTCCAAGACAGCTTGAATTGGGGCATCCTTACAAAGCTTTTCGCACTAGGAGATGTCTCAGAAGTATTCCGAGACATTGTGCTGCAATGCGTTTCCATTGACAACTCCCATCATCGTCTTCAAGCAATGAGGACACGCCATGCTCCACAACAGAAAAAGAAGAACTATGGAAATGCACGTTACGTACCTAATCGTGACTCCAACGCAATGGTCGTAGATTGAATCTCCAACACGGAGAGATCCAAATGCATGAAGAAGGGACAATGCTTCGGATGCAAGAAAACAGGACATCATATTCATAACTGTCCTGACAGAAAGAAGAAGACCCCGCTCCAACAAGCCAAAGTCAAAGAAGAAGAAGAAAGCGAGGAAACTGTGAGGACGATTGTAGAGGATTTTTGACTTGGAGAAACAAAGATTCGACGTATGTTTCTCCCAATGTACTACTAAGACTTGTACACGCTGTAGGTGAAAGAAAAGAACTTTGTGTCCCTATCACCCTTCACTCGCGTACTCGCTTAAAATCCATCAACACCACCGCTGTTATTGACTCGGGCACAGCTGGAACATTTATTTCCGAAGAGTTTGTGAAACTCCATCAAATCACACGACGAAAACTCAAAACACTGTTTCGAGTTACTACGGCAGATGGAACTCTTATCAAAGGAGGACCAATCACACACTACTGTCTCCTAGTGGTCAAAATTGATGAATGAACCATGTATGGAAAATTCAATATCACCAAACTAGGAAGAAGAGATCAAATTCTTCTGGGAATTCCGTGGTTACGCGCAATGAACCCAAGTATAGACTGGGCTGCTGAAACACTCGTCCTTCCTCGAACGACAAAATCAGATGAAATCGAAATTAATATGGATACAGATCGGAAGTAGAATGGATTGCCTCCGGCCTTCAATTGTCATTCTAAGAAATGGCAATATTCCCAACTTCCAAGATCTCTCGTCACTCCTTCTATGCCTAAAGATCCCGAACCAGAAGTACAAATGCTTCGCACTTAATTAGTTCAAGGACTTTCAGGACTTTCAGGACTTTCAGTACACTTTCGAGACATTGAGGACACTTCAATGACCGCACTTTTGGGACACTTTAAGGACATCCCATGATAGGCATTGTTTACATTTATTTACAAAAACTCGTCCATAGTCAGAGTTCATAGTCTTATATGCCTTGTGCATTGACTCTGAACTCTCAGGTATGATACATTTATATAGATACTTAATATACGTGTGCATTGACTCTGAACTCTCAGCTTGACTTGTAACACGTAGAATTTGGATAATTTCGGTACATTTGTATCTTGTCCAGGGATTTCCTCTTCTGCTTTCTCTTTCCATACTTCTGTTCTTCTATTGGCCGTTGCTCAATAGGTTCTGGTCTGGTCCAATACTGGGCTCGGATTCGTTCTTGCATTGTTTTGCACGGGAATCGGTGATACTGCTCGCGGCAGTTGTAATCGGGGAGTAGGGTCTTATAGTATGCAGTATTAGTACTTCTGGTTCGGGATCCTTAGGAATAGAAGGGATCATGAGAGATTGTCATATACCATACTTCTAATCTCAGATCCGATCATATCCGTCCAGATCCGATCGTTTCCATATCCGTCCGGTCCACAGATCCTGTCCGGACCACCCTTCCGAATGTACTCACTTCTCGCACCTTAACTCCCTGGTGAACATCTGCGTCTATCTCCTTTCGTCATTTCTCCTACTACCGGTACTCCGGCTGTTTATATTTCCGTCCTGTGTTACTGATCCGTTTCCTGTGTTCATTTCGATTCATGCTTACTGATCCGCTGTGCAATAACTAATAGACTTCCGTTACACTTCGTACATAGCCCTCGGTCCCGGACTTGCTAATTATCCGTCTTAGATACTTACTGTATATAAACCACTTGTAGATCTCCGTAGAACCTTAGTTCGAATATCATCTTAGATTCTACTCATTCTGCCTCCTCCGGACTTAAGCCACTCTCCGCTTAAGTCACCTTCCGAGACTTAGGATTGACTCCTATAGTCTATACCTCCGACTCTATCTTTGGATAGTCCATCTCCGTTAGTTTCTAGTTAGGAACTCGTTCCGAAACTAGCCTTAATCTCTGTCCTCTCCTTACGTTCCGAATTACCTTCGGACGTATTATATCCACACCTTCGACACCCGGATCCATCACGCAACCCTTTCCGGGTCTTCGGACGAATAACTCCTCCCTGAAATAAGGGGCATTACTCGAGAAAGGGGCACAGTGTACGAACTGAGGCCAAAGCCCTTCGGATCTCTCTACCCTTGAGTACAGTCTTAACAGAGATCTTGGAAGGATGTCCTGTCTTCTTGCATCCGAAGCATTGTCCCTTCTTCATGCATTCGGATCTCTCTATGTCGGAGATTCGATCTATGACGATTGCATTGGAATCACGGTTAGGTGTGTAACGTGTGTTTCCATAGTTCTTCGTCTTCTGTTGTGGAGCATGACGTGTCCTTATGGCCTGAAAACGATGATGGGAATTGTCAATGGAAACGCATTGCAGCACAACATCTCAGAATACTTCCGAGACATCTCCTGGTGCGAAAAGCTTTGTAAGGATACCCCAGTTTAGGCCATCCTGGAAGAATTGAATCTTAGTTGCATTGTCGGTGATACGGGCCTTGGCCGCAAGGGCCTCAAGTCAGCAATGTAGGTGTGGAGATCACTGCTTCCTTGTTTGAGGTCTCTGAGTTTCGTAAGTGCGGTTCCTTTGGTATCAACCGGGTCAAAGGCTTCTTTGAAGCTTTTCATAAAATCCGCCATTGTTCCATAACCAACTTTTTGTCCAGAGGTATCGGTTGACTGAGCATGTTCAAGGAACTGCTCTTTCCATGATTTGGTGTTTTTCTCAGTCATGAAGGATGTTATGAAAATGATCTTCTGTTTGTCTGTGGTGTAAAGCTTTTCATTGATGTCAAAGCATAGATTGCATGACTGGATAAATTCACGAGAATCGTTGCGATCTCCATCAAAACTGGTCAGGGGACCGATTTTATATTCAAATTCTTTGGTGGTCGTCATGATGGCGATTCGTCTGGTGAGTTATACTTTCTCAGTGCCTACACGCGCTGTCTTTGCTGTCCGTCAGGGCTTGTCTTCTGTCAGAGGGCTTCTCTTGACAATCGGTTTAGCGTACACGTACACTAATCTGCTTATCTAAGCAATCAGGGTTCGGGGTCGAAGACTGGATAGTTGACGATCAGATAGACTTTAATCTTTTGTTACGACTGGGGTGGCGTCACCAGCGACAGTGAAAAGACACTGATGGTCTACTGGGAAGTTCTACAATGTTCAGAAGAGAACAAGGTGAAAGTACAAGGAACGCGTTCCGAGTATGATCAAGGGTTTGGCCTCAAAGACAAGTCTAAGAGGTTCTACGAGAATAGAGACTAAGACTAAGGAGTGCTTAGACTTAGAGACGATTCAAGATGACTTAGGTTGGTGTCATATACCGTACATTCAGGTCTGATCCATGGACATCTGGGCACCCAATCAACATCCATCCATATCTAATCCATATCCATATCCGACTCAGTCCATCCATCCGATCTGATCCACTCATCCGATCCATGTCCATATCCGATCCGTGTCCATATCCGATCCATGTCCATATCCGATCTGTGTCCATATCCGATCCATGCTCATATCCGAAACTATTCCCGCGCACCTGCGCGTTACTCCTTTTAGGTTAATACCTGTGTCCAGCTTTCGGTTATCTCTGCACCTCTGGCTTTCGGTTATCTTGACTTCCGTCTTGATAAGATATTTCGTACAAGTCTTATTTCCGAGTTCATAGCCTTGTGTTCCGCAATGCCTCAAACATAGCCTCGGACTATCCTTGCTTGCCTTCCGGCATGCTACCTACAGTATATAAACTTGTAGTACAACTCCTGCAGACCTCAGTCTGATTCATTGTTCCTACTTCTGTATATTCCTTTGATTACTCTGTATCCTGTTATCATGTCTATATAACTCCGTCTCCGTTCTTGCACTTGGGCTCCGGCCCTTGTAAGCTTCCAACTCAGGCCTATGGGATTACTCCCTAGGCCGGAGCTTTGATCCTATGTTCTATAATCTGTTCGGACTTCGTCCATCTCTGTCTATCATCTGTTTCACCTCCGACTCTACCTTTGGTAGTCTTATACTGTCTGTTTCTATTCCGGACCTTGTCCGGAGTAGTCTATACTATCTCTACACCATATCCGGACCTACTCCTCTCTAGTAGCCAACACTTCCTCTAAGATCCACAGAGCTACGCTCATCCGATCGTCCGATCATTCGCTCCTCCGCTCCTCCGCTCCTCCGCTCCTCCGCTCCTCCACTCCTCCGCTCCTCCGATCATCCGCTCCTCCGCTCCTCCGCTCCTCCACTCCTCCGATCATCCGCTCCTCCGCTCCTCCGATCATCCGCTCCTCCGCTCCTCCGATCATCCGCTCCTCCGCTCCTCCGATCATCCGCTCCTCCGAGCTCCGGACCTTCGGACCCCTAGTCCTTCGGATCCATCCTATCCTATCCTCTGACATCTATGGATCATCTTTCCCTCCGGAGCTCTGCTCCTATCCTGCCCTGGACTTTGTCCAGCGGTCCATCCTTCATCCGTTCTACTTGGAACTTGTTCCAGTAGTGTTACCATTACTCCCTACCTTCCGGAAATAGTTCCGGCGCATTCCCGCGCTCATCCGGAAGTCCATCGGAGCTCTGTCGAGCTATCCTGCCTTAGAGTTCGTCCGGACCCTCCATCCGGACTCCACCAGAACTCTCCCTTGGACTTCATCCGAAATTAAGGGCACATACTCGGGTAAGGGGCACAGCGTACGAGCTGAGGCCAAGCCCCTTTGACTTACAACCCTTTGGTACAACCCCATGTAAGACCAGGACTTCTTGCTAATCTCCGGTTTTGCATGGTCGTAACAGTTGGAGACCTAAGCGAAGGATGTTCCATGTAAAACCCAGTAAGATTAAAGTAAAGTATACAAGTGTAATACAACATGCTTAAATAGGTCAATATGTGTGCACGGACCAAGAGAGACGTGAGAATGTAAGTGCGTATCCAAAGAAGGAAGGCAACTATAGTACAGATGCATTGAGCATATGAGTCAGAGTTATGTTATGTAATATACAAGTAAAGGGGACAAAGAGAAAATGAATAGGGGCACGTACGACTGTAACACTATTCACATCGTGGCCAAACGCCGAGCAGGTGTTGCTCGACCTCCCTCTCCGCAAAGAGATACGGACCCACTTCCTATCCCTCTACCCTCTTCTTCGCGCATTTATTCTAATCTTGATGCCTTTACTGGCTTATATACTGCTGTCCAGGAGATTGGACAGCTCACCAATGCAGTCATCGAAACTATTCAGCAATTGGTCGTTGAAACAAGAATGGCCAGAAACTTAGTGGAAGAAGCCATTACCGATTTACAGCAAACACAAGCAGACCTTGATTCCCCATGAACCCCATCTCCTATTGAACGACCAACTTCACCGCCCTCTGTCACAGTCACCCATGATCACGCCGCATGGTTATATGAACCTTGTACAGAAGAACAGTGTGAGGCCGCGAAAATATTAGGAGTCCTTGTCACTGAGCTGGTGACTCTTGGCCCTCGACTTCGCAACCTCCATATTCACCCTCCAATGTCTATCCCGTCATCATTCAGTCCAATGGACCCTGTCTCGCCAGTCCTAGTAAAGGACTTCAGCATAACGTCCCCTTCCTCCTCTAATGAACTCCTTGCGGTTGCTGAATGAGCAACTACCCCTGATCTCCCAACATCGGCATATACCCTTACTACTAAACAGCAGAAGCAGCTCAGGCACGACAATGCTTTTGCCTTAAGTCGCATGGCGCGACGAAAGGGAAAGAAGCATACCAGATCCACTAGTCCCAACCCCATTATCTCACCATCGCCATTATGCAAGTCCACCTCCAATCCTGATGAAAACATGAAATGCTGCGTCTGTGGACTACTTGGGCATTGTCAGAAGAACTGCGCGGAATATCAGTGTAGGGTTTTCAGATATTGGTCCCCTACCCATCTATCTATCTATTGTCCTCAACGAGTTGGGACTCCCCCCTTCACGCTAACCTGGAAGGATGAAGGGTTCTACGACGCACTTCGTTCCTGGGAACGACAGCTTGACAATGAATGAACTCAAGCAGCGAAAGAAGGGATTCTAAATGACATGCTGGTGCTGAGGAGGCCGCATACATGAGGAGTGGGTCATTCCTCGATGAGGACTATGAGTATAGCGATGATCCTGTCTACTATGCTAATCAGGATGAGTAAAGTTGGTGACTTTACATGTAAAACAGGGGTAATGTTACAATTGTAGTACCCCTATTCATTTTCTGTCTCATCTCTCCCCTGTATATTATGTAACATGACTCTAACTCATATGCTCAACGCATCTGTACTATAGTTGCCTTCCTTCTTTGGATACGCACTTACATTCTCACGTCTCTCTTGGTCCGTGCGCACATATTGACCTATTTAAGCACATTGTATTACACTTGTATACTTCACTTTAATCTTACTGGGTTTTACCTGGAATATCCTTCGCTTAGGTCTCCAACCTAAGTCGTCTTGAATCGTCTCTAAGTCTAAGCACTCCTTAGCCTTAGTCTCTATTCTTGCAGAACCTCTTAGACTCATCTTTGAGGTCGAACCCTTGATAGTACTCGGAACGTGTTCCTTGTACTTTCACCTTGTCCTCTTCTGGACATTGAAGAACTTCCCAGCAGACTGTCTGTGTCTTTTCACTGTTGCTGGAAACGCCACCCCAGTTCATAACATGTTGATTATCCATACTAGATACTTACAGTATATAAACCACTTGTAGATCTCTGTAGAACCTTAGTTCGAATATCATCTTAGATTCTGCTCATTCTGTTTCCTCTGGACTTGAGTTACTTTCTGCTCTAGTCATCTTCCGAGACTTGGGATTGATTCCTTTAGTCTATATCTCTGACTCTATCTTCGGATAGTCTACCTCTGTTAGTTTCTAGTTAGGAACTCATTCCAAAGCTAGCCTTAATCCTCGTTCCATCTCTACGCTCTGGATAACCTTCGGACGTATCATATCTGATATCTTCGGATGTCCGGATCCGTCATGCAACTCCTTCTGGATCTTTGGACATATACCTACCCTCTGAAATAAGGGGCATTACTCAGGAAAGGGGCACAGTGCATGAACTGAGGCCAAAGCCCTTCAGATCTTTCACCCTTTGAGTACGGTCTTAACACTCATGGGAGATAATGTGCTGAGTTCTTGGGTGGGTATCTTTCAACAGTCTTTCTCTTGAAAATCTGTGTGAAAGTGTTGAGTTTGAGATTTGAAGTAGTGTTGTATAGTAGGTATGTTTCACCCTAGTGGATCACGTTTCAACCTACGAAAGTCTGTTTCAACTTTGTCATGTTCTCCAAGTGCATGTCTCCCCTTCTGTTGAAAGAGAGTCTTTAGATCTGTATATGTTACAGTTCTCCCTTCACCTTATCACATTGTCACTCTTCACATCATCACCATTTCACTAATCATGCTTCTGACACATTCCATCACATTCCATCACATTCTATGAAATGAATTCAAGGCTATTATTCCTATTGGGTGATTACTCAAAGCTCCGCTTTAATACTTCTTATATATTCAGTAGATACACGTCCTGTATTCTCTAACTTGACCTTAGCAATCCTAAGCTTGTGTCTTTGGGTTCATTGTTAAAGGCTTAGTCGCCACTAAGTGTAACAGTATATGTAAAGTGTAGTCTGAGAGCTGTTAGATATTATATAGTCAACCCTTGTAAGGTAGTATATAATGTAGAGTAGATATATATTTCTTAGTCTTACTTCAAGGCTAGGTTGCCTGCACTTTTATTCTTATGAAATCTCACATGGTAGGAGACAAGAATGAAAAATGGGAAATCTTTTTCACAGGTGAAAATGGGCTCCTTATATACATTTTGGAGGCCCTGCTTACTAAGCATGATTCCACACATGGATTGGCAAGAAACCTTCCTATTCAGTGTGTTGAGTCAGCTTATTTTACTAAGTACATTATAAATACAGTGAATTCTTACAAAGCATGACAAAAGGCTGTTGAGTCATCTCAGGGATTGGTCATGCAAAAGCTGACAAACCAAGCCTTTTGGGTGAGCTTACTCATCTTTTTTACTAAGTGAAGGGCCTACAGACCCCAAAGCAGCCCTAGAAAATTAGTTCAGAGTAAATCCAGCCGAAGAGCAGACACATCTTTTTGCCTGGAAGCATTATAAAGGTATGAGACCTCTCTCCAAAAGAGACGTAACAAAAAGACTTGCCCTCATTGCTCAAACAGCCAATCTCCCAGACCTCAAGGGTCATGGGCTACACATCAGTGGAACACTGGAGTACCTGCTAAGAGGAGTTCCCTTTGATGTAGTCAAATCAATGGGTAGATGGTCCAGTGACACTGTCATACATAGTATGAGATTCATACCAAGCTAAGATATAAGGAGTGATAGGAAAGATCCAACAGTGCATACTATATCTCTAAGTTGTCCTATTATTTTTTTGCTTACACTTTGATTGTCTTTTATATTTTTACTTTGATTTAGTTCCTTCATATTCTATCCCCTTTCATTTTATTCCAGAACTTTTCATTCTCAAATTTGATGATTTATAAGACTTTCAGACTTGACTCATCATGT
>JABCPU010000202.1:0-121288 GCA_016800925.1 Suillus spraguei
TTTGGTGCGTGTCATCGGGTTCCTCTTTGTCGTGGGATTTCTTTGATAGAAGCTGAAAGAGTCTTTGGGGGAACATAGAACTTGGATAGTTTCGGTACATTGGTGTCTCGCCCCGGGATCTCTTCTTCCGCTTTTCTCTTTTCCATGTTTCTGCTCTTCTATTGGCCATTGCTCAATAGGTTCTTGTCCAACCTGTTGCTCGGGTTCAGATTCATTCTTGCGTTTTTCTGCACGAGGGATTGGTGATACTGCTCGCGGCAGTTGTACACGTGGAGTGGGATCTATAGTACGTGGCATTCATACTTCGGGTTCAGGGTTTTCGGGAATGGACGGAATTATGAAGGGTTTTGGAAGTCGGGAATGCTGCCATTTAGAATAATGGACTATGGAGCAGAGGCAATTCATTCTTCTTCCGATCTATATCGATGTCGATTTTGATTTCGTCCGATTTCTCTGTCCGCGGAAGGACAAGTGTTTCAGCAGCCCAATCTATAGTTGGGTTCATTGCTTGTAACCACGGGATTCCCAAAAGGATTTGATCTCTTCTCCCTAGTTTGGTGATATTGAACTTTCCATACATGGTTCATTCATCAATTTTGACCACTAGGAGACAATAGTGTGTGATTGGTCCTCCTTTTATAAGGGTTCCATCTGCCGTAGTAACTCGAAATGGTGTCTTGAGTTTTCGTCGTGTGATTTGATGGAGTTTCACAAATTCTTCGGAGATAAACGTTCCGGCTGCTCCGGAATCAATCACAGTGGTTGTTTCGACGGATAGACAAGTGCACGAGTGAAGGGTGATAGGAACACGAAGTTCTTTTCTTTCACCTACAGCACGTACAAGTCTTAGTAATACATTAGGAGAAACATACGTCGAATCTTTGTTTCTCCAAGTCAAAAATCCTCAACAATCCGCCTCACAGTATCTTCATCGTCTTCTCCTTCTTTGACTTCAGGTCTGTCGGAGTGGGGTCTTCTTCTTTCTATCAGGACAATTATGGATGTGGTGTCCTGTTTTCTTGCATCCGAAACATTGTCCTTTCTTCATGCATTCGGATCTCTCCATATCGGAGATTCAATCTACGACCATTGCGTTGGAATCACAGTTTGGAATGTACCGTGCATTTCCATAATTCTTCTTCTTTTGTTGTGGAGCATGATGTGTCCTCATAGCTTGAAGACGATGATGGGCGTTGTCAATAGCAACGCATTGCAGCACAACGTCTCGAAATACTTCTGAGACATCTCCTGTTGCGAAAAGCTTTGTGAGGATACCCCAATTAAGGCCGTCTTGGAAGAACTGGATCTTCGTTGCGTTGTCGGTGATCTGAGCCTTGGCTGCAAGTGCCTCAAAGTCAGCGACGTAAGTGTGAAGATCTCCTGTTCCTTGTTTGAGGTCTCTGAGTTTTGTAAGTGCGGTTCCTTTAGTATCCACTGGTTCGAAGGCTTCTTTGAAACTTTTCATAAATCCACCATGGTCCCATAACCAACTTTTTGTCCAGAGGTGTCGGTTGATTGGGCATGTTCAAGGAATTGTTCTTTCCAAGATTTGGCATTCTTCTCAGTCATGAAGGATGTTATGAAGATGATCTTCTGTTTGTCGGTGGTGTAAAGCTTTTCGTTGATGTCAAAGTGCAAGTTGCACGACTGGATAAACTCGCGAGAGTTATCGCGATCTCCATCAAAACCATTTGGTTGACCGATCTTGTGTTCGAAATCTTTGGTCGTCATGTTTGATGATTTGCCTGGTGAGTTATTCTTTCTCGGTGCCTACACACGCTATCTTGCTGTCCATCAGGGCTTGTTTCTGTCAGAGGGCTTCTCTTGACAATCTGCTCAGCGTACGCGTACGCTAGTCTGCTGATCTGAGTGATCAGGGTTCAGGGTCGAAGACTGGATAGTTGACAATCAAAATGGACTTTAATCTTTTGTTACGAACTGGGGTGGCGTCACCAGCAACAGTGAAACGACACTGACGGTCTGCTGGGAGTTCTTACAATGTCCAGAAGAGGACAAGGTGAAAGTACAAGGAACATGTTCCGAGTACGATCAAAGGTTCTGCCTCGATGACAAGTCAAAGAGGTTCTGCGAGAATAGAGACTAAGGCTAAGGAGTGCTTAGACTTAGAGACGATTCAAGATGACTTAGGTTGGAGACCTAAGCGAAGGAGATTCCAGGTAAAACCCAGTAAGATTAAAGTAAAGAATCTACTACAAGTACACTGTGCTTAAATAGGCCAATATGTGCGCACAGACCAAGTAACCGTGAGAACATAACTGTGTATCCTAATAAGGAAGGCATGTGTTGTACAGATGCATTGAGTATATGAGTCAGAGTCATGTGACATGATATACAAGTAAGGAAGCAAAGGGGAAAATGAATAGGGGGGCACATACGATTGTAACACCACCGGCCTGCATTGAACTATTGGGGTATCGATCGGAGCATCACATATGGCCCCACACAGATCTTAGCAAGGGCCGCTGGTATTGTCGATTCTGGCAACATCTTTATTGCAATTGCCACCAGTTTATTCACTAGAGTGCAGCGAGTAATGATGGTCTAATTACCGTTCAATAGAGGCCTTTGAGATTTACCAGACTGAAACTGGCGGTCAACTCGATCCTACAACTGGGCTTCTTGTTATTACCAGCAATCAGTACGATGCCCTGCAGGACCTGAATTTCAATATTAACGGTGTACGTTAATTATGTTGGCACTCACGCCCCTTGTTCACCGTTTTACACAGCAAACCTTCACTCTCAACCGTAACGCCCAGATCTGGCCTTGTCATATCAACGCCCTGATGATTGGTGGTCAGGATGATTTCATATATCTCATTGTTCGCGACATCAGCATGCAAATTGGCCAAGGGCCCTACGACTTTGTTATGGGCTATGTATTCATGCAGCGCTTTTACACCATGTTTGATGCCCTCAAACACCACATCGGTTTTTCCAGAACTGATTTCACTGCGGCCAACACCAACTAATATGGAATTCCAAAAATATACGAAGGATCGTTTTGCGACGCAAAGCAGCATATGCATTTGAAGGTTGTATGTACTATGTACTCTTCTTAAATGGGCTCTGGAAGCCTTATCCATTGGTTGGGCTTCTGCCATATGATTAGATCATAGCAATACAAGGACACCCCTTTGCTTTCTTTAGCACGAAACGCCACCAGAGCTTGATCACATCTCTGTCCACCGCATTTTTTTGTTCTGTGTCATCGCGGCTCTTTATGTTCCCTGAGTGCTTATGCTTTTGTTTTTTGTACACTACCACGACGACGATGATATATAATTTCAATATCAAAATAATATACAACAGATGAAAAAGATACCAGAGTGCGCGACGAGAATTAAGGGGTAGCAGAGTGTCAAGCAAAAAGAGCTGCCAGGACATGAGAGGATCAAAATGTTTGTACATTTACTGGGAAACGAGAATTTGATCAGGTCTGGACAGGGTGTGAAAAGACAACATAACCAGCATGTAATCAGAGGTGGAAAATCATGCAAATCCCACCCATTTCTGGTTCTGATCCGACGTAGGATCACTGGTTCTTGCAGAGTCTGAATGTGCTATTCTGACAACTGAATTATATCTGGTTTGTAGTGTCCACATGTCTGATTTCAGTCTGAATACCATCATAATTGTATCGGATTAGCATCTGAATACGAATACAAAGCTATCATGACTATATGCTCTCCTATGGATTTGCCCCGCTCCCGGACGCTTTCAGTCATTGCTCCTCTCGTTCCCTGCCTCTCACCACCACGATGTATGGCTCCCATTTTGGCTTTCTAGAAGAGAGAAGTGCGTACCACATAACATGTGCGTGATATGGAAACATGCACCTTCTGACAAGGCAATGAGAAATGTTTGATTCAGCTATTCACCTTGGAAGATAACATCACACACCATGTGAGGGCGAAACGTGACTTGGTTGGGTTGGGCCATCGCAGAGAAACTCATTCTGGTGTTGTCAAGGTCAAAAGAAATAGTGAACATTTCAATAGACAACATAAGTTACACACCGTATGAGAATGGCCCGTCACCAAAGTACCACCAGCATTAAAATCACGCACTTCCTCGTTGTTGGACAGCGAGAGACTGTGACAAGCAGCCAACATCAGGCAAGCGAGCCAAAAGACAAGAACATGGGAAATGAGATCGCTAGCCAGACAATAGCCAGACTTCGACATCACCTTACGATGGTCTCCAGGACATCAAGGAATTCACGGAAATGAGACAGCTGACAAGGAGGCAAAATTGGCAGCCATGAGTAGAATGAACAATAACGAACGAGAAAACCTACCCTGATATCTCAGACACAGCACACTCCCACTCAGCATCTCCATTCTAAAGCGAGCACACTGCCAAGAGACCCACTCCAGATGGAAGAGACTGTGGGGCCTGGGCCAAGTCCCCGAGATATGAACGTTTCCAAGGACTAGTAAACCCAAATGTCATTAACCGATCCTTCACATACTCTGAGAGCGTGACGCAACAAGAGCGCCATCAGGGTTGGGTATTAAGCAAGCCAAAAGATGAGAACATGCACTGGTTGGGAGTGGGATGTGACCAGCGCATCATCAGGGTAAGTGAGCCAGCAGACGATAAATGCACTGCCTGAGAGCGGGACGCGGTCAGAGCATCATCAGCGTCGAGTGAGGGTGCCAAAAGAGAAGAACAGCTTACTACAGGGCCTGGTTTCATCACTCCAAAGGTTGAATGCAAAGGCAACTCTAGGTTGATGGCGAAGCTGCTCTCGTCTGATGTGTGTTTGAGTGGAAGATGGACTTAGCGAAATATTTAAACAAACTCACCTTCAAATAAGCACAGTGTATTCAAACGGTCATATACACGGGCTGATTTGTATTGGGACAAAAAGTCATTAGGAAATTTTTCAAAAATGTTCTGGAAATATTCTGTTTGTAACTATGAGCTCTTACATTTTGCTACACGTCTGATTTATGTCTTGTTCTCTTTCTGTGGCTTCTTGGTATCCTTGGGTGAGTCATTCTTATTTTCTTCGGTATTTTTCTGACGTTCTTCCACAGGCGGTGAGTTATGTACATCATCATTGATGTGCCTATCCTCATGATTCAATTCTGTGTGAGGTTCGTGTCCATCATGGTTGCGTGCACCTCCATGACCGAATGGTGTCGCTGGCAGGTGGATTGGTGGAAGCTTTGACCGGAATTTGTGAGCACATTCATATAGTTTTTTGATAGCTATATACCTGCATGTGTTGCTGATGAATGATGTGTTGGTTTTCCTTCGGGACCCACATGTTTTGACTGTGTCAAGAATCAGTACTGACCACAGTTTCAAGATATTTTCATTTACCGTGCATCATACCAGTAACCATCTTGGTGATTAGCGTTTGATTTCCAATATGACTGCAGCTGATGCTGATTGTTAGGGTACCTATCCACGAGTTCCTGCGATGGTCTGCTTCCACTTTGCATGTACATGTCATTTAAACCAGTCAATGAGTGCTGTTCTCGTTGACCGAACTAGATTGCAGGACTATTTTGTGATGGAACTGGACTGTAGACATGGTATCCAGTCTTACTATAAGTGAAGTAGTTCATTGCAGCGTCTGATGGCTACAACCGCCAGTGCAAGCTTGCAATAGTATTAAGTTATAGTAATGGGAATAAACTTCATATAACCGAAGTGTCTGACCAAATCAGGAAGGGCTTAGGGCATGTGTAAGTAATTTACGAGAGGACAGCCGTAAGGTCAAGTCGACATTGACAACGACATTTTAGAATTGAGCAGCACTCATAGGTACGGCTGCTGCCATGTGGCATAGTCTAACCAGGATTTTAATTGTGTGCTTTTTCAGAACCGGGACGTATGGAAAGCCAGACCACCGTACTCTACTTACAAGGCTTCTATTTCTCAGAACCTTCCTAGTAAGGTAAGTAGCTTCTTGGCCTCCAAACACCTTGTGCGACTCGACTGTTCGACAAATTTAAATTCTATTGACCTTCAGTTATTTAATGCGTGTGCAGGAGCTTCGGCTGCAAGAAATGTATGTTGTGAAAACAGAGGATGAAAGAATATAGCACTAATTTCTGCCTGCGAAGCATAAACCATACCAAGACGCAATGGCTTTGAACAGAGAAGGTTTGGTTTGGATATATGTTCCCGCTTGGTGAACAGTGATTACTATGATCTAAATCTTGGACACACAGTTGTATGTGCCTCGACAACAAAGAGTGTTCAAAATACTAATAGGTCTCTGCTTGCAATATTCTCTTGATCGCGAGTGCATTCTAAATCACTGTAAATAAGTACTCTGCAATGGTTCTCAGATCAGCACCTGATATTGTAGTACATCGATTCATCGAGCATGGAGTTGACTAAACGCAAAGAGAAACTACATAAAACCCGCAGCAGCCTCATGACACGCAATATAATTAGTTTTTCGAATGTGTCCGAAGGCACGACTCGCCATGGAGTAAATATTAATGTTGCAATAACAACTTGCACAGGGCTGACCAGTTAATGAACCTCTCAGGAAATCATCCTGTTCTGATAGGAAAAAATGATGTCATTGGCAGATTTCGAACCCACACAATCCAAGAGAAACAGATTTTGATTCTGTTGCAGTAACCGATCGGGCTAAGACCAGTTACGGTAAACTTCTAAGGAAGCCATCACGAGTGAATAACAAGGTGTCTTCCGATAGAAAAAACCCTGTCGTGGCAGGTTTCGAACCTGTACAGTGCTAGAGAAACAGATTTGGATTCTGTTGCGGCCACCGTCTGACTAAGACCAGCTGCGGTGAACTTCTAAAGCATCCGTCCATGAGTGAATGTCAGGGTGTGTTCCGATAGAAAAACCTCGCCATCGGCAGGTTTCGAACCCCAATCCAGAGAAACAGATTTTGACTCTGTTGTGTCAACCACCAGGCTAAGACCAGCTACGCTGAACTTCTAAAGCATCCATCCATGAGTAAATGTCAAGGCGTGTTCCGATAGAAAAAAACCTTGTCGCGGCAGGTTTTGAACCTACACAGTCCAAGAGAAACAGATTTTGATTCTGCTGTGGCAACCACCTAGCTAAGACCAGTCATGATGAGCTTCTAAAGAAACGATTCATGAATGAATGCCAAAGTGTGTTCCGATAGAAAAAAAACAGTAGTTCAGCAGGTTTCGAACCTGCGTAGTCCACGAGAAACAGATTTTGATTCTGCTGTGGTAACCACACTTGCCAGGCTAAAGTCTTTAATCCTTCCCCTTGACGACTCGCGAGACATCGAAAACTTATGGGGCCCCTGATTGACCCGGCTCGAAAAGGATGACATGCGCAAATAAGTTTGAGTCTGAACGTCTACGAGACAATGAAATTGCCCCAACGAGGGACGAGGACTGAGATAATTCTAATTCAACATCAGTATCAGTAGGTGCAATACGATTGACATTACCACTAAGTACACATGGAGTTTCTAGAAACACAGAAGGAGATCAGCAGATACTAAAAAAAGGACAACGAAGCACCGTCATCACCTTGAGCCGGGAGTTTCGTCTTCCCATAAAACGGTGGCCACGCAGTGGTCCGGTTCACCCCAAACATAACATCGGGACCACACGGGACCTCGATCTCGACATCGGTAGTGAGAGCACGGCAGTGAATCACTGAGGCCATGGGGATCTCAGCGAAACGCGAACTTGGGCCCAAATGGCCGAGCGAACGCGCAATCGAAGAAGACGAGAGAAGAATACGATTCATGGTCAAAAGCAACAGACGCAGGAAGACGACCGATTTTAATGAGGTCCCAGTGGTGAAACACAATATAACCCACTCCCTTATGGTAGCGGGAATCAATCTACATGACACATTAGAATGGTCGCACAGGGTGTTCAAAGGCTAACAGAAGCACTCACCTAAGGTTCTGAGAAGTGGAAGTCGGTGGTCTGGCTTTCCATAGGGGCGAGTTTCTTTCACATTCCATGGCAAACAGGTTAGTATTACATGTAGTAAAAGCGCTTGAAAAATGTGGACACGCCTACCATGAGTGTCCAGGACGCGTTATTGTATCGATTTCCTTTTCTGTCAAGGAACACTGTAAATTCCCCAGTCTTGAGGGTACGGACCAGCTCATTCAATATGTCGTAAACTACTACTAGAGCGATACTCAATCATTGAGAATAACTCAAACAGTAGTTTACGACACACCGCAGCATGCTGGAGGGGTGTATCCACCACTGTGTGCTTGCATGTTCGCAAGCAAGGCAAAAAGCACACTATGACAAAGCCCGGAAGACACTGAGTGGCTGACTAAGCTACCTAGGTTCCCTACTCCAATGCATTACACGAACACCAGCACAACAACACCGCTTTCAAGATCAACTTATTAGCCCTTCCAATCAATCCCAGAATCACCGTGTCTTCCTACTCGAAAACTTGAACATAAGATCAGTGAGCAAAACCCGAAAACACGGAATAAAAACGCAAACACTCACTACAGTGACAACAGTCCCATCGTCCAACGTCTCCTTCTTGGGTACAAACTCGTATCCAAATACCTTGGGCAATATGATTCGCCATCCAGCCCAATACAGCACGCCTGCTAACATGATGGCGATTCCGACGAGACAGTACCTATAGAACAAGCAAGGAATGAGAATAAGGAACGCACTGGCGGAAGAAGCGTACAAGTAATATGGTAGTGGTGGGGTGTCGCCAATGCCGCCGGGTGGTCTCAAGAAGGGAGCGACGAGGACTGCGGGGGTTTAGTCAGAGAAAGAAAGCGTTGAAGTTGTAGATTGGTAACTCACGGAAGACAGCGGCAGCAAAGAAGAATACAGCAAGAGGCCACCATACTGTATCATATGCATCAACGTACCACACAGGAAGAGTGACACATTTACTTACCTTTGAATGGCCGAATAGCACCTGGTTTCTTCCATCTGAGATAGAACAGACCCTGACGGTTTCAAGAGGTAAGAAACTCTCGAGAAAAGGAGTTGAAAACGTACGATGACGACAAAGAAATTAATGATCTGCGATGGGTATCCTTCGACATCCAAAATGAAGGGGTAAGCAATGTTTGGGGGAGGCGCAATGATAACGATGATCTGGGAAACCAATCTCAGATTGATATCATGGATATCATGCGGTTCTACGGTAGCACTTACAGAGGGTATCAAATGAATGATCAATCCCGGAAGTGGGGACTTCCCTGTGGGCCAATTTGAAGCCCAGAATTTATTTCCGAATGGCAAGGGTATCCCTTCCTTTGCGAGCTCTGTAATTGGATTATGAGCCAGGCAGAATCACAATGCTTGATGTGACGAACCTTGGTTTACTCGTGACGCAGCAAAAGTCTAGATGAAAAGTTCTTGTGCCACATATTGCAATAGTATCCATCGACTTACCACAGTAATAACGTTCTATGCCCATCAGCAAACAGAGACCATGATATAGAATATATAGGACTCACACCGAGAGCACTGTCATCAAGACAATAAGTGAGGAAACCTTCCAACACAGGACGTCGAGCTCACCTAAGAGCAATGAAAACCGCTAGTGCACGCTCTGCAACAGAACCAAATACATTTCCGAAAAACAAAGCAGCGACAGTAACGCCACTGTTTTCAATCTCCGTCTATCGATACCAGTCAGTATTTCGTTCGTGGTGCACATAAAGAATTTCTTACCTTTGTTGCGGCCGAGAAATAAGCCACATTTGCAAGCAAGTACAGAGCGGCACATATACCAAGACCGAGCGGGCCTGCGATCTTAAGCGTCCTTACTGGGTTACGAACGTTATTCATTACGTAGTTCACGTTGGACCATCCTGCATATGCGTTAAGGACTTTGAAGGTGGCAGTAGCATACTGTCAAGACCCTAATCGGCACATAGGCATCTATGAATATTATTGGTCGCACCTCGTAGCTACTCGTGGAGCTCCCTGCGAACGCGTTTCTGAAATTATAGTGCGGATCCGTAACGCGGGTTTTGCCAGAGAGAACCACCCAGCCTGTGACCACTACGAATACCAGTATTACAATCTTGAATATCGAGAGTAACTAAAAGAAAGATGCTGAGTATGATGAGTGTAAAAATGAAAGTTTGCATACGTTCATGATTAGCACGCCAGTCTTGGGGGTCAATCCGTGTAGAAGTGTCACGAAGAAGATGACTACATGCCATGAAACGACCGTCACATGCCAGTTAAGTAAGAGATCGTACCTCCAAGTGCAATTCCACGCTCATTCCAGCGACCTGCGGATTGATTAGCGGCAACCAGGATACTATATCATATCAGCCAAGTCGTTTCATCAAGATCCAAAATACACACTTGCTAGCAAAAACCTTGACGAAGCAATCAAGTGTTAACATCGAACATCCATCCAAAACGAAAGATGACTGACGATGCAACCGCTCGCAGTGAATCCAAGTAATATAGCATTGGCAGCAAATACTACGGTAGCGAGGTACTTGGGCTTTCTGTAAACGGCTTCGAGGTATACCTTCTCTCCACCACTGCGAGGGAACATGGTGCCGAACTCAAGCCATATGAAGAGGCCACAGAAGCTAAGCAAGAAACCGAGGACCCAGAGCATGAGGGAGGCGCCGACTGAGCCCACGCTAGAGAGGATGGAGGACGGTGTCGAGAATATACCGGTGCCGATGATCCGTCCAACGATAAGAAGAGTGCAAGAAGTTACACCAAGGTGACGACCCATGCCTCCAGCGGTATCTGGATGATGTCAGGCGAGTAAATTGAAGGGATAGCGAGCAACTGCACCTTCTTCAAAGGTCAGTTCTCCAGGGTTCAGATCAGCATCGTTGTTAGGCAGCTTTTGGATCCTTTGGTCCTTTTCGTTGAGCTGTGAGTTGGAAGCAGGGTCATCTTTTTCCGCTTCCTGCTGCTTTCTGAACCGCGACCACCAAGTGAACATTCTTGGAGATGGAATGAAAGGTATGAACACAAGATATCAGTCCTGTGGTGGCTTTGAGCTCCGGGATTAGGGCGCTTGTTAATGGCGCAATATGGTATCCACTTGCTGCGCGACGAGCGCCCCGGTTACGAAAAGGAAGCCAACATGTTAATAATCTCCAAGTGGATCTCCATAGTAGGCCAGGTTAATGAAACGAGCTCAGTGATTATGAAGTTCCGATTCACGGCAGGTCACGGCCCGTGTTCCGTTGATGGTTAAACATAAGCAAAAATCAAACCACGAGCTGAAGTTCAACTATCAATCGCATTCCTGCCACTATAGGACGTTAGCATTAAATACCTAGGACGTTGGGAACATATCAGGCATACCCAGAAATACGTGGGTATCTCATCGGATGCCGATGATGACGGGCCTTTATTCTTAGCATTCAATGCAAAGCGAACAGCCTATAGCACTAACAGCCTTCCAATAAGAATGATTTTTACATTTTGGTACCTAGATTGTCTCCGGACTCCTACCATCGGAACAAGTCCCTGAGTGCCAGTCAAACTTGAAGCCGTTAATTTGCCTGCGACAATCGGATATCCCAATACTGGAAATAGAAAACGTATAGACCCTCTTGCGTACCACACGCTCAACTGCCCTGTTGGACACCTCCGTGGCAGATCTGTCCTGACTCACGCGGTTTTTCTGCCACTTGGTGAGACGCCTTGTTGATGTTCGTCCATTGAGACACCCTGGAAATGAAACAGTTCGCACTGTCCTTCCCCGGGGATAGCCCATCTGCCCTGTTCCTGATCACCTTCCTGGTAGCTCTGTCCTGGCTCACGGGGTTTTTCTGCCGTTTGTTGGGATAGTTGTTCATCTCCTTTGTCCATTGAGATACCCTGGAAATGAAACAGTTCGCACTGTCCTTCCCCAGGGATCGCCCATCTGCCCATTTCCTGCTGGACACCTATTTGTCCTGCTTTGCATGGTTCATCTACCTTTTGCTGAGACGGCCGTTCACCTGTTTGCTGAGGGCGCTCCTCTGTGGCCCCTTGTGCACGAATCTGGCCGGTGTCGCCGCTCTGTGAACGCTCGGGGACATTTCCATCGTCTTGTTTCCCTTCTTGTTGACTTACAGCATGGAAGCTTTTCTGCTCGGGCGCTGCACTTGCACCTGCAGCAGCCTCACCAGGACTGTTCTGCTCGTGCGCTGCGCCTGCGCCGACGGCACCCTCATGACTAGTCTGAGCAGCATCCGGACCTTGATTAAAAAGATTACCCCGTCGACAGGAGGAGCGACGCGACGGACACTGACCCGTTGACTCAAGTCCGCTCTTTCCCCCACTGCGCTTGTTTTCTCATCACCGGTTCCCTGTTGTTGACCCTGATCCGTCACCCTAGGAGTAGCACCAGCAGCTGCGGCGTCAGTGCCGGAATCAGTCCCAGTTCCTGTAGCCGTTCCTTGATCAGCAGGCACCGGTCCAGGGGTGGCTGTCGCGGGCGCATGACCTTTCAACTTTGCCATACCCTCCGCAATCTCAGCACGGCCCTTCGTGGCCAATTCAGCGTTCTTCTGCGCACTAGCTGGAGAACTCGTGGCACGATCTGCACTACCAAGTGCTGTGCCCCGAAGATTTTCGCCTATCCCTAATCAAAAGGAGTTATAATCGCTTTGTGCCTTCTGGAACGTTGATGAATGAAATAGATTTACCGTGGATGACTTGAACGGCTCCTCTGCGGAATTATTTAAATGACTCGACTCGACTCGAATAATGGAATAAAGGAACGTACTTGAGCTTATTTCCAAAACCCCCTCCACCTCCATTCTTCTTCGTAGTCGTCGTATTCGTATTCGTATTCTTGTTACTCGTGGTCATAGTTCACGAAAGAAAAGAAAAACATCTCAAACCCCTCATTCCTCCAAGGCCTATGACGCAAGTATGCGGTCACCACAGCTGTATATGCATGCAAGGATCGGACATAAATGAATGGGGTCAAGATTGGTCCCGATTTGGAAACTAATTTGCGATCGAGCACGTGCCGATCTTATATGTGATGGGAATGCTTCGCTATTCGGGTCACTTTTCGCATCGTCTCCTGGGCATCGGGTCCAAACTCGAGAGGGATTGGCCTATCTGCTAAAGTATACATAGAGCATAGAGACCATCTTCCTCAGTGATTGATGCGTGGATACTGATAAATTTATGCCCAAGCTAATACCGCAGCGAGTGATCTTGCTGCGAGGTCGCCGTGACACTGACGTGAGTGGAGTGGGATCCGGATTTTGAAACAGAATGTCGCAGTTGATCATCGGTACCGCCAAGGACGTTGTTAGTCTTCGGAATTCTCACGATACTGATTGTTTCCCTCACTTTTCTTGCTCCACGAGTGACGCGTTGATGCCGAGGACCCAATCAAGGCACCCCGAGACAAACAAGAGTAAAAGAAGGTATCCAAGGACATCCTTGTAAAAAAACTCGGATATGACCATCGTCAATATCATGACATGTATGGATCTACAAGCTTGCTCTACGGTACAACAGAGGTGCGATATCGACGAGCGACGACCAAGAAAATGAGACTGCAACCCGGGGATACACTAAAATCTACAACAATAATGGTCATCCGAAGAACTACGAAGACGAAGAGAGTGGGTGGGTAATGTAGATAGGATATAAGTGTAACAATAAGAAAAACAGTGATGAGTGGATTTTGTTATATATGATAAAGTAACACACATGTCCATTATTGAGTTCCTGTCGTCGTCGATATCTGTTTTTTTTTGGTTTGGAAAAATGCGTCGTGTCATGCGTGGTTGATGGATATGGATAAGGATAATAAATGATACTGCTGCGGCTCCCTGCTCGTCCTCCCTTGCTAGTATAGCGGCAACCGCTCATTGTAGGTTTAGCACCCAGGCATCTGGACCTAATTTTGTGCTGGAAAGCCCCATGAACGTAGTGCGCCCCATTAAGAAGTCTACTCGCTTCAACCCTTTACGCTGTTCTTCGGCATATGCCTCAGCCGAAGAAGCACGTAAACATCGGTTGTGATACATCTCCGCAATGGCGTCCCGGACGCGTTGGCTGGGAGCCGCTTTAAACTCCTCGCGCGTTCCTGGTGTACGGAGGAAGCGATAGAGTTGCGTGAGAACGTCCTCGACGGTGACATAGTGAGATGTCGATGCGCGGATTTCGCAGCGCCATGGGAGGAAATCGTTTTGGAGTGTGAGGACAGGAATGGGTGGGTTGGTAGCAGGTTCTGCGAGGCAGTAGGAATCAAGGTTGACAGGTGAGGCGCGAGCGTTAGCGGAGGCGGAATTGGGTGGGTATGATACGTTATAGTTGATAGGGAAAACGTATGGGTGGTAGGCAAGAATTGGGTGAATAGCAACGGGGCCCAAGTTTAGGAAAAACTCCCTGTGCTGAGGAGGCGTTGTTGGTCCAGTTGATGATGGTAGTGAGGACTCTGAGGTACTCGGTGAGGGAGTTGATTCGGATGGAGCAGGAGAGTAGAAGATGTTCTCCTCATTGAAGCGGACGTGTTTGCCAGGCATGATGATAGTCTCTGTGGTAGTAGGAATGGGTGATTGGATTCTAGTGCGAGCTAGCTCTATTAAAGCTTGACGCGAACTATACGTGTCCGTAAAGAGAACTGTGGGACTGGTGGGGATGACTCGGATGGGGAGAGCGAGTGATTCCATTTCGACCTTTTATATGTTGCTGGGCGCAGTTCGGAAAAGATCAATGCATCGCCCGCTGCCGACAGGAGCCAGAAATGACTTGAAGCTTTAATTGAGTTGAATTGGAACAAACCCTGAAATGGGGGGAAGAAGACAACGAACCAGGTACAGTGACAAGACTTGGGAAATTGGACTGGTTCAAACACTGCCGTTCCCAAGCGGTCATGTGCTCGTTTCCCGCTTTCAGCTGACATTTACGGCACCCGAGCTTCTGCAAGCGCTTAGCTGCTTCATCGCTTTCATCCCGACCGCATCGGCTGAATAATTCTGGTTATCTACAGCAAGGAATGAATCAGATCAGTAAATCCCATCGATAGCCTGTCGCAACTCACGAATAAGTCTGACATGACCGAGTTTCCTATTTTGTCGTAGTTCGAGTCACTGCCTCGCCATAGGCGACAAGACTTTTTCTGCCGGTGAGCGCCTGAATTGAATTAATTGTGGTATATACTCAGCTTGACGCTGGATGCATAGCCTTGTCGGTCGTTCCATGGTGATCCCCCACGATGAGGCAGTCCAAGGTATTTAGACGATCTCACCTTATCATCAGTACAAATTTATTATGGCAGCATATTTTTGTTCCACAGCATTCAAGTGGAGCGCAATGAATTGCCACTCGCTGACGTGGCATTATTGTGTCCCAATGTTCCGCAGTACTCGACATGTAAGCGCTCCTAGCCCTTCTAAAATTCCGTAATTGATGTGATCACGAGTCAAACCAAGTCCCCGTAAATCACTGATAAGGAGATGGCGCGGTGCCAGTGTGTGACATTGTCGGTCGGTGGAGGGAACGGTCCTAAAAATGCTTGCAGGCTCTTCCACTATAATCCCTTTGTCCGAGGAGACTACCTCTTGTCACATCGGAATATGGGGCCCCATTCCTTGTTTTGTGACTTATCCCATGAAGGCTACTATGCTCCGTCGGCTCAATCAAGCTGTGACATTTGGACTTGTCACTTGAACAAAGTGCCTGTCCCGCTCTATATCACGTAATCCTTCTCGCTTGTGTACTGCCTCCATATCTGAGCTCCACGACACAGGCTACGTGGCACTGCAAATGTTCTGTCAGTCAAGAAGACCCCCCACATTCTGACAATGTGATCACACCGTCGCTTCCGAATTATTCTGTAGTTATGATGAACTCTGCGTCTAAATGAGTCGAGCACGGCTACGCAAATGTACCGAACAAGCTTCCAACACGGAGCAACGGGCGTGGAAATACCTCTATGCTCTACGGGACAAAACAATCTCCGCAGGGGAACGCTTTCTGTGTTTGCTTTTCCATCTATTTGTTTCCCACCAAATGCATCGTTGACATTCTGGGAAACCGCACCGGTTCGTAATATACTAGGGCTGCGGGTTTTGGTAGCTCGCCTCTCCACATCTGGGCATATTTCATTGTCCTCTACTGCTGACTCCTATCCTACCATTCTTACTAATTTATCATGCCGTCGCTTTCCTAGGTTTTTAGTCCCAAAAGCGACTCCTTAGGTCTCGGCTTGCCCCGCAGCTAACTGTTTCAAAATTGATCCATGTGATATCTGGTATCTATGATTAACAATTTGTGATAGCGGGTGCCCCGCCGTAATACCTCGGCTTAACAGCAATAATATTTATCATCCTTCAATCCATTTATCACTTAAGCCCAAAATGTCTCTAGCTCATCGTCAAGGACAGGCGACCTTGGAGACCCGCGCTCTCGTCCTCAGGCTGCGATACCCCGCTGTGCAATTCCAATCTTCTTTCCGTCGGTCCCTTCGCTCCAGTGTGTTTCCGACGCCCGGTTCAAGCTTCTTTCCACGTTCTATGAATTCATCCAATCATTATGATCAAACTCAACGTCAATATATCCACCCTTCACCTAGCGCCGGGAGGCGCCGGGGTCGGTCAGTTAAATGTAGCCCCGGTTCTAAAATAACACATTGTTTTATATAAACTATTTGTACAAATTATGTATCGCCAGGTACCGCCTCGACATCTTGTGCCTTAACGGAGTTTGCGGTTTAACGATGATTCGACGAAGCCCGACACTGTGCGCAGTGCCCTTGGTCCCTAGGTTTCACGACACATCCGTGAACGTTCCTCTTCTCACTGGGCGGACAGCTATGCAGATATGAGCTCGAAGGCTGAGTTTTCATATCCTGCACCAAATCTTCCGACCCTGGCGCGCTATCCTGCCCTTTCAAAGTTCAAAACTCAATAATATAAAAATCATATCATGAGCGGCGAGCCCTGCTGCGAATGATCGGTTCGGAGATTGCATCTACAAATAACGGATATTAGGCGTCTTAAACTTTGAATGCTCGCCTCGTGTTTGTGAACGTGTTTGTGGCTCGCGGTGTTGAGGCCTAGGTGTGGCGGATCGATGATGATTTTCATTAAGATTTTGGTCCTCGTGGGGATCGCGATTTATAAAGATCTTCGTTTTGGTTATAGATGGGCGCTGATGCTGATAAGTAGTTTGTCTACGAGAACTCTGTCACAAGTGTCGCTGAGACTGGGCGGTGCGATAAGTGATGGAACGTTGTTGTTACGCCGTAGATTCACCGTGTCGATATCTTTCTCGGCTCGACAAAGATATGACATTCGCAAGGAAATATGTTTAATACCCTGAGACGGAGACAAATATAAATCTGACAGGCCAAGCCAAATAATATGATGATAAATAACAGGAAGGAACTTGCGGATAGCTGAATATAAATACTTCGTTATCACTCCAAAGAGGATACCACCGTAGGTCAGCCGTGGGTGAGTAGTACTTGAAACTTTGTCAAGTCGCATATTGAGTATAAAGAGACCGCAAAATCGCCAAGGAAATACCCCCCAAAGTGCTGCGCTTGACATCATCAGGACTCAATATAAAACGATTCACTTTTGAATCATCTTTTGATGATGATCCGCACGAATGGGCACTGCTTACTTGTTCCCTAGTGGGTTGAATCCACACGCACAGCAAGTCATAAACCTTATCTAGAAAACTAATATTACATCGTGGGGTACTAAAAATTGGGTTTGCACTGTATATAAGACCACATCAGTAGCATTTTGTTTTAATCATGTTTGAAAAGGCCATTTGATATTTCTTTGGGCGCGCGCAACCCAGTCCTTTGCTCCGTTCTATTGAATGGACATCAGCGGTGCGCAGCAATTAGAACGTTTACCGTTAGTTCAATTGTCTTGGCGAGCGGCAGAATTAGAAGTGAGCGGTGCACCGCGGGTAGTTGCATCAGCATAAGCTATGATTGGGATCGTCAATTTACTGAAAACGGTTCTGCGCGCGTTTGAACCAATCGCACATTCGCCATATGCAATGGAAATCAGCGGGACATGATGCACATTAAAAACCAGAACGTTTCTGCTAGAATTGACTGGCTGAGGCAGTTTAACGACGAAAGTGGAGGCGAGTAGTACACAGGCGCCATGGGAGGTTGCACAGCACAACGTTCTCATCATCTGACGAGTCTCACATCTGTTCGAGTACGCGGGCCATCAGCATCAGCTCCGCATGGTCGCAGTAAGATGGTAGGGAGGGCGCACCTTGATCATCATAGTACGCGGATAGTCGGTTGCGCGGAATAGAACATGCATGATCGGAATAGACCATACTACTATACTAGTTGTGTCAGCTGGGAAATCACTCGAATCAGACAAGGCACCAGTGACTGTGAAGTGCACTAGCTTGCAAGTTCAGATCTGGTTCAGATATCTAGGCCGAGGTATTCGCACTCATGTTCGATACTGGGGAGCCGCAACTGTTGTTGCCAAATCGTACGCGATCCTATAAACTCCTCTAAACAAAACTTGCAGGAATATCGGAAGACAGCCGAAATGGGCTCGTTCGAGGGACACTCCCGGTATAAGTCTGAAGGGAACGGTTTTTCAAAGCAAAGTAACATAACTCGTTACCCACATATTAAATAAAATCAATGCCCCGTTTCAAACTTTTTGTAAAGATCCACTCACATATATGATCTTAAGAACAACGTGGCGTTCCGGAGAAGATTCCTAATCATATGCATGATCCCCGTGCCTCGTTTCACTCATGTGATATTGGATCAGCCTGCATGTCAAAGCAATGCGGCAAATCAATAAGTCACCAGCAGGTATAAATTAGTTTTGAGGGATCGGCCCGGAGACAGTGCATCGGGGATACCTTCGCAGGGCCTGGACTGCGATGTTAGAAGAAAGAGCTCATACTGCCCTGTCGTACCTGAAGATGACAGAGGCGAGTAGGTATACCCAGACTGAAGTTGCCCTGTTATCAGGGGGTATGAAACACCATATATAGATGCAGATGCGACTTTCCCGCAAGGATGCTATAACAACACAGGTGACTAAGATATTTTCACCCATCCTTGAATTTGAGTGCAAGGCAGCAATTATGCTTGCCCAGGAACCCGTGAACGGCCCCCCCCCCCCGTCTACCATATAGACATGATCAACACAAAGGGAGCAGATGACAGGATTAACGGGGACGTATGCCACCTTTGCGATGAGGAGGGTGATATCTTAGTACCAACTTGCATTTTAGATGTTCCCGGCGAAATGGACGTGTACACTTGAATGAGGTCCTTAAAGGAAGATGACGACGGAGAGAACCGTACGGGATGGAGGGACCATGCATTTGACCCTGCCAGTGTGAATATCTTAGTAGAGCATGATCGGGTAGTGTGTAGGTTTGGCCGTACTGGATGAATCCTGACCAAGCTGTGTTTCAATTTTTAGCGACTAGACTCGGTTGAGGCCCATGGAGCGAGAACCCGTCAAAAAGTAGGTGAGGCCTTGCGGGTTAGGCAGATCTACTAAGTTAGACCTGTTCGCGACGAGCCGTGGACGGTTGGCACACCTCAATGAAGGTCCGTACTACGCATGAATCGGCCGGTTCTATTCAACGAGCGGTTTTGAGCTGTTTGCGTTGCTCGGAGGAGCATTTGCAATTGTCCCAGAAGGCCGCGGTGCGGTAAACTGTCAGGTAGTACGCCCACTACTAAAGCTCACTTGCACGACCGATGGACTTGGATGCCCGCTGTTTGAAAACATTGAAGCCACAGGTGACAGCATATTGGTAGTCGTGCCCAATGACGGATCCAAAAATGACCCACCCAAGAGGAACAGCGGTCAGGTACAAGTAGTTATTACTGGAGCCTGTAAAGGCAGTGCCAATCGGCTGACTCGTCTGAGTCTTAATTTCCACTTCTTCAATTAATCAGTGACCGAAGGTGCCTAGCGTTTGTCACTCCGAACTCGTCGTGTACACTGTCCACGGCTGCTAACTAATGACCTGCCAAGTGACTTGGAGAGCCTTGTATCCAGTGCGCCGCCTTTCAACGACACTCTCGACTATCCTCCACCGTCACACCCCATCAGCATAATTGGACTCGTATAGAATGGACTTACTTTTCCGTGCACTTGACGTCGTTTTCAGCGCTGAGTGGTTTGTCTAATTTGCGCTATGTACGCTGGATTCCACATCTCACCCTATCATGAAGTTATCGGTATGCGTGATACAAGCCAGCTAACAAATTGCTTGACGAGAGTGGCCCGGACAAAGGGGACTCGACTCGACTCGCAAGTCCCCTCCAACTGGTATTTACATGTCCATCGTCGTCGACTCGAAGAAACGCTGCTCAAAGTCAACTGTCCGAGTCCTATCATCCGGTGGTTCTGCATTGGCGTGGTATGAGATCATCATTCTGTGAAAACAGAATCGCGGACGTGTTTCCAGTACTCATCATTCCTTTGCAGATCACAATGTAAACCTAAATCATTATTGGAAATCGTGGCATCCTTCGAGTTCAGCCTTACGCTGGGGTGCGGAGAAGTCATTAGCAAACTTGAAATGTCGTGACATGAGCTGTGCGAACATGGAGATGAATCCTTTGGTGATCATTTTGCTTGGCATTTGTGCATGTCTATCCACTTGGAGTTGCAGATTTGCTTTCCACCCGTTCATGATGTCAGCCTTCTCTGACGCTGAAGGTCGCTGGTGTGTGGACTTATGGAAATCCACAGCTTCATGTAAGCAACGCTAACTCCCAGCCCTTGGTCTCTACTAGCAAAAATGCAATCTACAGTCTCCTAAGGAGAGTGAAATTGCTCAACGCACATACGCAAGTCATACACGATTTGCCAAATACATCATACGCGAGGATGTCGTTGACCTGACTGATGCCTTGGAGAAATTCCAGTTCGTTCTGGACCAGTGTCTGATTAAGAATCCTCAGCGCGCTGCCGCTCTCACCAATCTCACGTGGGCCCGCCTTCAAGGGTACATTCGTAAGGATTCAAGACATTGACTCTACTACATCTATATTCCACGACCCCCTTGCATTACTCTTGCAGCTCCCGCAGCCCCACCCTGATTATCCTCTTTATGTTTATCATCTCACCGAAGCATTGACTAGGTGCCCGACTATTACTGCCAGCATCTGCGAAACTGCCCAACTCTACTATGAGCTGCTTTCTCTCTGTCCCGAGGGCACACATCTTCAAAACATCGCAACAGGGGACAATGGCGTCGGTTATGTTATCTGTGAATGCAACAATCCACCAATAGACCCGCCTAATGATGGCATCCACCTTCGACGAATCGTGCTCATGCTCTGCCAACTGGGTCATCAATACCCCCTCGGTGCCCTCACCAAGCTTGCAGAGGGCTAGAAGTGCGCTTCGTAAGATGCGGCAATATCAATGATATAGACGAAAGCATACAGCTCCGTGATGCTGTTTCTTTGCGCCATAAAGGACACCCTGATCGTGGTACCTGCTTGAGGTACTTGGCTGTGGCACTTAGCGAATGCCGCTTCATTTATGAAGGCAGATCTCGTGACATTGACGAGACAATCTCTTTGCTCGAGAAAGTGCTGCGCCTTCACCCCGTTGGGCACCAATCTCGTAATAGAGTATTGGGCAACCTAGGACGTGCCATCGTCTATCGTGCTACGCTGATGTTGCGCCCACCTGAACGTCCATGACGGGACACCACGCTCAATGGCCTTGCCTGCGCGCTCATCGTTAGATATCGTAGCGTGCATGCCATCGGTGATTTTGACGAGGCCATTAAGCTATTCCGCGAATGCCTTCTGTCATTTGAACCAGGGCGCCGTAGAACTCGTAATTTGAGCTCGGCGCTCTTATCTCGTTTCAGGGAAACTCGAATGGAGGAAGATATTAAAGAAGCCATTAGTCTTTGCCGCAATCGTTGAAGGCTTTACCTTCACTGCATTCAGAAAGATGTCTCGGCTATATGCAGCCGCAGGCGGCCTATCTGTGTCGTTAGCAGATTCTGCACAATGCTCCTGATCTGTCATTCGCAGTGGAGAACTTCGGTATGGCATCAAGGCACTCTACGCAAGGCTTTCCGCAACGCATTCAAGCAGCTTTTGACTGGGTTGTCACATCCGAGAATTATTGTCATGAGTCTGCGCTCGAGGCATATGCAATGTTTTTCGAGCTTCTTGATGGTCATTCAGCCACACGATCAACCACTATTTCACGGTGCGAAGCTACCACTGCCTTCCATTACGCCAGATCACTACCTGCAGATGCAGCATCGTGTGCCGTGCGCCGTGAAAATCTACCAAAAGCAGTTGAACTCGTGGAACAGGGCCGTGGCCAACAGTGGTCGCTGGTATCTCGACTCAGGACTCCGCTTGACGACCTCGACTCCATGAATCCCAGCCTAGCCCACGAGTTCTCGGAGCTCAGCGAGCGCCTGTTCGATTTTCAAGGTTCTACAGGCAATACAGACGCAGAAGGTAAGAAGTACAGGGACCTTGCGAAGCAGTGGGATGCTGTCGTAGCTGAAACCTGTAACCTTCGTGGTTTCTCTCGATTCCTGCTCTCCCCCTCGTACAAGGAACTACAAGTAGCAGCACGTCAGGACCCAGTTATTGCGAGTAAATACTCATGCAGCGCCCTCCTTGTGCCGACATCAGTGAAGCCCCGCCACGTTGCCTTCCAGAACTTCACCTTTGCGGAACTAGAGAAGCTCAAGGATGACTTCGTTAAGGTGATACGCCACGCGGCTGGTATGTGCCCAGAGGAGTCGAGGAAGGATTTGCAACTACTGTTGCAGACTGTATGGGATGATATCATGCTACCCGTTGTTAACATCCTCCAACATGACTTGAAATTGCGGCACCGCTCTCGGATATGGTTGTGCCCAACGCCAACCTTCACTACTATCCCTCTTCATGCAGCTCGCCCCTTTCGGAAGAAGGCAGATTGCCCTGGGGCGTACCTGGAGGATATCTAAGGGCAAACCCCTCACACTGCTTGACATCATGAAGAACAATGCTCCACAAGCTGAGTTTTCATTCTTATCGGCGTGTCATACCGACGCTAGTGATGAGAAGACGCCCGACGAGGTCATCCACCTTACAGCTGGTCTGCAGTTTTCAGGGTTCAAGAGCGTCATTGGAACGCTGTGGGCGATCGACGATGCTCTCGCAAAATACGTCGTCCAAGCTTTCTACGAGAATATGTTCAAGAATTTGAAGGAGGGCGTCATGGACTGTACGAAGGCGGCCTCGGCTCTCAACCATGCTACGGCTACTAGTACTGTGAAGAAGAAGAAAGTGCCGCTCGAACAGATAATCGTTTTCATTCATATCGGTGTGTAGTTCTGTGTGGTGTTGCTTTCGAATGTCAGTGCTACAAGTCGTTGATACCATATCTTCTTTCATCCCATCGGTGTATTGGTTGTAGTGTTACCTTGATACCGAAACCTTGCATCACGTCCTCTCTCGTGCTATCATGTACTCCCACAATTTTATACAATTTATTCGTTATTCATTGTTTGAATATTTGAATATGTCCTTCATACACAATGCAAGATTAGCTTCAAGTTGTCATGCTTCTGGTTTCAAACGATTATCTAGTCTGCAAGGAGACTAATGGTATCTACCGTCATCTCACCGTCCCTTCTTCATGTGCTCAAGCGCTGCAACGCTCGGCCTTCACACCATCCTGCAAGTGCTCTGAATGTGTCGAGTATTTACAGGCGAAACAAGCATGTTGATGGGCACCACGGAAATTTGATCTCTCATAGAGCACTCTTCGAGTCATTTCTCGGTGCTTATGCCAAATGAAAGGAGGATGGATGGTCTTGGAAACACACTCCATCTACTTGAGTCCCCAGTCAGGAGGCTCGCGATAGTTCTATCGCACCAAAATTTTAGCGGTGGTATCACTCCGCTGGCCTCTGTCGGCACGACTGACTCCATCGCGGGACTTGAGAGAGTGGCTTAGCATCCATAAATATTTCAGACTGTACGTCGGATATTGCTTTGTGGAACATACTTGAATAATAGACGACAGCACATAAGACCTATAAAAGCATGACGAACATCAACTCACGTCCACACACATACTGCAGATGCGCATGGAGACGAGTGCAAGTTCAATTGGCTGAATACAGTACTAAGTACTAGTACTGCGCATGAAATACGCATGACAATATTAGAACCAGTACAGTGTACCCATGAAACATACCAATTTTGCTTGGGAAAGTCTATACGATACTGTTTTTTTTTTCAGAGCGTGCATCGCTTGTACCTCTGGCGGTCCTTTGCTTTGCCTATTTGATGGGGACTAGTGCACATCAGGTACCAGAACGTTTCTTTGATCCAACGAGCTTGGGCAGGAAGAGTGATCGGAGGCAAGCAGTACTGCATCAACCTATGATTACGGTTTTGGCGTGCGTTCGTAAGAGTTCCTAAGCCTTGTTCGCCGTATACGACAGAAATGAGTGCAGACATTAAAAACCAGAACGTGACTGCTGTATTTGACCGGCCCAATAAAACAGCAGGAGCAGAAATGAACAGCGCACGGGTTGTATGGGTGGCTGCACGTCGCAACGTCTTCATCATGAGACGAGACTGACATCTTAGGGAGCATCAGCATAGTCACAGTAAGATGATAGGGAGGGTATTACCTTAATCATGATGATATAAAGGAGACAGTTATCTGCGTGGAATGAATTATGCCTGACCGCAACAGATGTGATGAGTTGTAGCACACAGTTATGTCAACCGGAAAGTCCGGTAAGGCACGAGTGAGTTTGTGACATGCACGAGCTTGCAAGCTCAGAACTGGTTCAAATGTCTGGGCTGCAGGGCCAAAACTGAGGGAGTTCCGAATCGTAAGTGATCCTATGAACGCTGAATGAAGCATGTAATGGAAATTAAAGACCATCCGAACCACTCAAGGGTTTCGGGACAACTTCGAAGGGACCAGGGTTTCAAGGATGAAAGGGCACATCTCATTACTCACCTATTATAATCAATACCCCGTTCCAAGTCCTTGCAGATATCTACTCACATATATCCTCCATACCATGTCGCATTACAGAGATGATTCCGGGTCGTAATTCCCGTACTTCGTTCTGTTCGTCAAAGCATCCAGATCAATAAAAAATCATCAGTAACTAAAGAGTAGACTTTAGGCAATCAACCATAAAAACAGAGCAGTTCACCTTGCCCTATCTTATCTGAAGACGACGAATGCTTTCACTCAGAGTGAAGTTGCCATGTGCCAGGGGGATACGAGGCACCAGATGGAGACAGGTGCACACCTGTCCCATAAGTATTCAATGGAGACAAGAATGTACCTTTCCCATAAGTATACTATAGACACAGTGGACTCATAATTTGTAACGTATTTGCACCACCTCAATATGTAAGTATCTCCCTCTATACGTCTGCCTCCTGTTCGCTGTCTGTGAGTCTGTCGACAGAGGGATGTTGATGCATTTCCGTACTACATAGTAGCAGTGGAGTGGGACTATCATAATGCTACGCGAGTATTTATTGATGATCACGACATTCTAAATCAGGTTCACCCTGCTTCAGACGTTCAGTGATGAGGACAGTGAAGAAGAGTGTGATAGTGTGAGGGTTTATGAAGGAAGATCGAAGAGAGTGGTGAGGGGAGTGGCGAAGATACCGAGCTATATGAGTACAGAATAGCTTACAGCTCTCAATATATAGTGGTGTTGACCAAGAGGTGGAACTTACAGATGTCATCATTGAAGCTGGCGAAAATGACTACAGCGACAATAAGTGACGAAGAAACTCCTGAGCTGACACTTTGACACGGCCAGGAGGTTAATCGGTTTTATGCAGGCCGCCAATGCATCAGGATTATGTAGCTGATTCCTGAACATCTCGTTCAAGACGACTCAAACTGTAATTCTATTTTCTTAATTTGTCATTACGGATTTCTCCTTGTATCGCATTGTTTGTACCTCAACGTACGTTTCGACGCTCAGGAGACTCGTTTAGTCCTTATATCCCTCGACATGCACCGCTGCCTTCGCCTCAATGAAATCCTTGAAATAATTTTTTATTTTGTGTTGAGTAATAAATTCCATGACACAGTGAGCTACTATAGCACCACATCGTACACATCTTCGATGAGGTTGCCTGCGTTCTTACCCTTTCCGAGAGGTCGACGCTCCGTCCTCTATCTCGCACTCACCTGCCGTGCTTTTCGTGAACTAGCACTCAATGTCCTTTGGTCTTATATAGAGGGTACAGAGCCTCTTATTATGTCCGACTCGGTCCATGAGCAAGTACAATTCCACCCATTGGTCCTCCGCGCTGCGCGTGTCCAGATGCTCTGCCTTACCTATGACATCGCTGCATACGCACTCTTCCATGCAAACGCGCCACAAGACGGCTTTCTCTTTCCCAAGTTGAGTTCGCTTGCATGGTACGATGGAATTCCCACTTCCATCCCTACCCTCAACCTTCTCCTACCCACCCTCCATACCCTCACCCTAGACATCTCAGACTCATCATTTCGTAAGGCTATCCTCCCTGGCCTCCCTACTGCTGTACAAAGCCTCAAGTCCCTCGACCTTGTCTTGAGCCTCAAGAGCCCAGATAGCTTTTCTGAAATCGAGTCTGAAATTGAGTCGCTCCTGCTCAACTATTCAGAGGGTCTAACAAAACTTTCGTTGAGATGCTGCTATATCTCGAATGTCTTGCTTGATGTTATCGCTTCATGGTCACGCCTCAGATGGCTCGCTCTCTGGGTAGGCTCGGAAAGAATCCCTACTGCTCTCCATGTGCCCCAGCCCTTTCAGGCACTCACTACCTTGTTTATCTCATGTGAACGTCTGAGTCTTTTGACATTTTTCTTGCGCGCTGTTCGCAGGATGGATTCTGATTCGTGTTGCTTCGGATTTCCCAACCTCAAAAAAATAGTGATCGAGGCGCATCAATGCGACTCAGCTAGCATCTGGTCCGACATCCTCACCTTTCTCACCCACGTGGAGTTAGAGCACATAAGTATCGAGGGTCGCTATGGTCAGTGCGATATACCTTCATCCTTTGCCCTCCACCCCTTCTTCGCACGCCCTGCCGCTCTTGCAGACCTCGAGATCCTCATCATCCACACTTTACACCCCATAACCGTCACAGTTTCAGACACTGACATCTTCATGCTTGCTCGCGCATGTCCGCACCTCCGGCACATTGACTTAGCAACGTCTGGGTCACCCATATCCCTGTGTGCCCTGGCTTACCTCGTGAGGCGGTGTCACAAGCTTTACAGAGTCGCGTTCCCCGTGGACGTGCGATTTGAAACTCTCTGTATGGCACCTCTGGAGGACGATGATCAAGTTGGTCTGCAACCTAACATGTGCCTAACTCATCTTTCCATTTGGTCGTCACCCATCGCAGATTTGGGCCCACTAGGGCCACCGACTGCACCAGACTTGATGAGGTCAATCCCGCAGGTACTGCACATGATCGCACCGCGGCTTGCGGGTGTCACGAAGTTGAGGAACATTGGGTGGCGTTATGATCATTGGAGGAGGTGGGAACAAGTGTCAAATGTCTTGTCAGAGATGGTGCAAAGTGGACAGTGACCGATAGTTGTAGATAAAACTCATCAGATGTTTGTGCTTTTGACTCTCATTTTTGTAGGGTTCCTGTATATGGCTGTTGCCATAGATCTCGTTTTATGTAAAATCAAAACAGTTCGAGTAATATAGTTTGCATGGCCGATTCTCGCATGACCTCAAAAGAGCGTTCAGTACCCTCAACTACACATTGATGGCTGACAATCATTGCATGGTGCCTGACAAGCTTTGGAATTTTATTTTTCTGTGGTCAGGTACCTTGCTGTGTCTGTTCCCATCTGTTTAGCAACACATGTCTGGTGGCCAGTTATAGTTGTGCGGCATTTGCGAGCAAATCCCAAGTAAATCCTCACTGTTGAGTTGCACGCAAGTCTCGGACACGTTCTGCGAAGTAATACCAACTCAGGTTTTACAGTGAACCCGCTGACAAACGCATAGTGTACTCCTACAGAAAAATACCTCCTTATATATGCCAGTCAACGCTAAAACCATGCTGCCGACGCCCGGTAATATTGCGCCATTGACGCGCCATCGATCCCGAAGATTCCCGATAAGTGTCGAGCTCGTACCTCGACCCGTGATAATCCAACACTCACTCCTAGTAGGTTGGTTTCCGCATTACACCGTGAAGCAGCCTTGATTATGTGCTCAAGGGAAATGCGATCTTAAATGCAAATCCCTGCTCGAAGGACGTTTCCTCCAAGTCATAGTCTGGTCACTCCGTCAATCATTCTTGGGTATTTAGCAATGACTCAGACTGTCACAGTGTGCACCACTTTTTGACAGAATTCATAATATCTATGCTAGACAAAGCTGAGCATTTCGTATGCATTGATAATAATGGTCAGGGATCACCTACTCCGAAGCCCACCACCACTCGTGTCATCTACATCTTTAGAGTCGCGTATGCTTTGTTCTAGTTAACCTCTAATCAATGCTAATTTCACGCACAAATTAAATATAGGCGCGCCAAAGAAGCGCGTGAAAACTGGGGGTGGTCAAAATGATGGATCACCAACTGATGCCACCCTTGGGAAACCGTGGCGTGCCTTTACCACAACGTCCAGCGCCATAGCTGCATCAGAGACCCTTGTCATCTCTTTTGACAGCCATGGTTCCTTCTCGAGCAATTTAGCGAGCGTGGTAAATACGTCTTGAATCTTGATGCAGTAGACGTCATAAGCTGAGAATTCCGAGTCAAGTTGTTGTTGGTGTTTATATCGTGATGAGAAGCCCGTAGATATCACAAGATATTCATGCTCGTGATGAGCACCTTTATCTTCTGGTTAGCACAGATTTCAAGCTTCACATTTCTAGGAGCCATTCGCTGAATGGCTCAGTCGACGATGGTGGATGAGTGAACCTCCTTGAACCATCGTGTGAAAATGTTACTATACTACAAGCGCTCCGCTCTCCTGCGGACGGTCATTGCAGTGAGGCCATCCTGTCCTTCTAATGCATTAATTGATTGATAGTTACAAGACTATCAGCACATCGACCTATCACCTAACATTACCTAACTTAATCTAACTATCCGAGACAGAATATAATCCTAGCTAACACTAACTAACTACTAACAGCTAACCTCTAACTCTTTAACAACTAACAACTAACCTCCAAACCCTCTAACAAACTCTCTAACATCTAACATCTAACATGTTTCTGACTGATATTAATTATAATGAGGTAATATATGAGGTAATATGCATTATTAATCATCACAATTGTTAATGCAATACTCGTATCTTGTAATTACAATTGTAATGCATTATTCCCACAGGATGAGGTGTTGCAGTAGTAAGGAATTGTAGACTACGTTCTCCGACTCTCTCTCCACATTTGACATTGACCACAATGCTTTAATATTGTGCCTGTTTCACACTCTGGACAGCACGGTATACAGCTGACCATGCGCAAATACATCCATCCAAAGATCCAGCACTGCGTGTCGCAGTGTCAGTCCTTGTGATCCATTGAATGTTGTCGCATGTGCAGGTTGTAGGGGAAACTGTCTTCTATTGACAGTCCAACTGGAGCGCCCAGGATTGAAAGAGAAAGTGATACGGGGAAGACAATGGATCTCACCTGTTTGTGGAATTTGTACTTTGATAAGTTGCATGTGCAATGCAGTGATGCGTATTTGAGCATTGTGCACCAATCCTTTTTCCACTGACATGTTTCATTGCACGGCACATATTGCATTCACTTTTAAGTCTAGGTGATGTGGAGGTGAATTTGGATGTGTGAGCATGGCAAGATAATCCGGCGTCTGCTCTGGAGCATCAGGAGGTGCTTGATCTGCCTCTTTTAAGGTGTCTGAACTGAAGTAAGAGACTTTTTATTTATTTAGTATTGTTTGTGATTGATGCAACTCCAAGGCTTACCATAGTCTCCTGGCAGCACATCAAGTACGACATCGTTGAATTTGTTGACAAAGATATTTCATGGAGATAGGAATGCGCATTGAATACATTCCTGTGGATCTTGGAGTATGTGAGGTGGGAATAAGAAGTTGATGGCATCATTGACATCACAGACCTCATTGATCATAGTTAATGAATGACATGCGCCTGAGGAGTCTTCACCAATTTCATCCACAAATTCAGTGTACTCTGGATCTCCAATTGAATGAACAGGTGTGGTGAGCGTGAAAACTCGCATGTATCTCCATAGGTAGGATGACTTGACTGATGTGGCCAGTGAGGCATATTCTCCTGCTCCATTAATGACTGGGCCTACTTGTTGAAAGTCCCCGAGGGCTATGACAGGGATGCCTCCAAAAGGTTTGTTGTAGACATTCATGATACACCAACAAAGGTGGTCAACACACTCCCACACTGCTTTGTTCACCATAGGTAGTTCATCCCAGATGATAGCAGTGGCATTTCAAATGAGGTCTGCTCTTGGTGAGAATGGGTGGATGGTGGAATGGATGTCAGTGTTATCATCTGTGACTGGAATCCCAAACATATAATGAGCAGTTCACCCACATTTGTATGTTGTTGCACACAGTGTGCTGCTTCCAACGATGAGTACAATGTGACCTGCAGCACACAGCATTGATGCCAATGCATTGATCATGAAAGTTTTCCCGTGTCCTGGGCAACCCTCTACAAAGAAAGTAGCATGTGTTCAATTCTGAATTCCATCACAGATGGCATCAAATATGTGCCACTGTTCATCATTCAGAGCCTTGCATGTGTAGTCTCGCTCTGCCTTCAGTGCTGCGTGGTTCTCCATTAGGAAGTGATCTTCATGGACTAATTCTGCAGTCCTCCTTTGTGGCAAGTTGTTACAGTCGTATGTGCCCCTATTCATTTTCTCCTTGTCTCCTTTACTTGTATTACATAACATGACTCTGACTCATATGCTCAACGCATCTGTACTATAGTTGCCTTCCTTCTTTGGATACGCACTTATGCTCTCACGTCTCCCTTGGTCTGTGCGCACATATTGACCTATTTAAGCACGTTGTATTACACTTGTATACTTTACTTTAATCTTACTGGGTTTTACCTGGAACATCCTTCGCTTATGTCTCCAACCTAAGTCGTCTTGAATCGCCTCTAAGTCTAAGCACTCCTTAGCCTTAGTCTCTATTCTCGTAGAACCTCTTAGACTTGTCTTTGAGGCTGAACCCTTGATAGTACTCGGAACGTGTTCCTTGTACTTTCACCTTGTCCTCTTCTGGACATTGTAGAACTTCCCAGCAGACCGTCAGTGTCTTTTCACTGTCACTGGTGATGCCATTCCAGTTCGTAACAAAAGATTAAAGTCTACCTGATCGTTGACTACCCAGTCCTCGACCCTGAACCCTGATAAAGGCCTAACAGACAGCAAGACAGCGCGTGTAGGCACCGAGAAAGTATAACTCACAAGATGAATCACCATCATGACGACCACCAAAGAATTTGAATACAAAATCGGTCTTCCAACCGGTTTTGATGGAGATCGCGACAACTCTCACGAATTCATCCAATCATGCAACCTGTGCTTTGATATCAATGAAAAGCTTTACACCACTGATAAGCAGAAGATCATTTTCATTACATCCTTCATGACTGAGAAAAACACCAAATCTTGGAAAGAGCAATTCCTTGCTCATGCTCAGTCAACTGATACCTCTGGACAAAAAGTTGGTTATGGAACATTGCAGGATTTTATGAAAAGTTTCAAAGAAGCCTTCAAACCAGTGGACACCAAAGGAACTGCACTAACAAAACTTAGGGATCTCAAACAAGGGAGCGGTGATCTCCATACCTACATCACCGACTTTGAGACACTTGCAGCCAAAGCCCACATCACAGATAATGCAACCAAGATTCAATTCTTCCAAGATGGCCTCAATCTGAGTATCCTTACCAAGCTTTTCGCACCAGGAGATGTCTCAGAAGTATTCTGTGACGTTGTAATGCACTGTGTTTCCATCGACAACTCCCACCACCATCTTCAAGCGTTACGAGCACGTCATGCTCCGCAGCAGAAGAAGAAGAACTATGGAAACGCACGTTACATACCTAATCAGGACTCCAATGCAATGGTCGTAGATTGAATCTCCGATATGGAGAGATCCGAATGTATGAAAAGGGACAATGCTTCAGATGCAAGAAGACTGGACACCGTATTCATAATTGTCCAGAAAGAAAGAAGAAAACTCCGCTCCGTCAAACTGAGGTTAAAGACGAAGAAGAAGAAGAAGAAGAAACTGTAAGGTGGCTTGTAGAGGATTTTTGAATTGGAGAAACAAGGATTCGATGTATGTTTCTCCCAATGTATTACTAAGACTTGTATGCGCTGTAGGTGAAAGAAAAGAACTTTGTGTCCCTATCACCCTCCACTCACGTACTCGCTTAAAATCCGTCAACACTACTGCCGTCATCGACTTCGGCGCAGCAGGAACATTTATTTCCGAGGAATTCGTGAAACTCCATCAGATCACACGGCGAAAACTTAAGACACCATTTCGAGTTACTACGGTGGATGGAACTCTTATCAAAGGAGGACCAATCATGCACTACTGTCTCCTAGTGGTCAAAATTGACGAATGAACCATGTATGGAAAATTTAATATCACGAAACTAGGAAGAAGAGATCAAATCCTTCTGGGAATTCCGTGGTTACGCGCAATGAACCCAAGTATAGATTGGGCTGCTGAAACACTCGTCCTCCATCAAACGATGAAATCAGACGAAATTGAAATTGATGTAGATACTGATCGGAAGAAGAACGGGCTGCCCCCGGCCTTCCACTGCCATCCCAAGAAATGGCAACATTCACAACTTCCAAAATCCCTCATCATTTCTCCTATTCCTAAAGATCCCGAACCAGAAGTATGAATGCCGCATACTACAGACCCCACTCCCCATGTACAACTGCCGCGAGCAGTATCACCAATTCCCCGCGCAGAAAAGCGCAAGAACGAATCCGAGCCCGAGTATCAGACTGGACCAGAACCTATTGAGCAACGGCCAATGGAAGAACAGAAGTATGGGACAAGAAAAGCGGAAGAAGAAATTCTTGGACGAGATACAAATGTACCGAAACTATCCAAGTTCTATGTCCTCCAAAAACTCTTCAACATACTCCTTCAGCTTCAATTGAAGAAATCCCCAACAAAGAAGAACCTGTGCCCTCGTTGATCCCAACAGAGGATGATGACCAATTCAACACTATGCAAGATGTCTGGCACACACCAGAAGTGTGAGAAATTTCCTCTTACGAGCTTGGAGATGGAGAATTCCTTGTGGAATATGATACGGATGGGGTTAGTATGAGAATCATCGAAGAAGTATCTATGGATATGCCCCTCACACGTGATGGAACTTCCCGACTCAAACAACTCCCCAGCTACTCCACAATCTCCCTTCCTCCTCCAAAATACAGTAATAAAGCTCAGGAATTTGCGACAGACGAGAAAGAAAAGAAATCTTTCGAAGAATTGGTCCTGGACTATTTGCATGACTTTGCAGATGACTTTGCTCAAGACGGATTAAACAAGCTACCTCCTGAACGCCCTGGTATTGATCATCAGATCAATACTAAACCTGGTTTTATTCCTCGCACGTCTAAGGTTTACCCACTATCAGAAAAAGAACACGCTGCTGTCAAAACATTTATTGATGAAAACGTTGCAAAAGGTTTCATCTCAGAATTGAAATCACCCCAAGCTAGTGGTTTCTTCTTTGTGGGAAAGAAGAGTGGAGAATTGTGTCCCTGTCAAGATTATCGATACATCAATGATTGGACAGTCAAGAACGCTTATCCACTCCCACTTCCTATTTCCCTCGTTGCACGCCTTCACAACGCACAGTTCTTTACGAAAATGGATATTTGGTCTGGTTATAATAACATTCACATCCATCCCGACGATCGCTGGAAAGCGGCTTTTACTACGGAATTCGGCCTCTTTGAACCGATGTAATGAACATATTGGCGCTGGGCTTAAAACCCCATATTTTGACACTCGTCTCACGTCTACAGGAGTTACCACTAGTCCATGGCCTTCTTACCCCTTTAGCAGTAACCGGCGGCATCCCATGCTTACCGCACACCGTACCGACTGCCGCACCACGTTCCACGAACCGATGTCCTTCCATGTCCTTGCTGTGTCCGCATAGCTCCATTTGGTGCGTAGTTTGTTTCCTGTTCGTTATCACTGATTCCACAGCAAGCGTTATTACATGTTGCCTCATGCTATGTTTACTTACGGCGGTTACTACACTCCAGTGCTACTGATCTCGCCTAGAGTATCCCAAGTACATACAAATCAGGATATAAGCACCGCGTACCCCACACGATAGAGCACCTGATTTTACACCATTGCATGTACTATAGGTCAGGATTATTGTCTAGCTCTGGATCAACCCAGTAGTGGACATAGTCTTTAAAGTTCCCTTATCGCTCGTTAATACATCATGCTCATTTTCCGTTACTGCCGGCATACCGCTGGACTTTTGATTGTTACTTTTGACTGAACTTCTCACGCTCCGCTACTTTATCGCTGAAAGTACCGCGGACTTCTTTACTGTTTCTTTGCACCACTCGCAACCTTACCGCTACCGCTGAGACCACCGCTCGACATCACTCACTAGACACAACTGTTACTGACTTTATCTCGACGACAGTAGCACCGCAACATACAATGCTAGTTCCGGTGGTATCATCGCTGACCACGGCAACTTACCGCTGACTTCGACACTTGTTTCGCAAATGAGTTAGACTCGAACTTGACCATACTAAATAGGCATCCCCCTTCAGGGTCGAACACTTTTGTTCTTACAAGTGAAGCAGACTAGACGGAGTGCAAGACTAACATACTAGTTTAGGCAGTGGTTTATCTACAGCCCAAGCTAGGTTGTATCTTTACACTGAACATCATGTTCTTTGGTCTTTGCAATTCCCCGGCAACTTTCCAAGCATATATGAATCGTACCTTCCAGCAGGAAATCAATGAAGGATGGATGGTTATATACATGGACAACATCCTGATTTTCTCCATGACTATAGCAGAACACCGTGAACGGACAAGACGGGTTTTGATGAAGATACGACAGGAACATTTGTTCCTGAAACCAGAGAAATGCACCTTCGATGCAGAAGAAGTGGAATACCTCGGAATGATAATTTGCCCAGGACAAGTTGCTATGGATACCGCCAAGACCAAGGGGATTGCTGAATGGCCAGTTCCAAAATCTGTAAAAGATGTCCGGTCATTCCTTGGCTTTTGCAACTTCTACCGCACATTCATTTCCCATTATTCTGATATCAATATCACTCGACCACTTATCGAATTAACAAAGAAAGACAAGGTTTTTGATTGGTCACCCGCATGTATGGACACCTTTGACAAACTGAAATGGCGCTTCACATCCCAACCAGTACTTTGTAATCCTGACCCTTCCTGACAATTTGCTATTGCTACCGATGCTTCACTTGTAGCAACCGGCGGCATTCTCTTACAGACCGACGAGAATGGTGTTTATCACCCATGCGCATATCTCTCGCAGTCTTTGAACCCCACGGAACACAATTATCAGATCTTTGATCGCAAACTCCTTGCCGTGATCCAGGCATTAAATGAATGGCGTCATTATCTTGAAGGAAACCTGCACCCCGTACTGGTATTCACCGACCACAAGAATCTTCTGTACTTTCAAAGTGCACAGAAGCTTACCCATCGCCAAGCACATTGGCAACTGATTCTGTCTATTTATGACATTGAACTGCATCACGTTGCAGGTACTAAATTGGCAGTACCTGATGCACTATCTCGCCGGCCTGACTACGACTCCGGCAAAGACGATAATGAGGACCAGACCCTCCTCCCTGACGCTCTATTCGTTCATCTTATTGACACCAACCTGAAGGATGTTTTCATCTTTCAGACTGCATCCGATGCCCTTGATGGCATGTGTCTTCCTCCTATGAAGTCGGCACTTTCCGATTGGAAAATTGAGGAGAACATCCTCTATTTTAAGAATTGTGCCTACATTCCACTGGCGCATTGTCCCGATATCCTGAAAAGGTATCATGATCATCCTACTGCGGGTCACCCCGGTCAATTCAAAACTGAAGAGCTTGTTAAATGTGAAGCCTGGTGGCCCACTATGGGCTCTTATATTCGGAAATACATAGAGGGTTGCGCCCTTTGTCAGCAAATGAAAGCAGATACACATCCTGTTCAACCTCTGCTTACCCCAATCCCTTCATCTGCGACTCAGCCTTTTTCTCAGGTCTCTGTCGATCTTGTCACTGACCTCCCACTCTCTGGGGGCTTTGACAGTATCATGGTCGTGGTAGACCATGGCCTTATGAAGGGGGTAATTATTATCCCTTGCCTGAAAACCGTCACCTCCGAAGGCATCGCCAAATTATTCTTGAAACATGTTTATCGTCGATTTGGACTCCATGACAAAGTTATCTCAGATCGCGGCCTGCAGTTCCTATCTTGCTTCTCCAAGGAGCTTGCCCAACTTCTCAACTACGTCATCGCCCCATCTACGGCTTATCACCCACAGACTGATGGCAAACTGAGAGGCTCAATCAAGAACTTGAAACATATTTATGCATCTATTGCCGCAACAACCCTGAAGATTGGGTAGAACATCTACCAATCGCTGAATTTGTCCATAACCATCGAAAACATGATGCAAGGAATGCATCACCCTTCTATCTGATGATGGGATATGAACCATGTGCCATCCCTCATCTAATCCCTGACTCATCTGTTCCTGCAGCTGTTACGAACTGGGGTGGCGTCACCAGCGACAGTGAAAAGACACAGACGGTCTGCTGGAAGGTTCTTACAATGTCCAGAAGAGGACAAGGTGAAAGTACAAGGAACGCGTTCCAAGTACAATCAAGGGTTCGGCCTCAAAGACAAGTCTAAGAGGTTCTACGAGAATAGAGACTAAGGCTAAGGAGTGCTTAGACTTAGAGACGATTCAAGACGACTTAGGTTGGAGGCCTAAGCAAAGGAGATTCCAGGTAAAACCCAGTAAGATTAAAGTAAAGAATCTACTACAAGTACAACGTGCTTAAATAGGCCAATATGTGCGCACAGACCAAGAGAGGTGTGGAAAGTAAGTGCATATCCAAATAAGGAAGGCAACTATAGTACAGATGCATTGAGCATATGAGTCAGAGTCATGTGACATGATATACAAGTAAGGAAGTAAAGAGAAATGAATAGGGGCACATATGATTGTAACAGCGGCAGAAGATCGAGTACGATCTCTGCAGAAGATCGAGTACGATCTCTGCAGAAGATAAGAGAAGAAGCAATTGCTTGCCATAACATTGCGATGCAAACAATGGCGAATGATCCCGAGGAGAGAAGTACACTCCATGGAAGATTGGAGATAAGGTCTGGCTATCTGCTACTAATCTTAGACTCAAACTCCCATCACGGAAACTTGCGCCGAAACGATACAGACCTTTCCCGATCATCAATGTCTTATCGCCCATCACATTTACGATCAAACTCCCTCCACAATGGAAAATTCATCCCACTTTCCATGCTTCCATCTTATCGTCCTATAGCAAAACAGACGTACATGGCCTGAACTTCCCCGAACCACCGCCTGACATTATCGAAGAAGAAGAAGAATACAAAGTAGAAGCTATTCTCTCCCACAAAGGAACCAGCATTCGCCGACGCTATCTTGTTTCCTGGAAAGGATATTCATCGGGAGATAACGAGTGGCTCGCAGAAAAGAACTTGAAAAACTCTGCTCGAATTTTAAATGCTTATAAGAAGCAACACTCCCTCTGATTATTCTTCAGTCAATCAAACCGCACCAGCATTTCATCAACTAAAGCCTTTCGAAATGTCTTTCCCCACTGCTTACATCACCCCGTTACCACCACCAACAATGACTCTGATTCCGACACAGAAAACTACGGAACCCTTGCCACCGAAATTGACAACACTTCTTATATTGAAGCCGCCCTTCTATGTGAAGGACACGCCCTTGAGATCGAAAGAATCCTCACTGAAAAAGGTGCCTTCCCTGCTTAACTTCTCGTCAACATCATCCGTACAGCTGCCCTCATCGAAACTACCATCAATGAAACCACAGAAATCATGTATCGCCAGCGTATCTTACATCTACAAAAACACATTCGTTCTTATGCTATGCTGTTGCTTCCCCATTCTTTTAAAAGCAATGTTGAAGAAGCTATTCACATTGTGGCTGAACGTCGAGCAGGTGTTGCTCGACCTCCCGCTCCACAAAGAGATACGGACCCACTTCCAGTCCCTCCATCCGCTTCTTCGTGCATTTATTCTAACATTGATGCCTTTGCTGGCTTATATACTGCAGTTCAAGAAATTGGACAGCTCACTAACGCAGTCGTCGAAACTATCCAGCAATCGGTCGTGGAAACAAGAGCAGCCAGAAGTTTAGTCGAAGAAGCCATTGTTGATCTACAGCAAACTCAAGCGGACCTTGATTCCCCGCAAACTCCATCTCCAATTGAACAACCAACTTCACCGCCCCCCATTATAACCTCCCACGATCACCCCGCATGGCTATACGAGCCTTGCACAGAAGAGCAGTGTGCAGCTGCGAAAGCATTAGGGATCCCTGTCACTGAATTGGTGACACTTGGCCCTCGACTTCGTGACCTCCATATCCACCCTCCAATGTCTATCCCATCATCATTCGGTCCAATGGACCCTGTCTTGCCAGTCCTGGTAAAGGATTTCGGCATAACATCACCTGCCTCCTCTGACGAACTCCTTGCGGTTGCTGAACGAGCAACTACCCCTGATCTCCCAATGTCGGCATACACCCTTACCACTAAACAGCAGGTGCAGCTCAGACGCGACAATGCTTTTGCTTTAAGTCGTATGGCGCGATGGAAGGGAAAGAAACGCGCCAGATCCACTAGCCCCAAACCCATTATTTTGCCATCACCATTATGCATGTCTACCTCCAACACGGATGAAAATATGAAATGTTGATTCTGTAGCATCATAGGACATCGGCAAAAGAATTGCCCTGAATACCAGTGTCAAATCTGTCTGCGACACGCCCCTACCCATCTATCTATCTACTGCCCTCAGCGTATTGGAGATTCCTCATTTACACTCACTTGGAAGGACAATGGATTTTATGATGCACTTCGTAGGTGGGAGCAGTATCTTATTAATCGCTGACGAAGAAAAACAGGTCGACAAGCGAGAACTATAGCAGAAGAAGAAGCGGCTTATATGTTAGGGGGAAGTGCTGCTGATGAAGACATCACTAACTATGATGACTATGATCCTGTCTATGATGCCAATAGTGATATATGAAAGTCGGTGACTTTCCATGTAACAAGGGGGTAATGTTACAGTCGTACGTGCCCCTATTCATTTTCTCCTTGTCTCCTTTACTTGTATTACATAACATGACTCTGACTCATATGCTCAATGCATCTGTACTATAGTTGCCTTCCTTCTTTGGATACGCACTTATGCTCTCACGTCTCCCTTGGTCTGTGCGCACATATTGACCTATTTAAGCACGTTGTATTACACTTGTATACTTTACTTTAATCTTACTGGGTTTTACCTGGAACATCCTTCGCTTATGTCTCCAACCTAAGTCGTCTTGAATCGCCTCTAAGTCTAAGCACTCCTTAGCCTTAGTCTCTATTCTCGTAGAACCTCTTAGACTTGTCTTTGAGGCTGAACCCTTGATAGCACTCGGAACGTGTTCCTTGTACTTTCACCTTGTCCTCTTCTGGACATTGTAGAACTTCCCAGCAGACCGTCAGTGTCTTTTCACTGTCGCTGGTGACGCCACCCCAGTTCATAACACAAGTACAGTCTGAAGTCTTCAATATGTTTCCCACTTTGTGAGAGAATGTCATCGACTTGCTGTAGTGTGAATGCATAGCCATTGATGTTGTTGCCGAGATGGAGCACATGATCTTGCGACGTAGTGTTCTTGAATGTCTCCCACAGTGGTGTTGCAGGGTATCCTTCCAGCAGGATTTGAGCAAAAAGAAATCACAGCTGTGATGGCGTTAGGAGGGAATCAATGGCCTCTGTTAGTGACCTGGCCAGGCGCTAAGGAACTTGAGTGGTGTCTGTGACAGGCGCTCTATCAAGAGCGGCGGCCCATGCATATCGGTCTCCTAGTGTGGAGTGCGCTAGTTGCATCAGTCGGAGGTGGGCACTACGCGCTGTCTCACGACCTACATCACAGAGACAAGGTTCTTGACAACAATCAAAGATGTAGAAGCGATGAGCTTCTATGAAGTTCGAATAGAGACAATAAGCTTATGAAAAGCTTATTGAAAGGAAGTTCAGGGTCGAAGATCAAGTAGATTCAAGTTAAAGAAGTACAAAGGCTATCTGCGCGTATTTATACATAAGATTGAAGCGGAGCGTGAATACATAAGTATCACTGGATTAAGTATAAAGTCAGATAGCCAATAGGAGAACGCATGCTCATAGATGAGTCAGAGGCGTATGAACCAATGAATGCATGCATGTGCAAAAGGGAGTCATAGGTGTGGAGCCAAAGGTATAAAGGGTACGAGCCAATGAGGTGACGCATGCGTCATAGGTAAATGCAAAGGAAAAGATAAAAGGAAATACGACACCAGACGTAGTCCTTGAGCCAATGAAGCATGGGGTAGCACATGTTGAAGTGCAGAGGAAAGCGTCAGACACAACAGAGGCGTTTGAGATGCAAGAAGTGTGGGGAGCGAGACGAGTGCTCATGAGCGTGGAGGGTACCAGAAGAGTGCGCATTTAGTGATGATGGAGGAGGCAAGCATAGGCAAGGTAAGGAGTGACGACAGCAAGCCAGACGAGGTAGTGGAGGACAAGGATGGAGGCCTCATCAGGACAAGAGTAGATGGCGATGCATAGGAGGAAAAATGATAGTAGGGGCACAAGAAGGTGTTCTTGTAACAGCCTCCTGCAAAGTGAGAAAACCTTCTTGATGATTGTTGAAAAGTATGAAGTCACTCGCAGCTTCATGAAATGTTCTGACAACACATCCATTGACAGTGCACAGGTCTTGAAAAGAAGATGCAGGCTTGTGAAGTAGAAGAGTGCAGAGGTAGAAAACTTCACCACTTCAGAGAGGCACAGTGTCAATGCGAGCAATTTTTTCAGTGTTGTGCCTGCATGCAATTTTTCTCTGGATGACACCACATTTTGGTGTCTCGAGGCACTCATGTGGTCTGAGAACCTCCCCAAGAGTACAGGGATAAAGTATGTACTTCTCATAGTATTCTTCATAGTGCAGATGTGCTAAGTGAGGTGGCTGCAGAAAGTAGCGGTCCAATAGTGATGCTGTCGACCGATCTCCGCAATGTTGAAACTGAGGAGTATTCTCACCTGGTAGATGCACAGGCAGACATTGCACAGAAGGCTCTCTCCACGTGATTTCAAAACCAAGGATGCGCCAAGCTGCTTCTGGAGCAGATAGATAGTGAGCTTTCTGATAGTCTTTGACCTCATTGACAGGTTCCAGTTGTCGTGGTCTGGTGTCATCATCATCTTGGAGATTGAAAAATGCACAATCTTGTCCTTTGTAGAGGTATTTATAAAGATAGCTGAAGACCTTCGCAGTGTACACCACATTGAAGTGAAAGTGACAGTCTGCAAAGTCTATCAGAGGCTTGCAGTATGGTACTACCCACATATCTTCCTCACTGCGCCTGCGCCAGTGCACATGACCAAATTCATCCACTGTTGTTGTTGGTTGCAAAGGATGCAGAAAGCCATATATACATTTCCATCTCGATTGCACCTGCTTCCTGCACGTGTGAGATGATCATGGCTGTGTATCATGTATCTTTCCACTTTTTCTCGGCACACTTGGTTGTCATGTGGTATTTCGGCGCTAATGATGGAATCCAGATGGTCACACAGAATTTCAGGTTTGACCTGTTGTGCAAAAACATGAGAAAAGGTATTATGGATCATCCACTGCATACCTTGATGATGATGTGAGCATGAGGAAATCCGTGCTTTTGAAATTCAACCACTTTGATCAGGTATTTCTTTTCTCCAAAGCGTGTGCGCAGCAGGTGCATCAATTTCTCCAATCATGACTTGAACATGTGAGCGACAATGACAGGTATATCACTTGCTGTTTGACCAGGTTGCAAGCGCGTTCTCACTTCTGGCCAGTCTGGATTGAATGTCATAGTGCAAAAAAATGAGCTTCCCAAATTTTCGGCCTAGAGCCATGGCATCTGCAGTCTGCTCTGATGTCCACACATGTGAGCCAACAAAGCTGGCAGGGAGCTTAATAGACGGCTCAAACTCCTCTATATCATCCTCGTTCTCCTGCATCTTGTAGGCTTGTCTTTGTCGCTCCTTTGCAATATAAGCCAGCCACTGTTCCTCAGTCCTGGAGTACATGTCCACTAAATATTCACAGCAAAGTCGGCCAAAGATGCTGAATCAATCGTCATTGTCAGCCAAAAGGCGGCTGCGTACCAGTCAATTTGGGAGAAATTCGGAATGTCAATGATGTGACTGATACCCCATCCTATCTCTCTGAGGGAAAAAAAGGACGTAGTGCAGAGATTCATAGTGGCATAAAAGAATATTCAGGAACTCCAGTTGAGCATGAGATTTGTGCCAAATGACAACAGAGCGAGGATTGATGTCAGTTGAATTGGCAGCATGCATGACAGCTGCAAAATCTTTATTGGATGAGAAGTCTTTCAACTCAAGCTGCCATTTGTGGTGTGAGTGAGGGTGAAAAGTGCATAAATGATGGACATAGGGATTCACAGCATTGAGGTCATCGGTAATGGCCTGAATGACAGTGGCATGGACACCAAACTCCTGAGCTTTCTGCTGACACATTCTCTTGTCATATAAGAACCAGTGAATGGAGTGATCTTGATATTCAGTATCACATTGTCTTCTTAGATAGATGATCTATAGATAAAGACCTATAAAACCAAATATCTCCATGGTCAGTGATTCAGACAAATACCAATGACTGATAATGTGGTTGTACGTGGGTGGCTGTTTATGTTCCCCAGGCTATGGTCAGCAAATGAGTCACTTCTGTGAGATCAGCAAACTCTTGGACAATGACAAAGATTCTCGAAACAACTAAACTTCAAAGAAAAACACAGAAGTTGAACAAACTAAGAAACAGAAGTAACTGGCTGAATTACTCTCTCTGATGGAATGCAGGTGTTTTGCAACAACTGTGCTACCAAAATTTGTGGGAAGTTACAACAATCACCCTCTCAGACAAGCAGGTAGAATCCCTGGTCAAGACTGATCACTACTTCAGAGATCTCTAGCTTACTATTGAACCTGCTGCCAAGGAACTCACTATGAGTATTAAGCAGATAACAGGAATGGACATCCTTGGATTTCAATACCAAGTCCCCTTTCAATAACTAGAGTCTATCGGTCAGTGAAGACCTTAACTCAGTATCGCTACTCAGATGTGCAAGATCGAGTGTCATTGTCAACCTCTAAAGTCTCTCCCACTAAGCTACTCTGGCCTTAGATGGACTAAAGAGACAACACAAATATCAGAAACACAAGGACACTTAGCACCAACAAACTTTTAAAGAGAGAGAGAGACCAGTAATCAAAGAAAAAGAAGAAAAGAGAAAGATTCAAAAGAAACAGAAGCAAGGAAACAGACAACAGAGAAAGAAAAACAGAGAGGAAGATGATGAAAGAAACTAGAATGAATTTGTCAAAGAAAAAAGATTTGTTGTCTTGCTGGTTGTCAGACACAGTGAGCTCAGGGTCTGCTAGTTGTTGAGCACAGTGAGCTCAAGGTAGTGCTATCTCACAGTGTAGACTTCCAATGTTACTGTTGTTGACAATGTTCTTGACAGTGTACTGATACAGCTGGTCACACTTCACTCTCAGTTATATTTCTGAGGGGGGAGAAAATCTCTCTCTTATTGACAAAAAGGTGGGTATTATATAGACAAAATGAATGGCTATGCTACTGTTTTCCCACATTTTGTAGGGGTGCTGACCTACCCTATTCATTGAATATTGTCATAGTTGATTTGTAATATGCTCAAGGGTGTGAGAAAAAGTCATGTGGGATATCAATGGCTATGCATAAATTTGAGATCAGGTGACTATTAGTGGCTATCCTAGGAGGAATATCAATTATGTAATATTTGAAGCATAAATTTGCACTTTTTGTAGATGCATAGAGGTGACGCGAGTGAATCATAATGTGTTTCATGAGTTTTTCTGCAGGGTAACTCTATGTAATTATTTTGCTGGGGTCACCTGACATCTGTGAGAATCTTATGAAGTAGTTTCTGTAGCCAAACATACATAAACACACCCATGAAAAATGAATTAGAAATAATAAGCAAACTTTTACAAGCAAAAAGAAACTTTCGATTCTGCATCATGGATTGATTTCTGAATAGAGGAACACTAAGCTATTATAGTCCTGGTACTATTTGTCAGCTGCAGTAGTGTTTAGTCAGCCATGCACCAGACCAGTTTGGTGCATGTCAACGTATGAGGTGATAAGTGCGCCCAGTAATCACTACCACAGGAGGACCTCCAGCAAACTGTTGAAAGCCGCTACTGACACCTATTCCAGCAAATGAAAAAAATTATTGATGACGTGACAGAACTCCATAAGATGTCGAAGTCACATGGGTTCATTTAGCAGGGCACGCATCTGGGGGAAAGAGGGTGTAAGGGAGGTAACACTCGTGCCCCATTCCCACAGCAAAAGACATTAGACTCCGTCGAAAGAAGGAGTGCATTGCAGTGGTGGCAGCGGCGATTCCATGTCAACAAGCTGATTGGCAAAGGAGGGTGACTACATAGCAGCATCCACCAAGATGGAGGACGTTCTACATGCTCATCAATAGCAGAAGGGGAGGGAGAGCAAGACCCAGGTGTTACGAACTGGGGTGGCATCACCAGCGACAGTGAGAAAACACAGACAGTCTGCTGGGAGGTTCTACAATGTCCAGAAGAGGACAAGGTAAGAGTACAAGGAACACGTTCTGAGTACTATCAAGAGTTCAGCCTCGAAGACAATGCTAAGAGGTTCTACGAGAATAGAGACTAAGGCTAAGGAGTGCTTAGACTTAGAGACGATTCAAGATGACTTAGGTTGGAGACCTAAGCGAAAGATATTGATATTCCAGGTAAAACCCAGTAAGATTAAAGTAAAGTATACAAGTGTAGTACAACGTGCTTGAATAAGCCAATATGTGCGCACGGACCAAGAGAGACATGAGAATGTAAGTGCATATCCAAAGAAGGAAGGCTACTATAGTACAGATGCATTGAGCATATGAATCAGAGTCATGTTACATAATATACAAGATAAAGGAGACGGAAAATGAATAGAGGCACATATGATTGTAACACCAGGAAGTGAAGTGAGAGGTGAGAGTGATTCTAGGGGCAGATTAATCAAGTGAGGCTGTTACGAACTGGGGTGGTGTCACCAGCAACAGTGAAAAGACACAGACAGTCTCTGGGAAGTTCTTACAATGTCCAGAAGAGGACAAGGTGAAAGTACAAGGAACGCGTTCCGAGTACGATCAAGGATCTGGCCTCAAGGACAAGTCCAAGAGGTTCTGCAAGAATAGAGACTAAGGCTAAGGAGTGCTTAGACTTAGAGACGATTCAAGACGACTTAGGTTGGAGACCTAAGCGAAGGAGATTCCAGGTAAAACCCAGTAAGATTCAAGTAAGGAATCTACTACAAGTACACTGTGCTTAAATAGGCCAATATGTGCGCACAGACCAAGTAACCGTGAGAATGTAACTGCGTATCCTAATAAGGAAGGCATGTATTGTACAGATGCGTTGAGCATATAAGGCAAAGTCATGTGACACGTCATACAAATAAGGAAACAAAGGGAAAATGAATAGGGGCACATACGATTGTAACATTACCCCCGTATTACATTGAAAATCACCGACTTTCAAACATCCCTGTTGTCGTCATAGACGGGATCATAGTTGTCGTAGTTAGTGACGTCTTCATCAGCGGTGCTTCCTCCTAACATATAGGCTGTTTCCTCCTCTGCAACAGTCCTTGCCCATCAACCTTCTTTGCGTCGTCGACAGTTAATAAGATACTGTTCCCACCTACGCAGTGCATCATAGAATCCATCGTCCTTCCAGGTAAGCGTAAATGGGGGTTCCCCACGACGCTGGGGGCAATAAAGAGATAGATGGGTAGGAGCGTGTCGAAGGCAGATTTGGCACTGATAGTCAAGACAATTCTTTTGCCGATGTCCGACGATGTCACATAGTCGGCATTTCATGTTTTCGTCAGTGTTAGAGGTGACCATGCATAGTGGTGATGGTGAAATAATGGGTTTGGGACTGGTGGATCTAGCATGCTTCTTCCCTTTCTGTCGTGTTATGCATTTTAAGGCGAAGGCATTGTCATGCCTAAGCTGCGCTTGTTGTTTGCCGGTTAGCATGTATGCGGAGGCGGGGAGGTCGGGAGTAGTTCCTCGTTCAGCAATCGCAAGAAGTTCGTTAGAGGAAGAAGGGGAAGTGATGCCAAAGTTTTTTTACTAAAACTGGCGAGACAGGATCCATTGGACCAAATGATGACGGAATAGTCATGGGAGGATGGATGTGGAGGTCGCGAAGTCGAGGACCGAGTGTTACCAGCTCAGTGACAGGGATTCTCAATAGTTTTGCGGCCTCACACTGTTCTTCTGTGCAAGGTTCATATAACCACGCAGGATGGTCAAGAGAGACTATGACAGGAGATGGTGAGGTCAGTTTCTCAATAGGAGACGGGGTTCGGGGGGAAGTGAGGTCGGCTTGTGTTTGTAGATCAGTAATGGCTTCTTCGACTAAGTTTCTGGCTGCTCTGGTTTCAGCGACTGATTGCTGGATGGTTTCGACGACTGTGTTGGTAAGCTGCCCGATCTCTTGAACAGCAGTGCATAAGCCAGCAAGGGCGTCAACACTAGAATACACACGCGAAGAAGAGGGTACTGGAATAGGAAGTGGCATATCTTCCTGCGGAGAGGGAGGTCGAGCAACACCTGCTCGACATTCGGCCACGATGTGAATAGCTTCTTCAACATTGCTCTTAAAAGAACCGGGAAGCAACAGCATAGCATAAGAACGAATATGTTTTTGAAGATGTAGGAAGCGTTGACGGAATGTAGGATCAGTAGTTTCGTTGGCTGTGGCTTCAATGAGAGCGGCGGTGCGGATAATGTTGACGAGGAGGAGGGCCAGCAAGGCGCCTTTTTCTGTGAGAATTCTTTCAATTTCAAGGGCATGTCCTTCACATAGAAGGGCGGCTTCGATGTAAGAGTGTTGTCGATTTCTGTGGTGAGGGATCCATAGTTTTCAACATCAGAGTCGGAGTCATTGTTGGTAATGGTGACGGGGGTGATGTAGGCAGTGGGGAAAGACATTTCGATGGTGGTAGTTGATCAAGTACTGGTGCGGTTGATTGACTGAAGGATAATCAGAGGGCGTGTTGCTTCTTATAAGCATTCAAGATTCGAGTGGAGTTCTTCAAGTTCTTCTCTGGGAGCCATTCGTTATCTCCCGATGAATATCCTTTCCAAGAAATGAGATAGCGTCGGCGAGTGCCGGTACCATTGTGAGAAAGAATTGCTTCTATTTCATATTCTTCTTCTTCTTCGATGATGTCAGGTGGTGGTTCAGGGAAGTTCGGACCATGTACGTCCGTTTCGCTATAGGACGATAAGATGGAAGCATGGAACATAGGATGAATTTTCCATTGCAGAGGGAGTTTGAGTGTGAATGTGATAGGTGATAAGACATCAATGATCGGGAAAGGTCTGTATCGTTTCGGTGCGAGTTTCCTTGATGGGAGTTTGAGTCTAAGGCTAGCGGCAGATAGCCAAACCTTATCTCTGTTACGACCATGCAAAACCGGAGATTAGCAAGAAGTCCTGGTCTTACATGGGGTTGTACCGAAGGGTTGTAAGTCAAAGGGGCTTGGCCTCAGCTCGTACGCTGTGCCCCTTACCCGAGTATGTGCCCTTAATTTCAGATGAAGTCCAAGGGAGAGTTCTGGTGGAGTCCGGATGGAGGGTCCGGACGAACTCTAAGGCAGGATAGCTCGACAGAGCTCCGATGGACTTCCGGATGAGCGCGGGAATGCGCCGGAACTATTTCCGGAAGGTAGGGAGTAATGGTAACACTACTGGAACAAGTTCCAAGTAGAACGGATGAAGGATGGACCGCTGGACAAAGTCCAGGGCAGGATAGGAGCAGAGCTCCGGAGGGAAAGATGATCCATAGATGTCAGAGGATAGGATAGGATGGATCCGAAGGACTAGGGGTCCGAAGGTCCGGAGCTCGGAGGAGCGGAGGAGCGGAGGAGCGGAGGAGCGGAGGAGCGGAGGAGCGGAGGAGCGGAGGAGCGGAGGAGCGGAGGAGCGGAGGAGCGGAGGAGCGGAGAGCGGAGGAGCGGAGGAGCGGAGGAGCGGAGGAGCGGAGGAGCGGAGGAGCGGAGGAGCGGAGGAGCGGAGGAGCGGAGGAGCGGAGGAGCGGAGGAGCGGAGGAGCGGAGGAGCGGAGGAGCGGAGGAGCGGAGGAGCGGAGGAGCGGATGATCGGACGATCGGATGAGCGTAGCTCTGTGGATCTTAGAGGAAGTGTTGGCTACTAGAGAGGAGTAGGTCCGGATATGGTGTAGAGATAGTATGGACTACTCCGGACAAGGTCCGGAATAGAAACAGACAGTATAAGACTACCAAAGGTAGAGTCGGAGGTGAAACAGATGATAGACAGAGATGGACGAAGTCCGAACAGATTATAGAACATAGGATCAAAGCTCTGGCCTAGGGAGTAATCCCATAGGCCTGAGTTGGAAGCTTACAAGGGCCGGAGCCCAAGTGCAAGAACGGAGACGGAGTTATATAGACATGATAACAGGATACAGAGTAATCAAAGGAATATACAGAAGTAGGAACAATGAATCAGACTAAGGTCTGCAGGAGTTGTACTACAAGTTTATATACTGTAGGTAGCATGCCGGAAGGCAAGCAAGGATAGTCCGAGGCTATGTTTGAGGCATTGCGGAACACAAGGCTATGAACTCGGAAATAAGACTTGTACGAAATATCTTATCAAGACGGAAGTCAAGATAACCGAAAGCCAGAGGTGCAGAGATAACCGAAAGCCGGACACAGGTATTAACCTAAAAGGAGTAACGCGCAGGTGCGCGGGAATAGTTTCGGATATGAGCATGGATCGGATATGGACATGGATCGGATATGGACATGGATCGGATATGAACACGGATCGGATATGGACACGGATCGGATATGGACATGGATCGGATGAGTGGATCAGATCGGATGGATGGACTGAGTCGGATATGGATATGGATTAGATATGGATGGATGTTGATTGGGTGTCGAGATGTCCATGGATCAGACCTGAATGTACGGTATATGACAATCTCCAATCTTCCATGGGGTGTACTTATCTCCTCAGGATCGTTTGGCCATTGTCTGCATTGCAATGTTATGGCAGGCGATTGCTTCTTCTCTTATCTTCTGCAGAGATCGTACTCGATCTTCTACTGCGGGTACAGATGAATCAGGGATAAGGTGGGGGATAGCGCGTGGTTCATATCCCATCATCAAATAGAAGGGTGATGCATTTCTTGCATCATGTTTTCAGTGGTTGTGGACGAATTTGGCGATTGGTAGATGTTCTACCCAATCTTCAGGGTTGTTGCGGCAATAGATGCAAAGGTATGTTTCAAGTTCCTGATTAAGCCTCTCCGTTTGGCCATCGGTCTGAGGGTGGTAAGCGGTAGATGGAGCAATGACGTAATCAAGAAGTCGGGCGAGTTCCTTTGAGAAGCGTGATAGGAACTTGTCATATACCATACTTCTAATCTCAGATCCGATCATATCCGTCCAGATCCGATCGTTCCCATATCCGTCCGGTCCACAGATCCTGTCCGGACCACCCATCCGAATGTACTCGCTTCTCGCACCTTAACTCCCTGGTGAACATCTGCGCCTAACTCCTTTCGTCATTTCTCCTACTACCGGTACTCCGGCTGTTTATATTTCCGTCCTGTGTTACTGATCCGTTTCCTGTGTTCATTTCCGATTCATGCTTACTGATCCGCTGTGCAATAACTAATAGACTTCCGTTACACTTCGTACATAGCCCTCGGTCCCGGACTTGCTGATTATCCGTCTTAGATACTTACTGTATATAAACCACTTGTAGATCTCCGTAGAACCTTAGTTCGAATATCATCTTAGATTCTACTCATTCTGCCTCCTCCGGACTTAAGCCACTCTCCGCTTTAAGTCACCTTCCGAGACTTAGGATTGACTCCTATAGTCTATACCTTCGACTCTATCTTCGGATAATCCATCTCCGTTAGTTTCTAGTTAGGAACTCGTTCCGAAACTAGTCTTAATCTCTGTCCTCTCCCTACGTTCCGAATTACCTTCGGACGTGTTATATCCGACACCCTCGGACACCCGGATCCGTCACGCAACCCCTTCCGGGTCTTCGGACGAATAACTCCTCCCTGAAATAAGGGGCATTACTCGAGAAAGGGGCACAGTGTACGAACTGAGGCCAAAGCCCTTCGGATCTCTCTACCCTTGAGTACAGTCTTAACAGAACTGCGGACCTCGATCCGAGATAATTTTGTCATGGAGTCCAAATCGATGGTAAACATGTTTCAAGAATAGCTTAGCAATCCCTTCGGAAGTGACAGTTTTCAAACAAGGGATAATAATTACCCCCTTCATAAGGCCATGGTCTACCATGACCATGATACTGTCAAAGCCTCCAGAGACAGGGAGGTCAGTGATAAGATCGACAGAGACCTGAGAGAAAGGACGGGTCGCAGAGGAGGGAATCGGGGTAAGCGGGGGTCGAACGGGATGTGTATCCGCTTTCATTTGCTGACAAAGGGCACAACCCTCAACGTATTTCCGAATATAGGAGCCCATGGCAGGCCACCAGGCTTCTCTTTTGATGAGCTCTTCAGTTTTGAATCTACCGGGGTGGCCCGCAGTAGGGTGATCATGGTACTGTTTCAGGATATCAGAATGATGTGCCGGTGGAATGTAGGCACGATTCTTAAAGTAGAGGACGTTCTCCTCAATCTTCCAGTCAGAGAGTGCCGATTTCATGGGAGGAAGACACACACCATCAAGGGCGTCAGATGCTGTTTTAAAGACAGGGTTGTCAAGGGGATCAGAGGATGACAATACATCCTGTAGGTCGGTGTCAATAAGACGAACGAATAGAGTGTCAGGGAGGAGAGTCTGGTCCTTGTTATCGTCTTTGCCGGAGTCGTAGTCGGGCCGGCGAGATAGTGCATCAGGTACTGCCAATTTAGTACCTGCAACGTGATGCAGTTCAATGTCGTAAATAGACAAGATCAATTGCCAATGTGCTTGGCGACGGGTAAGCTTCTGTGCACTTCTAAAGTAAAGAAGGTTCTTGTGGTCGGTGAATACTAGGACAGGGTGTGGGTTTCCTTCAAGATAATGATGCCATTCGTTCAATGCCCGAATTACGGCAAGGAGTTCCCGGTCAAAGATCTGGTAATTGCGTTCTGCGGGGTTCAAAGACTGTGAGAGATATGCACATGGATGATAAACACCATTCTCATCGGTCTGCAGGAGAACTCCGCCAGTTGCTACGAGTGAAGCATCGGTAGCAATAGCAAATTGCCGGGAAGGATCAGGGTTACGGAGTACCAGTTGGGATGTAAAGCGTCGTTTCAGTTCTTCGAAGGTGTCCATACATTCGGGTGACCAGTCAAAGGTCTTATCTTTCTTTGTTAAATTGATAAGAGGTCGAGCGATGTCAGAATAGTGGGAAATGAACGTGCAGTAGAAGTTGCAAAAGCCGAGGAATGACCGAACATCTTTTACAGATTTCGGAACTGGCCATTCGGAGATTCCCTTGGTCTTGGCGGTGTCCATAGCAACTTGTCCGGGGCGAATTATCATTCCGAGGTATTCTACTTCTTCTGCATCAAAGGTGCATTTCTCCGGTTTTAGGAACAAATGTTCCTTTCATATCTTCATTAAAACCCGTCTGGTTCATTCACAATGTTCTGCCATTGTTGTAGAGAAGATCAGGATATCGTCCATGTAGATAACCATCCATCCTTCGTTGATTTCCTGTTGGAAGGTGCGATTCATGTATGCTTGGAAAGTTGCCAGTGAATTGCAGAGGCCAAAGAACATGACGTTCGGTTCGAAGAGGCCGAATTCTGTAGTAAAAGCAGCTTTCCAGCAATCGTCGGGATGGATTCGAATATTGTTATAACCGGACCGGATATCCATTTTCGTAAAGAACTGTGCGTTATGAAGGCGTGCAACAAGGGAGATAGGGAGTGGGAGCGGATAGGCGTTTTTGACTGTCCAATCATTGATGTAGCGATAATCTTGACAGGGACGCAATTCTCCACTCTTCTTCCCCACAAAGAAGAAACCACTGGCCTGGGGTGACTTCGATTCTGAGATAAAACCTTTCACAATGTTTTCATCGATAAATGTTTTGACGGCAGCGCATTCTTTTTCCGACAGCGGGTAAACCTTAGACGTGCGAGGGATGAAACCGGGTTTGGTATCGATTCGATGATCTATACCAGGGCGTTCGGGGGGTAGTTTATTCAATCTGTCTTTAGCAAAGACGTCTGAAAAGTCATGCAAATATTCCGGGACCAATTCCTCGAAGGTTTTCTTTTTCTTTTCCTTTTCATCCGTGGCAAATTCCTGAGCTTTATTACTGTATTTCGGAGGAGGGAGAGGAATCGTGGAGTAGTTAGAGAGTTGTTCGAGCCAAGAAGTCCCGTCATGTGTGAGAGGCGTATCCATGGACACTTCTTCAATGATTCTCATACTAACTCCATCAGTGTCGTATTCCACAAGAAATTCTCCATCTCCAAGCTTGTAAGAGGAAATTTCTCGCACTTCTGGTGCGTGCCAAACATCTTGCATTGTGTTGAATTGGTCATCATCCTCTGTTGGGATTAACAAGGGCACAGGTTCTTCTTCATCGTGGGCTTCTTCAATTGAAGCTGAAAGAGTTTTCGGAGGGACGTAGAACTTGGATAGTTTTGGTACATTGGTGTCTCGTCCTGAAATCTCTTCTTCCGCTTTTCTCTTTCCATATTTCTGTTCTTCTATTGGCCGTTGCTCAATAGGTTCTTGTCCGACCCGTTGCTCAGGTTCGGATTCATTCTTGCGCTTTTCTGCACGGGGAATCGGTGACACTGGCCGCGGCAACGAATAGCGAAATCCCCAACGGCGCGTTGCCCAGCATGCGAAAACCATGACAAAACGGTACACCACTTCATCCTAGTCTGCCCAGCATACGTGAACCAGAGAGAACAAATGAGGAAAGAAGTCGGAGCAAGACAATGCAAAATCGAGTACCTGCTGAACGAAAGCAAGGGAATGAGAGCAACGTTGACGTACATCACGCGCACGAGAAGATTGGAACAAACCTTCGGAGATGTAACCCCCCCAGCGGAAAAGGAGAAGGAATAGAGGAAACGCGACAACAAGTCGCACAAATCATATCAAGAGCCTGAAGAAGGCCCTAACGTCCGCGCACAAGCCAGGACCACTGTATAGCATAGACAACCAAAAAACGGACCAAAGCATATACGAATAGATTAGATGTACAGTAGGTAGTGTCCATCATAGGGCATAGCCCCAACGGACAATAAACAAGGATCAAAAAAAAAAAAAAAAAAAACTGGCCGCAGCAGGTGTACACGCGGAGTGGAGTCTCCAGTACGTGGCATTCGTACTTCGGGTTCAGGGTCCTCGGGAACATCAATAGGAGAAGTGACAAAGGATTTCGGAAGTCGGGAATGTTGCCATTTGGCATGGTGATTGAAGAGTTGAGGCAACCCATTCTTCTTCCGATCCGTATCCATGTCAATTTCGATTTCATCTGATTTCTCTGTTCGCGGAAGGACAAGTGTTTCAGCAGCCCAATCTATAATTGGGTTCATTGCCCATAACCATGGAATCCCAAGAAAGATTTGATCTCTTCTTCCTAATTTAGTGATGTTGAATTTTCCATACATGGTTCGTTCATCAATTTTGACCACCAGAAGACAGTAGTGTGTGATCGGTCCTCCTTTTATAAGGGTTCCATCTGCCGTTGTAACTCGAAATGGTGTTTTGAGTTTTCGTCGTGTGATCTGATGGAGTTTCACAAACTCCTCAGAGATGAATGTTCCTGCTGCTCCTGAATTGATAACAGCGGTGGTGTCGACGGATTTTAGGCAAGTACATGAGTGAAGGGTGATAGGGACATGAAGTTCTTTTCTTTCACCTACAGCGCGTACAAGTCTTAGTATGACATTGGGAGAAACATACATCGAGTCTTTGTTTCTCCAAGTCAAAAATCCTGCACAATCCGCCTTACAGTTTCTTCATCTTCTTCTTCTTTGACTTCAGTTTGTCAGAGCGGGGTCTTCTTCTTTCTGTCAGGACAATTATGAATGCGGTGTCCTGTCTTCTTGCATCCGAAGCATTGTCCCTTCTTCATGCATTCGGATCTCTCCATATCGGAGATTCAATCTACGACCATTGCGTTGGAATCACGATTAGGTATGTATCGTGCATTCCCGTAGTTCTTCTTCTTCTGTTGTGGAGCATGACGTGTCCTCATGGCTTGAAGACGATGATGGGTGTTGTCAATAGCAACACATTGCAGCACAACGTCTTGAAATACTTCTGAGACATCTCCCGTTGCGAAAAGCTTTGTGAGGACACCCCAATTAAGGCCATCTTGGAAGAATTGGATCTTCGTTGCATTGTCGGTGATCTGAGCCTTGGCTGCAAGTGCCTCAAAGTCAGCGACGTAAGTATGAAGATCTCCAGTTCCTTGTTTGAGGTCCCTGAGTTTCGTGAGTGCAGTTCCTTTGGTATCCACTGGTTCGAAGGCTTCTTTGAAGCTTTTCATAAAATCCACCATCGTCCCGTAACCAACTTTTTGTCCGGAAGTGTCGGTTGATTGGGCATGTTCTAGGAATTGTTCTTTCCATGATTTGGCATTCTTCTCTGTCATGAAGGATGTTATGAAAATGATCTTCTGTTTGTCGGTGGTATAAAGCTTTTCATTGATGTCAAAGTGCAAGTTGCACGACTGGATAAACTCGCGAGAGTTATCACGATCTCCATCAAAACCGTTTGGTTGACCGATCTTGTATTCAAATTCTTTGGTCAACATGTTTGATGATTCTTCTGATGAGTTATACTTTCTCGGTGCCTACACACACTGTCTTGCTGTCCGTTAGGGCTTGTCTTCTGTCAGAGGGCTTCTCTTGACAATCTGCTCAGCGTACGTGTACGCTAGTCTACTGATCTTTAATCGATCAGGGTTCGGGGTCGAAGACTGGATAGTCGACGATCAAAATAGGACTTTAATCTTTTGTTATGAACTGGGGTGGTGTCACCAGCGACAGTGAAAAGACACAGACAGTCTGCTGGGAAGTTCTTACAATGTCCAGAAGAGGACAAGGTGAAAGTACAAGGAACACGTTCCGAGTACGATCAAGGATCTGGCCTCAAGGACAAGTCCAAGAGGTTCTGCAAGAATAGAGACTAGGGCTAAGGAGTGCTTAGACTTAGAGACGATTCAAGACGACTTAGGTTGGAGACCTAAGCGAAGGAGATTCCAGGTAAAACCCAGTAAGATTCAAGTAAGGAATCTACTACAAGTACACTGTGCTTAAATAGGCCAATATGTGCGCACAGACCAAGTAACCGTGAGAATGTAACTGCGTATCCTAATAAGGAAGGCATGTATTGTACAGATGTGTTGAGCATATAAGGCAAAGTCATGTGACATGTCATACAAATAAGGAAACAAAGGGAAAATGAATAGGGGCACATACAATTGTAACAGAGGCTATACAACAAAAAGAGAGAACAAACCATTTAACTGATGATGCATGCATGCATGCTGGTGCCTACACTCTCGCTGAAGGTCATTTTGATGGTTGCGAAAAGAGGTGTTGCTGCGAGCTCGTCTTGCCCATTCTCATTGGCAGTCTCACTTGAGTGACATGATGATAGAAGTTGAAGCACAATTTCAAATACACACCCATGTGATCACAGTCAGCAAATGATAATTACCAAGTTCAAGTAAGGTAGTGAGACAAAATTACAGTGTGAATTTAGTCAACCTTTGTAGATGGACCATCCTCCTTCATGGTTTGCTCTGTGGAAATGTCTTGTCGCTTCTTTCCTTTCTTTTCAGTGGAACACTCCACATCAGGATTTGAGTCATCATAAGATGTGCGCTTGCTTTTTTTATTTGCACCAGTCCAGTTAAAGCTCTTTAATTGGGCAGGCAGAGCTGCATCTTAACAATGGCAGCTCTCGACAACACTGGTGGAAGGTCCAAGCATGATGTCGTGCACACACACAACACAACACTTGTGGGCAAGCTCCATTATATTACCTTGAATTATGACATGTTTGTCAGCGCCAGGGACAGGTGTACAGTCCAGTCAAGGATGAGTTGGAGGATAATAACAATGCATGCATGCCAGCTGCTGCGGCATAATGGCATACTGCATAATGTCAATATCAAAAGTTCACTTTCAGTGAGTTCAGAGGATCCTCATGAGACTTTTCCAGTGATTATGATAGATGGTAGTGCGCGTGCACTTTTCAATGATTGTATATCCTTTTCAATTCAATGAGTGAGTCAAAGTGTAATGAGAAATAAATCAGAGATAATGAATGTCAACACAGTACAGCTCAAGAGCGGTTTCATCACCTGTGGTGGCAGTGATGACACGAGCGTTGATAAAGTAGACTCCATTGTCAGGTGGAGCTGTTCTACCTCCGAAGGTAAAGATAGAGACAGGAAGATTGCAGGCACTGTTGGTATCATCTGCATCTGTAGCAAGAGGAACAAAGCCATCCATCCTCCAGAAGCGCTTCTTGTCAATTGAGTAAGGAGAGGCATTTTGAATGCCTATGACACCATGAAAAGTGCAGCTGGATGCCATTGCGAGAATTGAAATGAGAGATGTTTGCATGCACCACAATGATCTCACTGGAATGAGAGGGAAGTTCACACTCTGCAGATTGATCTCAGTTACTAAACATGGAACGACAAAGGGGTAGAAATATCCACAACAAAGGGGTTGCAAGTGCATGGAAGACATCAGCGTACTGATTGAAAGCTGAGGGTCAAAGGAGCTCCTGTGGAGTGTGCACATGGCGTTGACATCAATTGGAAATCATTTCATTCTTACAGTATGTAGATGTATGTAGATAGAGTCCAAGAGTTTGTGCATGATGGGGCAACATCTACTACTTACTGCCACAATGCACAAACATAAAAATTTAATTCTTTTACAGTTCAACAACCTGACATAGAAAGTACACAATCTGCTAGTTTTCTTTTTCGAAACTCGACGCGTTCAACGAGTCCAGCGGAGAGTTGCACACTTTGTCACACCATGCATCATGTCACACGTCTGCCGCAATGTCTATTCACACTCCGCATACCTGGGGAATCATATAATCATTGCGGAATTTCAACTTATACATGTCTGGAACAAATTTCTTCTATTGCGGATGATCCTCCACAAAACTAGCCTCCAGCACCAATAAGTTGGTTATAGGATGAGATCTACTTCGATTTTCTTCAAAGAAAAAATATGGCACTGTGTATTATGTTGGGGGGAACAAAAATGCAACATATATACGGATTTCGTGCAGCATTGCGTGTGCTAGAGTCAATGCGCGAACTCTTGGGACACACAGACGCGTGGGACTATCTAGTATTGTTGTAACGAATAGCGCGATGTACATAGTGCCGGCAAGCTGCTTCATTCTCGCATTCCCAAGATGTTATTCGGCAGAACTGAGGGGAAGCGTCGCGAGGATCGGGCATGCAAGGAATCATTATGTAATATTGGCGTAGCCCGGGCCGCGGCACATCTTTATGCACAACTACTCAAGGATGTGTGACCACATACTGTTCCGCCGTTTCCATCAGACCGTTCTTGAGCTCAGTGTCCGGATAGGCTCTGCTTTTTGTTCGATAGATAAGGTATGATAGGACGATTTATGTGGCGTTTTCCATGCACGCCGTTGGAGCCCGCCGGAAGAACACACGGAACGTAGCTTGCGTTTCTCTTCTAAAGTTCTAGGTTACCGCTACGGCGTCGACGAACTCACACTCACACTGAAAGCTTCATCTCTCTCCCATCCACCCCCACATTCTCAGATATTTTTATCACCATGCTCCGAATCGTTTGATCTTTTTGCATGGCACCACTACGTCAAAACGCCACCCCCCAGCGGCAAGCCTGAGCCAATAGCAGGTCAGCATATCTTTCTCCTTGTACTTAACTTACCAAGGCAACAGTCAATCTGACTTCAATGTTTACCCGGCCGAAGGGTGTTCGTAAGGCCAACTATCAAAGTTTGAACAAGTTTGAGGGGATGGTTTCCAAGGCGTACGTACGTTCAACCGTTCACCGCGCGGTAAAGACCGTTATCTCACTTTAGATTAGAATTTCTATATGGTTGTCAGTGGCGACTCAAAGTCTCATTGTCAAGGACGCCCTCAAAATTAAAAGCCGGAGCTTGTTGTAAGGGCATGTGATACATGTGGCTTTATAGTTTGCTTCCCAATCCATTGCTAAGAATAACACGCGGGATCCAGCCGTATCAGCCCCTCACTGCGCAAACTCAAACTCCAACATTTAGTGGTGGAACTAGGATCACCATCACTAGGTCGTGGTTGTCAAGTGTAAGTATGTAGAACATCTGATCTCACGGGGCTGGTTTTACATGCTCCCACAGGCAGATGCCAAGGGTAGCTTTAACTTGTCCAAAGTTACATAACATGTCAGTAGCACATTACTAGTATCATACAAACGTCGCTTCAAAGTAAATAACATGCATAAATGAGACAGGGGATCGCATAGTACAAAACATCGGGGATGAATGAAAGCATAATAATACCAGTCGATACAGGGAGAAGATCATCTAATAGCTATGGGGAGGGTAAAACACGTGCATAGGGTGAAATCATACCAAGTCGTCAAAACACTAATAGTACATTCCAATTTCAGTTCCTCGTTATCATCAAAACTCTATGAAGGAGAGAGGTGGCGCACGGAAGGGATATACACAAGGGGTGGACTGAACTTCACAATCCGAAACTGTTAAAATAGCTGCTTTCGAATGCGTTATGGACCTGGGAAGCATGTCCAGCACGTATGGTATCGTCAAGAGGGGACCATTCGTATATCGCTGGCTGGCTGGCGTATTGGTTAACAAAGACCTGCGGCACGAAACCTTCTTGAGGGGTATCAAAAGATACGCATTGACCATCTGCCCACCCCTTGAGCGCAGAGTAAGAGGAATAACACTGGGTATCGTATGGGATGGGATAGTCAAGACCAGCAGAGATATTCTCGGGCTTTGTCGCAGTAAGTGCCGCCAGCGTTGGCGAAGGGAACGTATAGTTCCCAAAGCTCATGTCCACTGGCGACACGGAAGGACTGTGTCCGTATGATAGACTAGGGCAGTCTGATAACGATCCAACAGGCGATTGAGCTCCGAGGAGATTGTATGGCTGCCAGAGGTTTAAAATTAGCACACAGAATGAAGAAGAGAAGCGTAATAGAACTCACGTCATTCCAACGTGCAGGAGAATCATCTCCAAGTCCTGACGGCAGAACAAGAGGTGACAGGTGACCCATAGAATCACCATACACGGCGACCGATGGGTCTTCGTATTGCTCTGATGGAAAAGCGGAAGGGGTACAAACGCTAGGAGGAGAACTTGCAGTATCGGATAAGACATCAGTAAAGTTACTGGTTAAAGAGTTGGTGCCTAAAACATCCGCGGGAGACGCAAAGCGCCTTGCAGGTACGGATAGAGAACGCTTGAACATCGCAGTAAGAGGTACTTTGAATCGATCGTCATGTGGAGTCTTGCAACGAGGTTGGCTCGTGGAGGGATCATCGTGGCCATCGGTGTTTACCTGTGTAACCTGACTAGTATGGTAGAGGCCTTGCGAGAATTGAACCGGCTCCATCTGAAAGTGATTGGTGGTTGGAAAAGCCTCGCCCAAATTGCCTTCATCACCTCCCTCATGATCGTGTTCACGTTCCCTGCCAACAGCGCCTTTACCCACCTCAACTTCCCTACTGATTCCATTCTCCCAATTTCTAAGCGCACTTTCCAGTTCAGCGCCTGTCTTGCCCTCCACCAAAAGATCCGCAATCATCGAACACCTTTCATCTTTACTCTTATTCTTCTTCTTCGATCCGGCATTTCCGCGGCCTTTCTTGGTACTCTGGGTGCTTCGTCTTCTATTGGCTATTCCGGGACCATCCTTAACCTTGAGCTTCGCAAGCGCGTTAGCCCCAGGTCTAAAACGCCAGTCTGGATAGCGCTTTCTATGTTCCGCCTGAGCAACGAGTGCCTTGGCCTCCCAAACTTCCCTTTCCTCGCGAGGAAGAGTCTTCCAGTATTTACCTACAGGTAAACACATTAGTGACGAGCAGATCCCGTTAACTACGGACAGACCAATAATCTTCGACAGGGTGCTATGATTCCCCTCCACCTTCTCCGGAACTTGTTGGCTCCGAATGAAGGACGATCTGAAGAGGATGAAAGCGTTGGGTGGGCGCGGGATGTATGAAGCGTCCCGTTTCTTGCCATGAGAGACGCGATCAGTCGTCTGGGTTGCGGGATAGTCAGGCGAGTCTGTAAACTCTACGGGAGATGTGGACGTTGGGATGTCCCATGCATTCTCGCAAAGCGCAGTCGGATCAACGCTGAAAGCAGTAATGGGTGTCATATCAGTAAAAAAAGTAAATGACATTGATGTGTTTGGATTGTCGACGAGTGGGGGCATCCCATCTGCATTCATTAGTATGAGCAATAAGGACGTTGAATACGATTGCGAAGGAAAGCTCACCGTCATCTTCGACGTCATTAGGGTAAATATCATGTTCACGAATTGCAGGCATAATATCGGTAGTAAAGTTTATGATGGCACTGGAAAGGGACAAGACGACAAAGAGTAAAGCTTTCTGATGAAATGTTAGTGGGAACTAAGAGACGGACCTAGAGCGTCTATAATGCTGACAAGCACGCTGTCAGAGTGCTTTATTCCGTGATTGGCAGGAGATTCGAAGATGTGGATGCTTTATTGATTTTTTGTTCCCACCTATAATTGTGACCAGCGTCCTGATAAACTATTTGCTAACCCAACAACTAACCGTGAACGCTCGAACATGCCGAGGCCCTTCTTATGCAATAAGCACACCACTGCAGGGTACTGTCATCTACAAACCACGCAATAAGACATAAACTAACGAGAAGCCCTGATTCATTATCAGGACCAAAGACCTTAATTGGGTTCAAACTTTCCGTGTCGAAGAACAGAGAACTTTAGCCATCAATTGAATGAGGGTACCGATCAAACACATGGGCCATGGTTAGCTCCGGTATTCTGTCACCTGGCTCGCAGCTCTCTCCTCGTGGCCCCGGTGTGAAAACAGTGGAAATAACCCAGAAATGTGGCTCGCCTCATTGCATACACGCACTGCGGTGTCAAGAATATTTAACCTTCCATGCAACTATCAACTAGGTTCATTGCTCCAGAACCGCCTGCTTTTCGACCTACCGTGGTCATCGAACCTACATACTTTTAGCGATCATACATGTCGGTGGACTCTGAGCTATCGCCTGGATACTCCTTTTGGGTTCTTTCGACCAGTTTTCCTCCGCTTTGGCGGCTTGGCACGTTGGCATGGGAAATCCGTATGGAAAGTATACCGACTTCACCTTCTCTAATTCCGAGAACTGTTGAAGCAGAGTGTACCCTTCATGCCGCTAACACTTAGCGATCCCAAAAAAACGACATTTCATTATCACACACAGTCTGGTGACTGCATCATTTGACGTGTCGCTCACGAAAGGTTTGCTAGCGCACCTCCTCTTACCGTATCGAGTGCACCTTCGCGGACGTAAAACGTGTTATGAAGACCTGATTTGGTCCGATTTCTGGAAACTCGAGCCCTTCGACGAGAAACGCGTTTCAACGATCACTATATTCCGAGTTGTGCCGATACTCTATCCCAAATGATTATCGATACACCTGATCCGTGGCTTTCACCCCATACCATCATCTCGCGGTCGGTGCGTCACCTGATGTACCCTAGCACTCCTGCATCCACTCTCGCGCTCAAAAGGAGATTAATCGTAAATGGCGGCCGGGCCCTGATTATTCGGTGATCTCGGTTCGTTTGATTAATTGTGCTTGCATGCCGTATGGGAGACGATCATATCAGGCGATCGATAATCAACTATTGTGCGGTCCGAGTTGATTATCCTCATCGCTGTCCATCTCTTGTGCGCAATATGTAGCTTTGGGGATGCGCATATCGTTCGGGTGAACAGTTAGCACAGTCAGAAGCCACAACACTTTATTCAAATGGGTATTTTGAAAAGGGTCAGTTGACTCATCATAGTAATGATAGTCAAGCCCTTGATGAACCTAGTGCTCGTCGAAGTCATATCACCACATCGGAGCTACACCCTTCACATTATCTCAAAATGGGAGTTCCTTTATGTTCCAATCCCAAATTGCCGTTCGCCAGCTGACATTTTAAAGCGCTGAGCTTTATGGTATATGCCAATGCGCCACCGAGACACTCGGAGCTAACATTGTCTTGTTTCTCTTATCTTGTAAAGTCAGTGGCGAGTCAACTATACATAGTACGATATGTGAATAATTGTATCATCAACTGGTTTTTGTTCGTTTTGCAGAACCGAATACGGGTTTAAGGTCACGTTTACATATTGTATAAATCGCTCGTACTGTAGAATGCGTCTTACTTCACTGACATCAGTACTTCAGTATTGAAAACCTGTATTCCGTATGTGTACATGTGTATAGCCTTTCACAGCCTGTTACATAGCTCCATCCACTAGCTCAGGATATATCCATCCGCGGTATCCACCTTCTAGAACACAAGCTCTCGACTCAGTATTACCTTCACCATTTAAGTAATCTTGGTACCTGGACTTGCTTTTAGCAAAGGCAGACACCGCAAGGGTAGTACTCACCAAGCAGCACATCGAGATCCCCGTCCTTTAGAGCTACCACAATAAAAAATCACCTGCTTTGTCTTGCCGTACTCGTCATAAAACTTGTTGAGTGAATCAGCGAACGCGTCTGCTCGCCACTGAACGCTTCTCGAAATATGACCGCCCTGTAGCCATTCAGTTATTCATCATTCGGCCCACCCAACGCACTGTCTTCGGCTTACATCGCGATCATTCTCCCGAACATCAATAATAGCGTAGTCTGAACGATCAGGGTCGCGAAGCAGATTTGCAACTTCACCGGAAGTTAAATGATCTTTCGGATAAGCATCCCACCATCGATCAAGTGCTGGATGCGATTTGTCCGCAGCTCCATTATCTGAGACTTTCCTTGCGTATATCTGGTATGAAGCTTTTGTGAATTGGTTTTTAATCTTTTCGTTTTGGTATCATTGTCTCCTCACCAATCCATGTGTTGAGGTTCCCGTTGGCTATCGGGAGAGTGGTGATAGTGGTCCCACAACATTTGGTTGAGGGGCTAGATGAAGGTGCACCACCACATGTGGGTTCAGTGGATTTATAGACGTCAAGATCTCCGCCAGTCTCAACAAACAACGCATCTGTATGTATGATAGCCGATCAGTTACAAGCACTTATAGCATACACTAGAACTAGTAGAACTAACCTGTGAACCCAGCAAGCTTCATAAAAGCTCTGTACTGCTCCAACTGAAGCGCCCCGGATATACATCCGATATAGGCCGAAAGGTCGGACCGGATGGTATCCGGAAGCAGCTTCTTCGCTATGATCTACACTCAAATTTCAGGATCACCGGGACCAATCTGCGCAAGAAACTCACATCGTCAACCACAAGACGTCCACCAGGTTTGAGGATCCTATAACACTCTTTCAGGAGGGCTGCCTTCCCCGTATCAGGGAGCAAATTAATGACACAGTTGGACAAGATGCAATCCACGGAAGCAGTTACCACAGGTAGAGGCTGTGTCAGATTTGTCTGGATAAAAACTACCTGAGGCGGTCTATACCCTTGCTTGGAGGCATTCTTACGCGCTCGATTAACCATATCCTGTTCTGATTATAATTGCGTGAAGGTACAACTCGAACAAACTCACTGTTGATATGTCTATACCAATGGCTTGCCCCCTAGGACCGACTTTTTGGGCTGCAAGGAGGACATCGATGCCAGTACCAGAGCCCAAGTCAAGAACAGTTTCTCCCTATGATCACGGTTACAACGTGAATGGACTTGTTCTTGACATAAAACAATGCACCTCTTTGACGGACGCCACGGCTACGGGATTTCCACAGCCGAGTCCCATGTGTGATTCTGCTGGGATGGACCTCAGCTGTTCCACGGTGTATCCGAATGCCTTTGCGACCGCTTCAGTATCTAATGTCACGTTGAGGCGATGCGTTTAGACCACATGATGATTGAGTACTTACATTCTGCGTGCGCGCCTTCCCTCACAATAGAGCTATAAGCATCACATACTGCGCTGACAACCCCTTCATCAGTAGGTGGTACTGTTCCAGTAGTAAGCATAGCTGGAGATGGCCGTCATTCGAATTTCCCATTTTAGGACTTCAAATCCAACGGAAATCAAAATCAAAATTCCCACATACTTTGAGAAAATCAAAATCATCGAAAGCACTCTCACATTCCGTAGAAACTTGTAACGCAGAATGCTGCCATGAATGTTGGATGTGGGAGGTCAGGCAGAAAGATTCCTACGCATAAATTAATTAAACTTGTGTAATTTGGCAGAAGCTCAGTGGAAGGTGTATACCCCTGTGAATTTCAAAAAAGTCCGATATTCAAACGATATTCAAAATCGGGAAATACTCAAAAGTTGAATAAGTCTCTCTCATGTACCTCAACCCTGCTTACAAGTGAACCAATATGGAGAAGGAAGAAAATACCGTCAAGAAAGACATCGAGCAACCCTCGATGCCAACTGATTCCTGCACGCCGTCGGAGAATGGCCATCATCATCTAGCGGCACCCCAAGGTGCAGTAATTTCATTGAGACGCCATCTTACTACTTTTTGACAGCAATATACTCAGTTTTATTTCAGAAACTCAGTATACTAGACCGCTTGCTCACACCGGCTATATTGGTATGCATGGTCGTCGGGGTAGTCATAGGCGAGTTTGTACCTGGTGTGCAGCAGGCGTTCGACACCGTCAAATTCGACAGTGTCTCAGTCCGTAAGCAATTATATTCAGCATGTTATGAATCATGCTGACAGAATTAAAGCGATCGCAATAGGGCTCATAGTCATGATGTGGCCTATTCTCACCAAGGTCAAATATGAAGCCCTTTCGCGAATATTGTTGTCCAGACGTTTGTGGATGCATATGGGAATCAGCATGATTCTGAACTGGATCATCGGCCCTCTCATTATGTTGGGTGTTGCATGGGCTACACTCCCAGACCTCCCGACGTACAGGACAGGTGTGATCCTCGTTGGGCTCGCTCGCTGCATTGCCATGGTCATGGTGTGGAACCAGTTGGCCGGAGGGGACGGCGAATACTGTGCAATTCTCGTTGTCGTTAATTCTGTGCTCCAAATCATACTCTACTCACCTTATGCTGTCTTGTTCGTGAACGTTATCGGACACGCCAACCAGGGTGTTCATCTCGCATACGGTTCGGTGGCAATCTCAGTTCTCATCGTGAGTATCCTGAATATAAGAATGGTTATTATATTAACGGTCGAACAGTACCTTGGAATTCCTCTTCTTGCTGGTGTCATCACACGCTTCACAGTCATTCGACTGAAGTCCAAGGAATTCTTTGACAAGGTTTTTGCACCACGATTTTCCCCTCTCTCCCTCATCGGTCTCCTGTACACGATAATTGTTATGTTTGCATACCAAGGACATCACATTGTGCAGAATATCGGTCCCGTTTTCCGGGTCTTCGTGCCAATGATCCTGTATTTTGTTATCATGTGGACGTCGGCCTTTGCCCTTGTGTTCTTTCTCGCGCGCCGAGAATTTTCCAAAGGGAACACAGACAGTGGAGATTTCTCGTATGAGCTAGCAGTGGTGCAAGCTTTCACCGCAGGAAGCAACAATTTCGTGCGTATCTCTAGATCGCTTTGTTGAATGATGTACTAAAATGTGGATGGGGTAGGAGCTTGCGATTGCGGTAGCGATCGCTGTGTATGGAGTGGGGTCAGATCAGGCGTTGGCAGCGACTATTGGGCCGTTAGTAGAGGTTCCTGTCCTTCTTGCACTCACCTGGGTGGCGCAATATTTGCGTATTAAACTACAGTGGGGGCCTCCAGTGCAGCACGGGAGTGCGTAGATGTAGGTATACTTGTGCATGCATGAAAATTTCAACCTATTCCTGATCCATGGCTGGAGATTACACCCGACAGCACAGGTGATCTTCCCACATCAGCAAAACCGCTGAAATGAACGCTTAGCTTAAGCGCATTACGGACACTTACGAACGCTTACGACTTTAGTAGCGCACTCATCCGATTGGTGGAGAACTCGGACGCTGACATATTTTACGGAAATCGATGAAATCAGGACTCGATTAGATGCAGACATGCTAGATCATACTATCATATTTATCAACATGATCATATCAGCGCAGATAATCAATTGTACCACAGACAATACGCAAATCTACATTAAACCAAAATGCATCGTATTGAAAACTTCCTTGTCCGAGAATGTATTCAAGTAATATTCATCGCAGATCTCCATTGCATTCGTGGCAGTTATTGTGCGATCCATCTTCGAGCCAAACACTGGGATCAGCTCGATGGCGCAGGCAACAGCTGTGAGGGGAATAATGTTACCAGGTCGAAAGATGCGACCCGTCTCATCCTGATGGAAGATGCGTTTCACGCAGTACATGCCAGCAGTCACGTCATCAGCAGGTGTTGCTGTAATCTGAAAGTATTGAACATATAGAAGGGGCGAGTCTTCAAGGTAGCGGGGTAATGTTTGACTTTTCTTTGCAACAGCTTGAAAGATGCAATGCACTTGTGCGATGTAGGTATCTGCACAGGCTTGTGAGTACATGAATGACACCAGCAGTGAAGTACTTACCATTGGTGGCAGGCACCTGCACGAGAACTGCATCACAATTGCCCAAAGGGAAGGTCTCTGAGGGTGGAAACACTTGAATGATTTGACTTGGCATCACAACTCCGACTGGAAGGTAGACAGCAGCTGTAAATGAAATTTGTTCCATGTCTTGACTGAATCTCGTGTGCACGTCCAGGCTGTTGTTGGTGTGCTCTGAGATGAATTTTTGATGTATTGCGTGAGCACCGTGCCAAAATCAGGGAGAGAGTATGTGGATTGCAGATGAGTAATAGGAAGTGACTTTCAATCAGGAGAAATGGTGACATGAAATGCAGCATTGGCTTCAATGGACAGGATTCCCTTTAAAAAATGGTTGCAGACAGGACGTGGCCCATGGAAGTGATTCTGTTCGCCGGGGAGCACACATGCTATCCAGGCCAAGGTAGGGTCAGTCTCCACAATGATATTGTCCTCAGTTGCAATGGCATTCACGAGCGGCGCAGTATAAGAATGCAAAAGGGTATAAAGGTTGAAACACTGCATGGTTTTGTTGCAATTAAGAATTTGGACGACCTGTACAGTAAAATTCCTGGCCTGCCAACTAGTTCTTTCGAATGGAAATTTGCAGTGTGTGATCAAGAGCCATTTGCTGACATCTGCTGAAAACTGTATCAAACTACCGAGTTCTTTGATAGACCCTGCAAAACTGTGAAATAGCTCCATCTTCAGAATGAGGAAATTGTTGATTGTTCCACTCTTGCCTCTCTGAGCACCGGCATCTAGGGTCGCTTGTTTCAGCCTGTGAAACTCATTGAGGGAATGTACCATAGCATCAATAGACGAGTCGGTGTGCACAGGGCTCTGTGCCTGTTACAATCGTACGTGCCCCTATTCATTTTCTACTCTATTTACCTGGTACATTACGTAACATGACTCTGACTCATATGCTCAACGCATCTGTACTATAGTTGCCTTCCTTCTTTGGATACGCACTTACATTCTCACGTCTCTCTTGGTCCGTGCGCACATATTGATCTATTTAAGCACGTTGTATTTGTAGTAGATTCTTTACTTTAATCTTACTGGGTTTTACCTGGAATCTCCTTCGCTTAGGTCTCCAACCTAAGTCGTCTTGAATCGTCTCTAAGTCTAAGCACTCCTTAGCCTTAAGTCTCTATTCTCGAGGATACCTCTTAGACTTGTCTTTGAGGCTGAACCCTTGATTGTACTTGGAACGCGTTCCTTGTACTTTCACCTTGTTCTCTTTTGAACATTGTAAGAACTCCCAGCAGACCATCTGTGTCTTTTCACTGTCGCTGGTGATGCCACCCCAGTTCGTAACAAAAGATTAAAGTCTCATTTTGATCGTCGACTATCCAGTCTTCGACCCTGAACCCTGATCGCTTAGATCAGCAGACTAGCGTACGCGTACGCTGAGCAGATTGTCAAGAGGAAGCCCCCTGACAGAAGAAAAGCCCTGATGGACAGCAAGACAGTGCGTGTAGGCACCGAGAAAGTATAACTCATCAGAAAAAAAATCATCAACCATGTCGACCAAAGAATTCGAGTACAAGATCGGTCAACCGATTGGTTTTGATGGAGATCGTGATAACTCTCGCGAGTTTATCCAGTCGTGCAACTTGCACTTTGACATCAATGAAAAGCTTTACACCACCGACAAGCAGAAGATCATCTACATAACATCCTTCATGACTGAAAGGAATGCCAAGTCTTGGAAGGAACAATTCCTTGAACACGCCCAATCTACTGACACTTCGGGACAAAAAGTTGGTTATGGGACGATGGCGGATTTTATGAAGAGCTTCAAAGAAGCATTCGAACTGGTGGATACCAAAGGAACAGCGCTCACAAGGCTTAGGGATCTCAAACAAGGAACAGGAGATCTCCACACCTACGTCGCTGACTTTGAGGCACTTGCAGCCAAGGCTCAGATCACTGACAACGCAACGAAGATCCAGTTCTTCCAAGACGGCCTTAATTGGGGTATCCTTACAAAGCTTTTCAATACAGGAGATGTCTCCGAAATATTCAGAGACGTTGTGCTGCAATGCGTTGCTATTGACAACGCCCATCACCGGCTTAACGCCATGAGGACACGTCATACTCCACAACAGAAGAAGAAGAACTACGGGAATGCACGGTATATTCCGAACCGTGATTCCAACGCAATGGTCGTAGATTGAATCTCCGATATGGAGAGATCCGAATGCATGAAGAAAGGGCAATGCTTCGGATGCAGAAAGACAGGACACCGCATCCATAATTGTCCTGACAGAAAGAAGAAGACTCCGCTCCGACAAACCGAAGTCAAAGGAGAAGAAGAAGAAGATGAAGAAACCATGAGACAGATTGTTCAGGATTTTTAATATGGAGAAACAAAGACTCGACGTATGTTTCTCCCAATGTAATACTAAGACTTGTACGCGCTGTAGGTGAAAGAAAAGAACTTTGTGTCCCCATCACCCTTCACTCGCGTACTCGCTTGAAATCTGTCGACACCACCGCTGTTATCGATTCAGGAGCAGCAGGCACATTCATCTCAGAAGAGTTTGTGAAACTCCATCAAATCACACGACGAAAACTCAAAACACCGTTTCGAGTTACTACGGCAGATGGGACTCTTATCAAAGGAGGACCGATCACACATTATTGCCTCCTAGTAGTCAAAATCGACGACTGAACCATGTATGGAAAATTCAACATCACCAAACTAGGAAGGAGAGATCAAATCCTCCTTGGAATCCCATGGTTACGAGCAATGAACCCAATTATAGATTGGGCTGCTGAAACACTTGTCCTTTCACGGACAGAGAAATCCGATGAAATCGAAATCGATTTGGATGAAGACCGAAAGAAGAACGGGTTGCCCCGACTTTTCAACCACCATACCAAATGGCAACACTCCCGTCTTCCAAAACCGTTCATCGTTTCTCCTATTGATGTTCCAGAACACCAAGAACCAGAAGTACGGATACCACGTACTACAGAACCTACTCCACGTGTACAATTGCCGTGAGCAGTGTCACCGATCCCTCGCGCAGAAAAGCGCAAGAATGAAACCGAACCCGAGTATCGGGTCGGACACGAACCTATTGAGCAACGGCCAATAGAAGATCAGAAGCAAGGAAAAAGGAAACCGGAAGAAGAACTCCCAGGACGAAGCACCAACGTACCGAAGTTATCCAAGTTCTTTGTTCCCCCAAAAACCCTTTCAGCTTCTATTGAAGAAATACCCAGTGACGAAGAACCTGTGCCCTCGTTGATCCCAACCGAGGATGATGACCAATTCGATACCATGAATGACGTCTGGCATGCGCCAGAAGTACGCGAAATTTCCTCGTATGAACTAGGAGATGGAGAATTTCTTGTGGAATACGATACCAATGGAATTAGCATGAGGATCATAGAAGAAGTATCCATGGATACACCCTTGACACGTGATGGAACTTCTCAACTCGAACAATCTTCCAACTACTCCACAATTCCTCTCCCCCCTCCGAAATATAGTAACAAAGCCCAGGAATTTGCCACGGATGAGAAGGAAAAGAAAAAGAAATCCTTCGAAGAATTGGTCCCAGATTATTTGCACAACTTCGCAGACGTCTTTGCTAAAGACGGACTGAACAAACTACCCCCCGAACGCCCTGGTATTGATCATCGGATCGACACCAAACCCGGTTTTATCCCTCGTACGTCTAAGGTTTACCCGCTATCAGAGAAAGAACGCGCTGCCGTCAAAACGTTTATCGATGAAAACGTTGCGAAAGGCTTTATCTCAGAATCGAAGTCACCTCAAGCTAGTGGCTTCTTCTTTGTGGGAAAGAAGAGTGGAGAACTGCGTCCCTGTCAAGATTATCGCTACATCAATGATTGGACAGTCAAAAATGCATATCCACTCCCACTCCCTATTTCCCTTGTTGCCCGCCTTCACAACGCACAGTTCTTTACGAAAATGGATATTCGGTCCGGCTATAATAACATTCGCATCCATCCTGATGATAGGTGGAAAGCTGCTTTTACCACGGAATTCGGCCTCTTCGAACCGAACGTCATGTTCTTTGGCCTTTGCAATTCTCCAGCAACTTTTCAAGCATACATGAATCGCACCTTTCAACATGAAATAAATGAAGGATGGATGGTTATCTATATGGACGATATCCTGATTTTCTCTACAACTATGGCAGAACACCGCGAACGGACAAGACGAGTTTTGATGAAAATACGAAAAGAACACTTGTTCTTAAAACCGGAGAAATGCACCTTCGATGCAGAAGAAGTGGAATACCTCGGAATGATAATTCGCCCTGGACAAGTTGCTATGGACACCGCCAAGACCAAGGGAATCTCCGAATGGCCAATCCCGAAATCCGTAAAAGATGTTCGGTCATTCCTCGGTTTTTGCAACTTCTACCGCACGTTCATTTCCCACTATTCTGACATCGCTAGACCCCTTATCAATTTGACGAAGAAAGATAAGGTCTTTGAATGGTCAACCGAATGTATGGACACCTTCGAAGAATTGAAACGACGCTTCACTTCCCAACCGGTACTCCGTAACCCTGATCCTTCCCGGCAATTTGCTATTGCTACCAATGCTTCACTCGTAGCAACTGGCGGAGTTCTCCTACAGACTGATGAGAATGGTGTTTATCACCCATGTGCATACCTCTCACAGTCTTTGAACCCCGCAGAACGCAATTACCAGATCTTTGATAGGGAACTCCTTGCCGTGATCCGGGCATTGAACGAATGGCGTCATTATCTCGAAGGAAATTCACACCCCGTCCTGGTATTCACCGATCATAAGAACCTTCTGTACTTTAGAAGTGCACAGAAGCTTACCCGTCGCCAAGCACGTTGGCAATTAATTTTGTCTATTTTCGACATCAAACTGCATCACGTTGCCGGTACTAAATTAGCAGTACCCGATGCACTATCCTGCCGGCCTGATTAAACTCTGGCAAAGACGATAACGAGGACCAGACCCTCCTCCCTGACACTCTATTCGTTCGTCTTATTGATACCGACTTGAAGGATGTGCTGTCATCCTCTGATCCCCTCGATGACCCTGTCTTTAAAACGGCATCTGATGCCCTTGACGGCGTGTGCCTTCCCCCTATGAAATCGGCACTTTCTGACTGGAAGATTGAGGAGAACGTCCTCTATTTTAAGAACCGCGCCTATATTCCACCGACGCATCGCTCCGATATCCTGAAAAGGTATCATGATCATCCTACCGCGGGTCACCCCGGTAGATTCAAAACTGAAGAACTCGTGAAACGTGAAGCCTGGTGGCCTGCTATGGGCTCTTATATTCGGAATACGTTGAGGGTTGCGCCCTTTGTCAGCAAATGAAAGCTGATACACATCCTGTTTGACCCCCGCTCACTCCATTCCCTCGTCGGCAGTTCGCCCGTTCTCTCAGGTCTCCGTCGATCTTATCACTGACCTCCCTGTTTCTGGAGGCTTTGACAGTATCATGGTCGTGGTAGACCATGGCCTTACGAAGGGGGTAATTATTATTCCTTGTTTGAAAACCATCACTTCAGAAGGCGTGGCGAAGCTATTTTTAAAACATGTTTACCGACGATTTGGACTCCATGACAAAGTCATCTCAGATCGAGGACCGCAATTCCTATCTCGCTTCTCAAAGGAACTTGCCCGACTTCTCGACTACATCATCGCTCCATCCACGGCTTACCACCCACAGACTGATGGCCAAACTGAAAGGCTAAATCAAGAACTTGAAACATACCTCCATATCTACTGCCGTAACAACCCCGAAGATTGGGTAGAACACCTACCAATCGCTGAATTCGTCCACAACCACGAAAACATGATGCAAGAAATGCATCACCCTTCTACTTGATGATGGGATATGAACCACGCGCTATCCCTCATCTGATCCCTGATTCATCCGTCCCCGCAGCAGAAGATCGAGTACGATCACTGCAGAAGATAAGAGAAGAAGCAATCGCTTGCCATAACATTGCAATGCAGACAATGGCCGAACGGTCCCGAGGAGACAAGTACACCCCATGGAAGATCGGAGATAAGGTTTGGCTATCTGCCGCTAATCTTAGACTCAAACTCCCATAAAGGAAACTCGCCCCAAAACGATACGGACCTTTCCCGATCATCGATGTCTTATCTCCATCACATTCACACTCAAACTCCCTCCGCAATGGAAGATCCACCCCACGTTCCACGCTTCTGTCTTATCATCCTATAGCGAAACGGACGTACACGGTCCCGAACTTCCCTGAACCACCACCTGATATCATCGAAGAAGAAGAAGAATATGAAATAGAAGCTATTCTTTCCCACAAAGGAACCGGCATTGCCGACGTTATCTTGTTTCTTGGAAAGGATATTCATCGGGAGATAACGAATGGCTCCCAGAAAAGAACTTGAAAAACTCCGCTCGAATCTTGAATGCTTATAAGAAGCAACACGCCCTCTGATTATCCTTAGTCAATCAACCCGCGTCAAGCACCTGATTAACTACCACTGAAATGTCTTTCCCCACCGCATACATCACTCCCGTCACTATCGCCAACAATGACTCCGACTCTGAAACCGAACAATACGGAAATCTCACCACCGAAATTGATAACACCTCTTACATCGAAGCCGCCATCCTCTGCGAGGGACATGCCCTTGAAATTGAAAGAATTCTTACTGAACGAGGCGCTTTCCCCGCCTTACTCCTCGTTAACATCATCCGCACCGCAGCACTTATCGAAGTCACCGCCAAGGATATTACAGAAGCCACATACCGGCATCGCTTCCTACATCTTCAAAAACGCATTCGTGCTTATGCTATGTTGCTGTTTCCCAATTCCTTTAAAAATGATGTTGAAGAAGCTATTCATATCATTGCCGAACGTCAAGCAGGCATTGCTCGACCTCCCTCTCTGCAGGAAGATACGCCACTTCCTATTCCAGCACCCTCATCTTCGCGTGTTTATTCTAGTCTTGACGCCTTTACTGGCTTATATACTGCTGTCCAAGAGATCGGACAACTCACCAACAAGGTTGTCGAAACAATCCAGCAATCAGTCGCTGAAACCAGAGCGGCTAGAAATCTAGTAGAAGAAGTCATCACTGATCTTCAACAAACGCAGTCAAACCTTGCATCCCCTCGAACACCATCTCCTATCGAACAATCAACGTCATCACCCCCCATTACGACTTCTCTTGATTGCCCAGATTGGTTATATGAACCCTGCACAAAGGAACAGTGTGAGGCCACTAAACTATTAGGTGTCTCCACAACCGAGTTGGTAACACTCGGTCCTCGACTTCGCGACCTTCATATCCATCCCCCTATGTCCATCCCATCATCGTTCGGTCCAATGGATCCTGTCTCGCCAGTCTTAGTAAAAGATTTTGGCATAACCTCCTCGTCCTCGTCCGACGAACTTCTTGTGGCTGCTGAACGAGCAGTTACCCCGGATCTTCCTATGTCAGCATATACATTGTCCCCGCTCAACAGGCGCAACTTAAGCAGGCTAACACCCTTGCCTTAAAACGTATGAAGAAGAATAAGGGAAAGAAGCACGCCAGATCCATTAGCCCCACGCCTATCATTTCTCTGTCCCCTCTTCGTAAAGTCCATTCTAACCCTGACAAGAACATGAAGTGCCGTGTCTGCGGCTTGCTTGGACATCGTCAGAAGAATTGCGCGGAATACCAATGCAGGGTTTGCAGATATTGGTCGCCCACTCATTTATCTCTTTATTGTCCTAACCGAGTCGGGCCTCCTCCCTTCGAGTTAACTTGGAAGGATGAAGGATTCTATGATGCCCTTCGCACTTGGGAGAAACAACTTGACGATGAACGTATTCAGGCGGAAAAGCGGAGGGACTCTAAACGCCGAGCTGGCCTTGAGGAAGCCAGGTACATGATGAGTGGGTCGTTTGCTAATGAAGACTACGAGTTCAGTGATGATCCCATTTACTATGCGAATCAAAGCGAGTAAAGTCGGTGACTTTACGTGTAAAAAGGGGGTAATGTTACAATCGTACGTGCCCCTATTCATTTTCTACTCTATTTACCTGGTACATTACGTAACATGACTCTGACTCATATGCTCAACGCATCTGTACTATAGTTGCCTTCCTTCTTTGGATACGCACTTACATTCTCACGTCTCTCTTGGTCCGTGCGCACATATTGATCTATTTAAGCACGTTGTATTTGTAGTAGATTCTTTACTTTAATCTTACTGGGTTTTACCTGGAATCTCCTTCGCTTAGGTCTCCAACCTAAGTCGTCTTGAATCGTCTCTAAGTCTAAGCACTCCTTAGCCTTAAGTCTCTATTCTCGAGGATACCTCTTAGACTTGTCTTTGAGGCTGAACCCTTGATTGTACTTGGAACGCGTTCCTTGTACTTTCACCTTGTTCTCTTTTGAACATTGTAAGAACTCCCAGCAGACCGTCTGTGTCTTTTCACTGTCGCTGGTGACGCCACCCCAGTTCGTAACAGTGCCTGGTAGATGAACTCGGTGAGGAAACGGATAGCATGAACAAAATCGGGAGTTGTATTTGCTGCACCAGCAATTGTGGTGATGATGGTCCATTCAATGTCACGATGTTCACAACAGGTCATCTGGCTGATGTGGGAGACACCAGACCCAAAATGATGCATTCTGACTCGCTTATGATGAGCCTTGTAGCGAGCCTCAAGTTCATCCTCCCCAGCAACTTCCTTGCACCATTTCAAAGGATGGTCGCCAAAATATTTGTGACATGTGTGAAGCAGTTCGCCAGGCAAAAAATGACTTGGATCTGCATATGACCAATCTCTCCAAAATGGTTGATGAACACCGCTCAGCAGCAACACTTTAGCTTCATGTTGGAAGAGTGGTACATTCCATGGATCAACGCGCTTGCATAGATTGTAGATGAGCTTGAGCGTGTCTTCACCTGAACAACGGGGAAACCCATGAGCACTACTAAAGTCACTCTGGGTAGCCATTGTAAGTGGTGATGCATTCTTTGAGACACAAGCGATGAGCTGTGCCTCAGGGAGATCAGCTGTATATGCGATGAGTGGAGTGAAACAGTATTGGATATAGCCCATGGAGTCTGGCATATATTCACCATCCTTGTTGCCACCTTGCATTTGGCGAATATCATATCCATGCACTTGTGAAACAGATGAGCATGGAGAAGCATTTGGAAATCTGGGTGAACGTCAAACTTTGGAATTGGGATAAATGTGACACAGCACCATGCATGAGCAGTGGCCTTCATTCAAACTTCAGATTGGATATTGCCGATGGTAAGGAACACTGGGTGCATTTCTAACCCCCCCAACATCCTTGTTACGGGCATCTTATCAGATGCAAGGATAATCGGTACCATGGTGCACCTTCTGGAAAATTATCCTTTTGGAGAGGACTGAGCGATTCCACCTTACTATGAACAAAGAATCATACCTGAATAGTGAAAGCCCTGTTAGCAGTGAGAATTCACCATATTCGCATTCTGAGCCAGTCATAACAATGTGAGGATCATACATCATATGATTGGAAAAGATGGGGTTTGCAAAGAGATCTTTGATGACTTCGAGGCCATCACGCCAGATGAGTTTGATTGGCCATTCAGTTGTATAGTTGGTGAACTCAAGTGTCATTGATTGCCACTCGGGGCCACTTGGCAATGCATCAATCCAGCCAAATAGCTGATCGGCGCTCTTGAAGGATGGGCTGTGTCTACTTTTAAACCTGCACTTTCTCAGAGTTTGTGCGATCAAGACCAGAGATGAATCATGCTGCTCACCCAATCTAACTTCAAAAATCTGTTGATATCAGTTTGCGTCAGCTGTTGAACAAGGAATTTGGCTAGTTGCCATTCAGCCTGATCAACAAAAGGGTATGATGAATTTATTGTTCTGCGGCGCTTCTGGTCTGAGTCATGGTCCTCCATTTCTTGCAAGATATTCTGTCCCTGTCCGAAGAGGTAGCCTGATTTTGAATGGTACTGACCAGTGACATCTTCCCAGTCATTATCACCTCGTTTAAAAGCTGGAGGGACTGGCAAGCGGTAAGTGGGTTCATGGCTCCAACAAGAATGCACCTGATCATTGAGATGGTCCACAACAGCAAGGTTTGAGGGGAAGTCTAGTCCGCAATTTGGGCATTTTACAGAGGAATTACTAATGAAGCAGGTCAGTGACTACTGTAACATTTGATATGACTCACCAATGATAATTGCATATTTCCAGTCCAGTTGCAGAGCACCCTTCAGCCTGATCCATTGCAGTCTGTTGATGGTGAGCATTCAGCAAGAGAGTCGGAGTTTGAAGGACTTAACATTTGTTGCATATACGCTGCACTGGCAGGCTTAGGTTAAGTCCTTCAAACTCTGACTCTCTTGCTCACCACCAATAAGTGTTCAGATAGTAGTATGATTCCAGCCTCTCTTAATGCTGTTTCATCGTCTGCATCCACTGCATCAGGATCTAGTGGTTGAACTCATGTTGTTTACATCGTACCACCCCTATTCATTTTCCTTTTTTCTTACTTGTATATCATGTCACATGATCTGACTCATATGCTCACGCATTTGTACAACATGCTTCCTTATTAGGATATGCAGTTACGTCTCACGTTACTTGGTCTGTGCACACATATTGCCTATTTAAGCACAGTGTACTTGTAGTAGATTCCTACTTTAATTTACTGGTTTTACCTAATCTCCTTCGCTTAGTCTCCAACTAATCGTCTCTAAGTCTAAGCACTCTTACCTTAGTCTCTATTCCGCAGACCTCTTGACTTTCCTTGAGCCAGACCCTTGATCATCTCGAACGTTTCCTTGTCTTTCCTTGTCCTCTTTTGACATTTAACTTCCCAGCCGTCTGTGTCTTTTCACTGTCGCTGTGACGCACCCCATTCGTAACATTTGACTCCTTTCAAATTTTTGTCCTCCCAAAATAATGGAAGAGAATGCCATGGTTTTAGCCTCCCACCTCTCACCTTCAGAGCACAAGTTATTTCCCTTCCCCCACTCAGAGACCTCCTCTCCAGTTTTAAACCACTCTGGTGCCAAATCACTTATGGCAGTACTTGCAGTTACCGGTGTGGAATGCAGCCTGGAGACAGAAGCCACCCGTACTCACATGTGGTGCTCCCACACAGCTGGAGCTACATTTTGCCCTGAGGGCAGTCCAAAGAAACCCTGACATCAACCTCATTGATGTCATAAAGGTAAGCAGGCCCTTTTTTCAGAGATTCATAGATTATTCAACTATTATAGGGGTGAGACATTTTTTTGAATGGTCTCTCATCTTTGTCAGATGACACTATACAACTAGCAGTGCATGCCAAACATGCTACATGAGAAAGTCTCTGTCACAAGGTCAAGCAGCTTGGCTGGGAGATTCAAGAGGCATAATACAATGCTCAACTCCTCAATGCATTTGAGCGGAAGGAGAAGAAACGACTAAAAATGGCAGAGTTGGACTGTCACCTTTTCAAGAGGCTCCTAGTGAGCTGAGAACTTCCAGCCTTACAGCAGGATGCAGAATACCTGGAGGAATTACATGATCATGAGCTCGAATCCCTAGCTACAGCTGATGAGCAACTCTATCAGATGTCGTCAATATCATCGCTTGTGAGGAAATATGTCTCCCACAGGTTACCAAGCAGTAGTGATACGGAGTATGAGGCTGGCGAGGATGAGGAGGCTGATATGGTGGAACGATCTGATGGTTCCATTGATAGTGATCATGATGATATAGAAGGTAAAAGTTCCCTGCCCCCTAGAACATGGAAATGGCTAACAAACCTACCCTTTTAGATTGATCATCCCCAAGTGTGGTCCAATGGCCACCAATAGTCCTTTCTTGGTGCCATTTGAATAGTCTTTGTTGCACATTGTGACTCAGTCTACATTGCGAAATCCTGCTTTGCCATTTGTATGATGTACTATAGCAGGTTGAATAGAAACATGCATCACATCGATTATCAATGTGATTAAGTTTGGCATGTAGTCATGATCAGATAAGCTACTGACGGTTCTATCTAACTCACTAACTAGTACCACAATGAACAACCCTCCATCATCAGCGAGATCCACTGGCAGGTGAAAACCCAATACTGCAAGAGTACATATCTCACACTCTTTTCACTCATATTTACTGATGCAATCAATCTGCAGAAGGGTTTCTGACCAGGTCTACATCCAGACCTGAATCCAAGCGGCCAGTCGGTCACTAATCAACTCAGCTTACCTGGTGATCACACAGCAACACCCACAGAATATCAGATGGCCCTCCCCCAACAGTATCCCCAGCCCTTAGCACTGGCACACCAGCAATTTCAGGTGCCAGCGCCTGAGCAATATCAGGTGCTGGCACCTCAACAATACCAGGTGCCGGCACCCTATCAATACCAGGTGCTGGCACCACATCAATACCAGATGCCGCCACCTCAGCAATCTCAGCTGCCATACATGCAGCCCCAGCCTCAGTACCATCAACAACCCAAGCAGACCCTACTAGATCAACATCCCACTGGAGAGAGCAAGGATAGAGCAGTAGCGGAGGCATATGCAGGTGCATTTGCACTCCTCCACACTGGGTCGTCAAGGCTGCCTTCACAGCCAAACATTGTCAGAGATGGGTCTTTGGCCCCATGGGGGGCTGCGTGGCTCGTTGCACTTGCACCACTTCATCTGGGAGAGAGCACCTGTGGGGAGAGAACCCAGGGTGTCATTCGGTAAGTCATGAATGTTTGTTTGAGCACTTACTTATGATACATAGACTCAAAAACATATCTCCGACACTGGGAGACACAGCGTAATGCCAAACTGCCTCAACACCTGAGATAGCATCTGCCGCTGCATCCAATTCGACACAGGGGTCTATGCCAGTCATGAACCCACCTGTTTCAGCACGCATCAAGCTCTCAAAATATTCAGCTCAAAAATTGAAGGAAATCGCAAAAGAAAAACTGCGAGCCCTTATATTGAAAGTGAACACTGAAACTGATGGAGCTCCTGATGACAAGCTTCACAACAATATGATATGCACAGCGCTAACAAATGCAAAGATTGAACTGTTCAGTCAAGGTACATCTCATTATTTCTCAAATGATCATTGTACTGATGAGCCTTTGTTGTAGCGGAGATTGAGGACATCAAAGGTATCAGCAATTTTATGGTAGCCTCGTTAGCAGATATGCGACATGGTTTCAAATCTCACGCCATGAAGATAATTCTGGACGGATATGGTCTGTGCCTACCATTGTTTTCCGAAGACAATGAGTCAATGCATAGGTAGGATAGAATCAGAGATCTATTGGAGGATTTGAAGTACTTGCATCAACTTGAACAGGTACATAGTTCTGTTGAATCAGTGGGGGTATCTGGCTGATGCTGGCTATAGACAACTGATGGTACAGAGGTTGAACGGCTACTGGAGAATAAAGTTCTCGTCAACATGTATCGACTTTCTGAAAGGGGGCTTGTCAGACATCATACGTGGTCTGCTCAATCGTTTGTTCACAATATGCAGTGCAACAATTCGTTGTGTGCTGCAGGCTTATCGAACCGGTCATTTTGTAGATGTCTCAGTGAACTCGTCTACTTTTGATGATGCTTACCGTGAAATTATTACCTACATTAAAACCACTATCCGTGCCTCAGATACCTTGTGTCAAAGGTTTGAGGCTGTACAACAAGCATTCTCAGATGAGTAGATAATGATTAGTAGTAACAGTAGATCATTCAATTTGATACTGATAATGCCAATCTCTTCCTCGCTTCCTCGCTTATTGGAGTGTGTTATCCATGTTGGATTATCAGGGGTCGAGGTACGAGCTCGACACTTATCAGGAATCTTCGGGATCAATGGTGCATCAATGCGCAATATTACCGGGCATCAGCAGCATGGTTTTAGCATTGACTGGCATATATAAAAAGGTATTTTTCTGTAGGAGTACACTATGCGTTTGTCAGCGGGTTCACTGTAAAACCTGAGTTGGTATTACTTTGCAGAACGTGTCCAAGACTTGCGTGCAACTCAACAATCCATTAGTACATTTTTGGTCTGGTTGTACGCTAAATACAGCTCGTCCGAGACTATACTAAAACAGGGATCGTAAAACGATGCTTGAACGATGGTTTGAATTCTAGATGCAGCAAACGTTGCCATTTTTTGGACTTTATGTAATAGAATCATGTTGTTACTGCCGTACTACCACCTACCACGAGTCTATGTTATACGACCATGTCAAATGAGCAGCCACGCATTTGCCTGTCGTGATAAGTGTATTTTCTCAATTTCCAGATGGGCCATACCTTGACTCGATTCATCGTGATCGGGGTTGGTGGTTTGGATTTTGTTTACATTCTATCCTGCATGGGGGTCATGTCAGTAACAGCAATGTATTAGGTAATAATCCGAAAGCAGTCCATACAAAGCGCAACTTAATGAAATGAACGCCGACATCGGATGGCCCGGGATGGGCCTGCGTCGGGGTTACGAGTATAGGCGCTAAACCGTTAAGCTGTGTAAACAGCTGTTCACAGCCTCGGCCCCAACACGTGCACCATCGCCCCATACAAGCTTCCTACGTTCGCGTCTTACAACATACACCTCCTACTTTCCATATTCTAGATGAACATTCGAAGAGCAGAGGTGCGCTGGGTTATTTGCCTTGATTCCACGAAAACTGAGCATTCCATTCGACATGGTCTCCATGACGCGAACGTGCGGCTCTTAGCCGAAGGATCTCACCAAGATACAGCAATGCAACTTGCACAACCTCCCTGAGAACTACCACATGAGATATTGTGGGTCTCCTTTGGTTCAGTGAAAACGCCATTCCCATCGTCGGAATTGCAGGGGCTTATTCCTTTATAACATGGCAAGAAGTTTCGTATCTCGCAGAGGACAGCAGTGGGCGTGTAGTAGGTTATGTGCTCTCATCGATGTGAGTAAAGGTTGCGTACATGTTTTACGACTGATTCGATCATTTCCTATAGAGAGCCAGATGAAGAATACCCTTGGTTGCAAGTTGGTCATGTCAACTCTCTATCCGTACTCCGAACGTACCGTAGGCTGGGTCTTGCGAAGCGATTAATGATGCTTTCGAGTTGGTCACTCACGCTATCTGATCTGGTGCAAGACATTAATCTACACTACCTCCAGAAAAGGCCATGATGGAATCATACAACATAGAGTACATTCAACTCCACGTACGCAAGTCCAATCGAGCTGCCTTCAGTTTGTACAGTGAGAAACTTGGCTTCAAGATACACAGGAAGGAGGTCGGATACTGTGAGTTGGTGACTTGGGTTTTCCGGCTACTATATTTGAATGTTCGATCAGATTGTGATGGTGAAGATGCATACTCAATGAGGATAGTCCTGAAACCACGGAGCTTGTGTGTATTCATAATTTTGCACCGCAAAACTTACTAACACAGCACAGCACCCATCGGCTTGGTCGCAGAGTTCACGCATTTGTATACACTCGGCAACGGGCATTTGCCAATTGGACTTTGAAATGCGCGAAACGAGTGAGTCAGATAAAATAAAAATACCAAATTTGCTTGTCAGTCATCCGCGGAATTGTCTTGTACTTCGTTCTGAGTTACCTATCTGCAGGATCCACCTACGTATGATATCCGTATATTCACTTTTAATTATATTGCGATCAGGCAATATATTGTTAAGTATGACATCGAATTTCTGTATGATCACGGTTACCCATATTCTGTACTATACATTTCTGGCGATCTACAATTCTTAGCCCCATCGTAGAGTCCGGATCAAGAGCCTTCCTTCCATACGTGGTACTTGGGTTCCAGATCAGCCTTTCGGTCGGAGGGATGAAACAACTCACCCAGTGACCATGTCCCAAACCTTCGCTTCCTCGTACAGCAGTACTGCTCGTAACTTTGGTGCCTCACGAGTAAACCCAAACCCGGTTCGTGATGGTGAAGTTGGGAGCAATGACAAGAGCAGGAGCCCCTTGCCATTTATCGACGATAGTCCCAAAATTTGAGCTGTCTTGTAAAGTTGAATGTGAGTGAAGGGGAAAGATGTCTACTGATAGGCGTCTCAGGTCCATCTCTTCGGCAAGCATATAAAGCTGCAAGTTCCACAAATTGTTACACAGCCAGTCAAAGCCATCCATCTGGGAGATCGTTAGCATCTCGGCCGGTTTGAGAATACTCAAGGGCAAACCTGAATAGCATGAGTTGAAGTTGACTGTTCTGACCAAGCTTAGGTTAACGTTTTTGAGAAGGGCGTGCTGTGCGTATCCATCCTTCACTCTGCTCTCCAGCTTCTTGACGTCCTTGTTCGATTTTTGAACGAAGACGTTCTACGAGTCTGTAAAGCGCTGGAAAGCTGCGTCGAATGCTAAGTAACCAGACTCGTCAGAATGAAGGGGAGAATCCCAAGTTGCTATTGCGCCAGTTGAGTTACACGGCGACAAGCGAGAAGAAATATTCACCTTTGTTATAACTTAGATCATCTCATTGATAAATCTGCAGACGCACGATATTTTCTCCGCCGATATCCTCTCGGGATGTAGAAGGAAATGCATGATTGTGATACACGACCTCATTTCCAACATCCTGCCCGACCACAATTGCTGCCTGTTGAAGATATTTGGAACTGGCAGTAATGATATGCGAGGTCGTCGTCGCCCATGCGTAAGGAATGAGTAACCTCTACACGAATCCGGATACGCAGATGTGTAACAGTGTGGCTGTAGATGAAATCAAAATCAAGAGTCCACATCGTAAGAGGTAGTACGCAGGTTGGTATTTTCCAGCTTGTCGCCGTGGAACTAGCCGCTGACAACATGGACAAAAACATATACAAGGCCGCGCTCTTGTTGGGAATACTGCTCAAAAGAACTCCGTCAACTCCTCCATCGCCATAGAATTAAACACAGTGATAAGTATGAAACCAAAAAAACCAAAGGTCAGAGTCCAGTCAACGATACGACTTGGGCCAAGGACAGGAGGGTGCAGACAGAAATATCGCCAGGAAACATCGAAGATACCATCTGGGCGAGTTGGCGCATCGTAGGGCACTATGCTCAACAGAACAGGCTGTCTAGCAGCGTTAACCAGTAATGTAGATTGCCTTCTGAATAGACTCACCCTAAGTTGTGTGTAGTATATATTGATGCATTGGAATCTGGGATCTATAACGTTTGCAGAGAACAGGCGATGGCAGCATTTACTGCACTAAGTCGAGGACACGTTTTGAGAGTGATCAGTAATATTATTACATGCAGTACTTCCGTCCAAAGGACCAAAAACTCGGACAAAGTTATTGAAACCTCCCTTCACAACGGCATAAGAATTCAAAACCTCGATAATATAGTAGATGACAAAACTTACCCGCAAGCCGAAGAATAAACAAATCAAACGACAGAAAGTTATATTGAGCCTGCACGAAGTTTGAAATATCGGTTGAAATTTATACCTCCACCAATGGCAATAGTACGACGTCGCCAACTTCGATGGGTCAGTGAGTTTGGGCCTCACAAACTTTCACATCGTACAATTCCAGCGACCGTTACCTCCATCAATAGTACGACGTCGCCAACTTCGATGGGCCAGTGACTTTGGGCCCCATAAATTCACATCGTATGATTCAGTGTTGACTCAGAATAGACGCCCTCCCTTATTACGCCGGGTGCACTTCTGGGTGTCAGATGAGTGAAACAGATTGACGAAAAGCCTGCGTGGTCATATGGATGGCTTACCAAATTATCCAGGTGAGCCACGTACTACGACTCGGACATCGCCAACGCCAGTACTAGTGACTTTTGGCCCCACATCGTACGATTCCAGCGTTAACTCGGAATAGACGCCCTCCCATATGACGCCGCCGGGCGCCCTTCTGGGCATCAAAGGAAAAGCTTGCGTGGCTTACCAAATGGGCTATGCACGTGTCACATGAGGAGTGTCACGTTCGGGTCATGCGGACTGGTTCAGGTACGTTCCATCAAGGCTGGAGTACTCGAATGCTGTGGGATGATTGGATGGTGATCGATATCGATGATCCGCAACCGATTTAATTAATCACCGTAATCTAACGCTGACCGCTGATGATGAGAAATGATTTGGTTGACTTTGAAACAGAGCGCTAACTTAGGCTTTGCTTACAAAAGGAGTGCCCGAAAACAAAATCTTATTCGGAACGTTGACCATCCCCATCAGCCGCCCGAACAAGACGGAAAACCAGTGAGTAGATTTCTAAGACTTCTGGCAATTGGTCACTGAGTTGAAATTTACAGGCAGCCTTCGAAAGTACCATTGGCCTGACAAAAGTCCCGTAGCTTGCGTAGTCTTCTGGCAAGCGCTGTCAAGCTGTGTCTTGCCCTTGCAAGACTAGTCAGTCTGTGCACCTGAAGCGGTGACTTTCCTGAAGGCAAGTCATACACAGAGTCATAACATAGGTACCCATGCTGTGCTTATGGTACCGGGCCCCAGCTGACCATCACCATTAAATAAATAGCAGAACTCTCCCGACATCTTTTCCTCCTAACCTCAATATCACAACAATGTCTGCCCCATACATCTACACACCATCGACCTATGAGCCTCCTCCATATTATACCCACCCGTACACTCCCCAACGATCACCCTTCATTCCTCCCTCTAATTTATACCCTTCTCCCTCTTCACCTTATGTCGAACTTCCTGGAACTTCTTACATTCCTGATGGTTACCGTCGTCGTCGCGTTCCGTCTTGGCATGGAGGGATGGCCTCAGCGCCTCCCAGTCCCTCCTTTTTAGGGGTTCCATTGTCGCCGATCCACAACCGGCGGCATTCGTTCGGCCACGGCAATCGCCCTCCTTGGCCATATCAAACATCGCCTCACCACTTCCAGATCCACCCGCTTCTTAATGGAGAAGCTTATGTGTCGGAGTTCTACTTCGACATCGCTAATCCAGCTTTTGCGCCATTGCGCAGAATTGGTCCAAACCAGTCAGTTATGGTGTCTGCTGACGAACTAAGGGAACCTGCTACATTCCCAACCATTACCCGCATGCGTATCACGCATGATGCCATTCCTCAATGGCCTATCGAATTGGATCTCGTCCATGGCGAGTACGATATCTCGGGCGCTCTGCCCATAACAGTTGGCGATGTTTTGTGGATGATCCATTCTTCCCTCCACCGCCAAATTCATCACTCTGACTGGGCCTCACTAAGTCGGAGTGACGAAACCGCAATTGCTCGGGCATACACTCGCAGATACAGGAGCATTCCTTCATCTGCTCAGCTCGAAGCAAGTCAAGGAGTCAAACGGATTGACTACTTGATGGAAAGACATGTCTTCAGGGGACTTGTCAGAGCTCATGACGAAGATGGGTTCTCCCATTGGAAGTTGTTGACGTGAATGTTGCCTGCCTTTGTAACCCCCTTCCATTGTGCTAGATCTGTCATTAATATTGTCCATCTCCTATTCCCTTTGTTCCCGACTGTGATTTATTATGTTGTAACTATCCCACATATACCCAGACTCTGTCTACCGCCCTTCCTAAAATCACCATACATCTATATTCGCCGGCTTTTACGATCAAAACGTGTACAATTATCGAGATTATAGTGTGACTCGAGTGCCTCACTGCGCCTTTGTAGGGGAAGTAATGATTATTGTGAACTTTGGAATATTTGTGCCTGACAAAGTCGAGTATGCGGGGCCATATGAAATTCACCAACGTAGCATGGGAGAACTTGATCGAGGCCGCAGACCCCCTGTTCCTGTTCCGTTTCTGCCAACTCCGATCCAAAAAGAATGAAAACAAGGGAAGTTGCCGCGAGAAAATAAGTTAGCGTTCAATATTCAATATTCAATATTCTGTTGCAACGGGCGGTTACTAAGCCTCCTGTCGATACATATCCGTGCGTTACCAGTAATGGACAATATTATAGTTTCATATCGGAGCTGCGATATCAGGGTCATCACATCGCTATCGACCAATGATCGATGTCCTTGCCTTGGTGGTAACCGTCCACGAGTCTCACACAGGAATGCCAAAGCCGACAGACGACATCAGATATCCATCCTCGATCGACTTAGCCTGCAGTACTGAATGTGGTGTCCTCCCGTCCCAATACCGAAAAAAAAACAAATTCAGCGAGGGAAATATCTCCTCGGAGATCACAGCGGGCATTCGTAGGTCAGTTGTAACGATAAAACATGTTATGACATCGAGAAAAAAAAAAGTTCGGATTCTTGCGGGGACAGCAGGTCGTAATTACCGCACTCCTCGCTGAAGGCACATGACAGACTAGAGGAATAGAAAGAAGCTGCGGTCTGTGATTGAGCACGTCATCCAAGTTCTTCTAGCACATTCCTTGACAACTGCATCGCAAGTTAATATAGGGGTAAGAACTCATCCGAGACAAGCCAATAGCTGTGTTCACTTTACGTCTGCGATGATTAACAGCAATCGAATATATTGATATTAACATACACGAGGACATGGGCATGCAGAGATACGCATTGTCTGTTCTGGAAGCAAAATCGTTAAAAGCTAAAGTCCCTATTAGGCGACCAAACATACCATGAAGATCTTGCGCTTGACACGTGAAAATCAACAGTAGTGATGTTGAAAATCGTGCTTCGCAGCATCTACCCCTTGCCTAAATCCATGCTCTGAAATTCGTTAGGAATAGTGTCATCTAAATCTGTGATACCACAGATGCACTTATCGAGATAACGGGTATGTCGTGCTGCCGCCGCCGGCCGAGAAGCAGCAAAACCCAGAAGGGGAAACCTCCTTAAACAGTAAACTCACCGTACTCCCAAATGTTGCTGCTGCGGCCATTTTCACGAATATAGTCCTGTCCCTTCCTCTTCGCAATGCAGCCCTTGAATCCAAGTTCTGAGACGGCGGCTTGGCCCGCATGATCGAAGGTGAAGAACTCATAAGCCACGACCCAGCCTTGGTCAAAGCCGGCTTCAAAACACCAATGCTCGTAATAACCAGGAAAACGGGCCCAATAGGATACATGTTGATCTTGAAAAAAAAAATTAACGACGTGGCAGCCGTGGGGTTGCTGAACTCACCCAGGGCTACATTCCTAGCGGTCATCTTTCTAGCGTTTATGTCTGCACTGTGTCCAATACAATCCTTTACTGGAATCATGCCCACGACTTCTGGAAAGATACCATTTTCAACCGCGTCTCGGAAACACCATCCTAGGTCTCCAGGAAATTCTTTTTTGTATGTCCAAAAGAATGATCCAGCGCAGTACAGCTCGAACAGGTCGAGCTGAGCCCGAATATAAGATGCTCTGTCCTCATGTTCATCAGCTGTACCTTGCAAAGAGCCTGGATTCAAAGCTCCAGACCACTCGCCGACTACGAGTCCACTTCCTGATGCTGCAAGCTTCTCTGCAACACGGGAGAACATTTGTGGAAAGGGGGCATTCCGATCAGCAAGGGATGCAGTATGCTGCCCTGCTGACGTTGAAATGTCGCTCCCTGTGAAACACCGGTACAGATGATGGTCGATACAAGTTAGTGCCAAAGAAGACGGTAAGCGTGCGACGAAATCGGCATATTGATCAGCCATCCAGCAATCTGATATGTAGATTGGGAAGCCAGAGTCGATCTTTCTTATCTCTTGGATTGCCTTGTTGTACCAGTCGTAGAGTGCTTCGTGTGAAGAGGGATGGGGCTCGTTGAGAAGCTGTACACCGACTATATTGTCGAATTCGGGTTCGTGTGCCCGCAAAGCGATAAGCTGAGTGACCAGTACGCAGAGAGCACGAATGGCCAACTGCATGTTAAATTTGCTGTTGAAAAACGATATTACCGGAGATGATGTCCCGGAATGCGAATCTTTATTCTGCTTGCCAGGAGCTGCGTGGAGGTCTGGAATTTGCGAGTGAGGAATAAGACATGTCCACTCAATGAACGACATACCAAATAGCACCCCATTCCAAAGCTCTGGGCGGTGATCACCGCGGCCACAAGTCTACTCCATGCTCCTTCAAAAACATGTTGAAGACCATCGAAGTCAGTTCCAGTTAGGATAGATGGGTCCAGTGCACAGATATGATAGTATCCGATCTGTTCAAGGCGCCATGAGATAATGCTGTTGCACTATTACAAGAAAACGCGCACTGGGATCCGCACAGTGTTGATTCCCCTTGCCGCGAGCCATTCAAAATCGCTGAAGGTGATCCAGGAATCCCAATGTTGTTCTAGAACTTGCTTCGCATGTGGGCCCTTGGCAACGTCCAGATCACTTTGTCCGCTGCCGGAGGCGCCTCGAAAGGGTGATTCGGATATCCATCGTTCTAAAACGAACCACGATCCTAAGCCACGCTCGTCGCTTAGCTCGGGTAATGCATTTAATTTGAGCTTACCTAGATTAACTCCGCGTTGCTTGCGATATCGGTAGAGGTATTGCTGAGGGCTTTCTTGCAGTGCTTCTTGAGGACCAGGTCCTGATTCGGTCTTGCTACCATGTCTCAACCTAGAGATAAAGTTCCGCATGTTGTGTGTCTGCAGGGCCCATCAGTATGTTGGATGTCCGGACCGCAAGGCGTAGTAAGCTAACATATGCTGGTCAACGTCCAACTTCGAGTCGCAGAATGACTAAACATTAAACAGGCGTGTTTGGCAAAGGCTTCTGATCCAAATAGTGACTAGTCATCATTGAATTCATCATTAACATTGTCTGTATAACACATATTATATGGTGGTTATGACCAACAACATTCGTAATATATTGCCGCGTGCACAGGGTACTATCCAGGAACCGCTTTTGATTGTTGTGCTACACTGCCAGAGGTGTGCCAGATTAGCGTACTCTATCATTGAATCTGTTGATTTCTGCTCATCAGCCAACCGATCTTGGACCCTGTGCATGTTGACCTGTGGGATATTCCAGAACTCAACTTTAATCTTGTTTCTGTTTGCACCTCCGGTTCTCCTGTCCCTTGATGTGGCGCATGCCTGCGCAGAAAAAAGTATACCCCGTCACGTATACTTCTGTGGCTCATACAGCCTAGCCCGTCACGTAGACGGTGCAGTCTCGAGGAAACTCTAGTTTGAAAGGAATGCTTGTGGTGTAACAAGTTCACAGATCGTCCAACCGGAAATAGTTCATCTCGCTAACATGGTGGTTTCATTTCCCTTAGCGATGAGGTCTGTCCCTCTTTTTTTTTCACCTTTCTTAAGCACCAACTGAAGCTTATATTACGGTCTAGATTCCCGCTTGGCGATTCAAGCGAATATTACTTCGCTTGTTCCTTTGTCTATGGCGGGCTTCTTGCGCGCCGTTTGACCTGATTTAGGGTGGTCATGCGTCAATGCCTTTAGAGGACCGGGGAACCGATAGTACATGTGAGTATGAACAGGCTGACAATCATGCCTGAAATTATCATCCTATGAAAAAATTTCAGGCTTCGTTGTCAAGAGTGCTATCTACGAGAAGCCACAGCGAGCGCCGCGCCTTTTCCATAAAAGGAATACACGCGTTTTACATGCGTTTTGAATGTCGTGAAGATGATGACGGATTGGCATCAAACCTCATGGTTCGTATTTCCAATCGAGATAGTATAGCGCGTCGCCACCGTTGTTCCTACTCCTTCCGAACTTCTCACACGAACATCCTCTTTCCTCTTTGTTATATTGTCAAATCACTGTATTGGTCCTGCTTCATTACTCACGGACTTTCCGGACAGCATCACTTTGATCCACCGCGTTCACTTACACTGCCCTTTTGGATAACAGATCTTTTATTGCAATCTCCCTTCTCGGCATTCAATACCACGTCCACGGCTTTTCTAGGGGCCCTCTTACTTCATTCAAGTATTTTCGCTACAATATGTCTAGAACTCACAGGCGATCCGATCCAGGCATAACGGCTAACCTGTGCGCTTATAAGAACCCTTCCCTACTCTTTTCTTGCCGACTTCATTCCACCTCTTGGTTCAGTACCTCGAGCAACTCACACTTGACTATTACTTGTCACTCACACTTTACGAACAAAAAGTCATAATGACCTCCTACTTCCGTTCCATCTTTGGTGGCAACCAATCTCATGACCATCCTTCCAAGTCACGCTCACGCTCTGATAATCCTGCAAATTTCTTCTACGGCCCACCAGCTGGTTCAAGTTCTTCTTCACGCTTAAAGACAAAACGAAGTAATAGCTTCAACGCTGCAACAGCTCCATCTCCAATGCGATATACCACCTATGACGCTGCAAGAGATATGAGGTATGGCACACCCTCAAAAGCTGAGAAGGTGCCGCTCTACAGGCGTGCCAGCTACAAGTCGTCCGAGCACCGTACGTCTTCTATCTTCCGCGTTCAACCAGCGCATTTGAAATTGACATCCACCTCAAGTCGGCCATTATCCTTTGTATAATTATGCGCCTCCCGTATCTTATGGTACATCTTCTCGCACCAGTTCCAGTTCTTCTTCGGGTCTTCCGAGCATGCATCCAGGCACCCCTTCTATGCCATCTCACGTGCTCCAATACGACAGACGTCCTTCTCTGCAACAGCGTCATACCTGGCAGACACCGCATGAATCGGCTCATTCATGTAAGTCTCTTAAAATAGGTGTGGGATTAGCTTTCTAACGGCGCATAGATATTGGAATGGATCCACACGGGAGACGCGCACCTGCACTGCATATGCATCCGCTCTTTGCCTCTACCCGACTTCACTCCGCACCCATAAATTACGACGTCACGTTTGCCCCTTCACCCCGCACAGTTCTCGACCGCACCACACATTCACCTGTCGATGCTCATACATTATCCCAACCAGCGACAGACCCGCCAACTCCTGCATCATCCCGTATCCTACTCCGCTCAGATAAGTTCCCGTGGCCCGTGGTCGTCGGGTCTTCTAGAAACGGGCGCTCCCCAGACATTACCAATCTCGACCTTCTTCACGCATTGCACGAGACGCTTCTCACGAGAGTTACGCCTCAAGAGTGGGAAGCTCTCGGTAATGGAAGCAGGGCACAACGGAAAGTCACGCAGGCGTATGAACAACGATGTACCAGGTTGGGAGGTGGATGGGAAGGCGGAGTCCGACGAGTCGATTGGCTGCATGGGAAAACTCGTCTGATCGGAATTGAGGTGGAGAAGAATGGATCCGGCGCCGGCTCCGGAAAACTCGTGTTTGGCAAGGCTTGAAGCCGAGATTTTCAACTTTTGAGATCGACAGCTACCGAGGTTAGTTCTGATTCTCTTTTTGATATCCCAATGTCCTTGCGAAACCTCTCCCGGCGTACGCATACACGCCGTTACATCTTTCTGGACCTCACGATTATATAGCATACTGAAGCATCAGGCATATGTATGAATTTATTGCACGACCTCTTTATGATTTTGTATACTGGCTGTAACGGCTTGGGCATAGTGATACATTGCGAATGGCATTACGGATGTTGGTTGAATTATCAGTCAGCTACAAATGCGTGAATGAAATAGTTGGAAATAGATTGTTCGCGCTGCCGTGTTAGGAGCAGCTCACTCCGTCGAAGTCATACACGCCAGGACAGCAACAGGACAGCCAGCCTTGTCGTTATGTGAATTGCAGTTGACCTGGTCGTTTGCGGATGCACAACAGCGAAGGCAGAAACGATTGGCAGAGGGCTCAACTCTGGTGAACAGTCAGTGAGTCAGTTAAAAATAATGAAAAACGGAACGGACTGCTCAATGAAGCTTGCGCCGTATCCCCCGAATGTACACTTCGCGCCGTTGGGAAATCGGACATCCATCTGGCCTCCCGCGTCATCTTGAGCAAAGTGGAACTTGCCGGGGTCCAAGCAACCGGTGATCTAGTGCGTTCATTAGCATCAAGGAAGAGGATGCACACAGCTAAATAAAACTCGGGCTCCACTGACCTGTATATAGGACCCATCACTCGCTTCCGAGACAATAGCGCCAGTAACGAAGTCCGCTGGAAGTGTGTACTGGCAGTCTGATCCGTTGGTACAATACGCTATCGCATCACTCTCAGCATCTGATATAAGCTCTAAGGGAGAACAGCGTGGTCAACTGTGGAATGAAGATACAAAGGAGAGACGCACCTCCGTCTCTTGAAGGAAGCAAAAGCGCAAAATCAGACGCGTTGTTTATATACACGGTGGTCGAAACAGACGTAGGACCTGTAGGCTGAGGCGTTGGCGCCGCGTTTACTCGGGGACGTCGGGCTGGGGTACTGGATGCCAAACGGGATCGTTTTTGGAGGCGGGCGACCTGTTTCGCGCCTTTTTGCGAGAGGGATGAGGTTTCTTGTCCTGCAAGCTTGTTCTCGTGGCGAGCGTCTCGTTGTGCCGTTGCCCTGCGAGTATCGTCCTATTGGCCATGAGATCTTGGTATCTGTTCGAAGGCCGCCGGGCGACTGCCAGTATGACGTGCGCGAGTACAATAAGAATATTGAATGGTAAAAACATGTTTACACTTTTTACTAATTTGTGGGCGAGTTAGTGATGTATACTTGTACAAGGTGGAAGTTGGTTGTGACGTGCGCCTGGACCGTAAACGCGCTGACACAAATATGAATCACGTCACGTGAAGTGATTTTTTTCCATGAATCCTCACTAGGTAAGCTACTAGGTCTAGTGACGAGTCCCTTCTTGATGATGATGTCAACATGGGTGTCCTGGGGGAAGTCAGCTGAGGGCTGGACTCCATCAGAAACGAAGTGACTCTTCGGTTCGGAACTTCGAGTACGGGTGTAACCTTATATCTCGAGCACCTGATGGGCAAATTGCAATATAGCATAGCGCTAGTACAAGCTAGTACTTAACATCGATCAATTTGAAGTTGCTACTATTAGGCTGTCAACGAGAAACCACAAGGAGAGTATCACATACACCAATGCATATATGGGATGGCCTGACAAAAAGTGCGCGGCTTCCACTTGTTCTATAAGGGCCTGGAATTAATTCGAGGGTCATATTATTATGCCATTACCATAGTTCCTGTTCGCCTTCTTAATACATTGACAGGAGGCGAACGTTCCATCGAAAAAGCCAAGTATTCATTTTGAACGGCGCCCCTGCTGAACGTTAACCATGAACGCAGTGCGCACTCACCGGTTACCTGTCAATGGTAACGCGTGGCAAACTCCGGCGAATCAAGATTTTTTCATTCCACTCGAACCACCAAGTAACAGATCAAAGTTGAATATCGAGGTGAATACATTAGATTGCCGTGGAGATTGAGTACGTGGTAAATAAAAGTACAAGTGACTTGGTATATGAGTGCATTTTATCCGGTACAAGAATATAAAAAAAAACATCGCGGACAGAGATAGAGATAGAGCAAGATAGCGATAAAACAAATTAGGGGCTGTCGAATATAGATGCGAAGAAGTAAGGGGTGACGGCAAATTACCAACCAAAGTTAGAGCCGGCAGTGTTGGGTGATGAGATCCGATTAAATCCCATTGGAACTGAGCTGAATATGCCCAGATGCAATGTACCGAAGATAAGGAACAGCCAAGGAGACCCGCGCATGACGAGGATCAAACACTTTGGGCAAAATGAATTTCCCAGCTGTCCGAGCCATCTCGAGCTCTGGCAAGGCCAGCAAAGAAAACTTTGGGGCCCAAAAAGTCAACGCATTTCACGCCCTGCGGGTGTTCCCGCGGGTCAGCGCGGGACCTGGCCCTGAAAGAATCCATAGCTGCATTGACCGTACGAGAAGATCTTTGCATCTCGTGCGAAGCAACACTCCGGTTGAGCATTTCACGTATCATGGCGAGAACATTGTTCACAGTGACGCCCCTAAGGTTGATAACCTCTATCGACCAAGCTGGAAGCTCGGGAATAGTAATAACCATATGAGAAACTGGCGGTTTCACCGCAAATTCCTGAAGCATGGTAGGCGGACAGTCTGGTCGCAGTTGCACATGTGCTAGGTCTCGTGTGACATTAAATCTCAAATTGGGACCATAACTCAAGAGTGAGTGCAAGACCATGAATGAAGAATGGGACGTGGAAGGATGTTGGTCTAACAACAAGATGTGAGATATGCGTAAAGTGAACGAAAAGAATAATCACATACACGACATAGGAGGTTGGTGTGAGGCTGCATTTGGGTGTGGAAGCGATACCGGATGGAGAAGTGGTGCGTTTGGGATCTGAGACGAGGATGATGCCGGGAGCGCAGACCGATGGCCTTGAAAGGCCTGACTAGTGGAGCCAGATTGTGCGCTATGCACAGCCCAGGACCTGTGATGGGATGAAGAGGCAGAGAAGCCAATCTGATAGTTCATTGTGTTAGATTGGAGTCAGGAAGATTGGGTGAGTCAGAAAAATATAGGCAGGCGTTATTAGACCTGGACTCGGAGATGCGCAGTACGCTGGGACCGCTGCGTGACTCGACTGACGTGCTGCGTGTCTTTTATAGCTCGTCAGGGAACACCGGGAAGTTACTTGTAGACTTCTCGCGCTCATCGTGGGTCGGGAGCTAATTGGGGATCACTGCGCACGAGTGATATGGGCGGGACAGCGAACATCGTTGGATATGGTGAAGTCGAACAGGAACTGCAGAATAGGCGCCGAATCTGTGGCGGGAGTTCTAATTATGGCTATGAGGCGGGGCTCTGGCGGAAACCACTGACCCATAAAAGGCAGGCGTCGGGAAATGCGCGCTGATGGCGGTCTCACGGGACACGTTGAGAAGGCACGTTGATGGATGCTGTGAGGCGATAACCATTATCGATGGCATCTATTCACCCACGGGCCACCGATGACCCTAGACTCATAACTTAATAAGTCTCTTGCGATGTAAACATTTGAGCCGGATCTCGCAGCCACAGCTATAAGACACTCTAATATTATATCAAGTCTAATTTAAAACACTACAGCAAATGATAAGATAACCGTGTGAGGATAGTCGCGTCGGCATGTCAGCTGCTAGATTTCAGTGTAGGCTGCCTGATTTCAACACTTCTTGCATTGCCTCCCTGTTTCTCCGGACGCCCGCGCTTTTTTTTACTACTCTGGGCGCCATGGATCCTGGTATCGATCACCTGCCCTGATGTCTGCTGCGCAAGGTGCTTGATTTCAGGGAACCCAGAGGTAGCTTGTGCACACAGCCAAGCCGCGCTCTCAGCACGATGAATAAGGCAGTTTGGAGGCTCATAGTCTTGGTCGGACGCTTTGGAAGGCGAAAAGTCCACAGTCATAGTGGGTCCATCTTTCCGCAGTGAACCGTTGTTTGTCTTATCTAAAATGCCGGTGATACTCAAACTCTCTCCAGGGGGAATGGCATCAGGATGAGAAGGTGTGACATATGGTATATCAACCTCTTTTCTGAGTACCTTGTCGATATCAACGGCTGAGAAGAACGCGACCCCTTGAGGTAAGTCATCCATCCCTAGTTTAAAGGCAAAAAGGCTCCGTGTCCATAGGTTGGCGATCTGCAGCGCGAGTGCAGCTCGATAGCAATCTTCTTCGGCAACCAGGTAGCGTAGCTCGTCGTGCACCGAGATGAGATAACGCGCTTTGATATCATATTGTCTGACCAGATGGTCCATTACGACAATGAGAAGGTGCAAGTAGTCGACACCAGGGGACTGCACGACCTAGTTTGTTTATGCGTGATGTCATGTAATCTGAACCAAATTTTTCAGGAAGAAGCTCCTTTGACAAGGCAGCTGTGATTCCGCACCAGAGAGCTGGAGTTCGTGGTTGATCAGAAAGTGCGATCTCTTCCAGCTTGTTAAACACGAAGCTCTCCGTTCCACAAAACCAGAATTTCCTCCCAAATAAATCCGTGCGATGCGTATTCTTGCCCTTAGTTGACGCATACAAATTTTCTGCGAGGCGTTGAGCCTGATCGGGCAACATACCGGCATTCGACTGTAGAAGGAGAAGGACTGCATGACGCATCCCAGCACCATAGATTCGGGAATAGTTGAACACCTTTGCTTGGTCACGAGAGATGCCCAGGATGCTCGCTGTCTTCGAATGAAGATCTGTTCCCGCGGCTTTGGTGCCTTCAAGGGTTATCCATTCAAGAGCCGTAGCACCGTGTAATCCAAACTGTGCATCACCCATACAGCTCGAAATCCACAGCTCTTCTTAGTCCACATCCGTGCCAACAATGGCGTATCCCTTGGGTGCGCGCACCATGGCTTTGAGTTCTGACCCAACGCGGTTTTTCTTCGCGTTGCTCGCCGTGAGCCACGTCCTCTCGATAGCGGGGCGCGTCACAGTACCCATTGTAATCACTTGCGGAAGGATGATACCCCATTTCCGGGGTTCGTCCAAACGTTCAGGTTGTTCGAACTGTAGATCTAATGTTCCCCGCCGCCAGACTACCATCTGATTTAAGATGCGATCATGTGCGCTGATTAATAGCTGCACTGCGCGTTCATGTCCAATGCATCCTTCACTTCGGTGCCAGGGCTCGTGAGTGTCCCATCCTGCGCATATTTCATGACTTTTCCCAAGCGGACTGCCCACGTTCGCCTTCTCCCCGTCTTTATGCGGTAAGTTGTGGAAGACGAAACATCCCTTTAAACGCATGTTTTGCAGGGTGTCATCCATAGGATCATAGAAATCAAGCTGAGAAAAATGGGTACAAAATCGGTGTCCCCTGGAACACGAAAGGTCCAGCCATGTTCCCGGGAGTAGAAAAGTGGCCAGCCTTGCCAGGACAAACAAAGAAGGATGGGGGCAACGCGATTCCGTACTGTGACATCTAGTGTGCCGAGAGGCATGTCTTTCTTCGGCTTTGCGAGTTCCCAGTACCATTTCGGCCAAAATACCTTTGGCTTGAGCTCCTTAGAACCGGATTTCTTACGTCGAAGGGAAGAATCAGGAATAGTCGATGGACATACTGTCATAGAGTCAAGCTGCAAAAGGAAGAAGTCAGCAGAAGTTTAGTACATCAATATCGAGACACACCTGTTCAGCGGGCACGACACTTTAGGTGTATAATCAAGCTGGGAGAGCCAAGGGTCATCATTCCAAGACTCATCCCTCATCCCATCCTTGGCTTCTTCGCGAGTTCGACAAGGCGCCTTTTCACCTTCCCGTCTAATCCCCTGTAGACCCTATCTGCATCTGCAAGATATGATTCCCAGGACTCGTTCACCGTCAAGAAACTGGAACCCATCCCCATCGTAAGAGTGCCAGCGAATGAAACGGGGCCGGGACAGCGGTGAAGGAAAGCTAGTAAGACCTTGGAAAAGACAGCGTGAGTAACGAAGACATCTTGTGTGCAGTAGTTGAGATAGTTGTAAATGTTATCTCTTATCTCTTCTGGGGTCAACTTCAAGAAGTCGTTCCTCACCACTTTGTCCATATCAATGTTGCAATGCAGCTTGGCGACATCAGCCAGCGAACTGGCAGATGTTAAGTCTTCCTAATGCTTACTCGAGAGATCAGCTTCCACGGCATCGACATCAGCAGGTTCAAGCTGTGGCGGGCTCTCCTCAAGATCAGCACGGAGACGGCGTAGTTGTTCTCGTTTGTTTTCATCATCCTCCTGGTCAAGTTTAAACTCCGCAACGCGCATGAGCTCAATGATGGCCCCGACCGCTTCGGCATGACGCACTCTCTGAGTCTCCTTAGATTTGCAGTGCTTCATCCAGGCAGGTCTTTGGTGGGAAGATATTCCGTTCACTGCAACATGCAGAGCCATCGTATCGAGGAAACGGGACTGAGTTCCATGTAAGTTGTACTCTTCCAGAATACGCGCCCGGTCGTAGCAGACGTTGTGGCCGACGATGACGCGCGGGGAAAGTGTGTCCCTGAATGGAATGAGGTGTTGTTGCTCAACCATTCCCTGAGTAACCAGGGCAATGTCCAAGTGTACCAGGCGTTTTTTGAGGCCGCACATGCCATGATGGCGCAAGGATGATATGCGGGCATGGTTTCTACGTCAAATGTGAGCACTTCTTCCGCATTCCCTTCGTGCTGCGGAAACTCGACATGCTCGCTGTAGCTTGAACCATCAGCATGGAAGTAATATTTTGTCCATCCCGACTGAATATCCCAAAGATCGGGTCTTGGAGGAAGTTCGTTGGATGCACAATCTTTCGCAATGTTCAGCCATACTGATTGCCGATTCTATGGAGATGCTCATCAATGTTTGCACCTAGGAGGGGTGGGAGGGTGAAGTCGATATCAGGAAGAACAGAGTCTTGTTTGGGGTCCAGCCCATGCATTTCCAGATGCTCCTGAGCAATACGAACGAATGCTCTTGATGGTGCTGGAAAAGAGACGTCGCTAAATATTTGTGAATCCAATTGCCGAGAAAGAAGCTGAACTCCGAGCTCATTGCATTTGACTGTCCAGTATAGTTGGTTGCAGGAGAATGGAATCAGTGAAGCAATATAGCGCACCATGCTTCACTGTTTTTCGGACTAGGTCAAGTTCTCTTTCTCTTCCTTTTTCCACGTCAGCTCCGCATATGACAGGTCGCGGTTCAGGCGGCAGTTGTACATGGTCATGATGTTGCTTTTGCTTCTGAACAAGTGCAGCTGCTCGGGCAGAGGTCTGCAAGTATCGAGCCGACCCGCTGGGTTTCCGCACAAGGTTTAGCATCCGTCAGTGGTTAGCATTCAGGTCGGACTTGCGCTACTAGATGAGTCACGCAAGTAAAATAAAGGTTCGTACTGGTTGAATGAGCGATGCAGATATTGTGTGCTTCCTATATGATCCAGTTCAAAACTTCAATGTAGTAGTCATATCAGCGCTGTGACAAAACGCAAGTTGGACCAATGGTGGCATTATGTAAGTTGTTTGCTCCAAGATCAATGGCGTCACGCGCAGGGCGAACGATCACCAATTTCTTTTATTTTTGAAAAACTGAAAGGGAGCAAAGATTGTATCCGATCAATTTAGCAACCTGCTAGCAGTAACCGGAACCTCCCATCGCTCACGTTCTTGATGTCATCACATCTTGACTGTTGTACGAGCCTCAAATGTTTACCCACACGGGATGAAGTACAGGTTGTTGGAACTTGGTGCTCTTACCTGTCAATTTAAAAGGATGTATGGGCACTTCTCCCCGGCCCTTCAGTCTTGTTTTCATGGTCACTTCCGTCGTACCGCAGGATGATTTCTTGATGGCAGTATGGAGTATTCAAGTGATGAATGTAAGTATCTGTCTAAACCGAAGCAACGCAGATCCTAGCTGAGATATTACTTTCAGTATACCAATGGTCTGTCCTCTCGCACTGATGACGAAACAGGGAATTTCTGACGAAGGCATCGTCACGTAGTCGCAGTTGCTACTCTTTGGGTGAGTTTCTTCTTCGATCTTCAGCATAATTCCTTTCACTTATCCAGGCAAAGACTTATGATTTATTGTTACAATTCCAAAAAGAGGTGATACACCGTTTATGCTCGCAGTTATTGGTCTCACCCTCCATCTTCACAGGCAACATTTCTCGCCAAAGCCAATAAGAATGTTGCAAAATTTCTGTAATTGGAGCCGCTCATGCCGTTGTTAGTGGTTGTTTCTGGCTTCACCTGTGAGCATATATTCATTCTTCTAATCACATTCAGGTCCCAGTTGGCCAAGCCTCCCACATGGGGAACGTTGTGCGTACGCGACTTTGATGATCATATATGTGTCTCATACTGTTTCCATAGGACTGCCAGAGTGTGGGTGATCTTGCAAGAGGCAGGGCTTCTTTAGTTATAACCGATCTTGACATTTTGCTACAACTATTATATCTAGCCTTCGGTATGATAGTAGCATTCTGCGCAGAATGTTTGTCACCTCCGTCACCAAATTTACTTGAGCTTTCACTAATTTCTCACCATTCGTTAGCCGTCTTCGTACTCCGAACCTGCGCTGTGTGGGGGGTGAAACGTCTTCTACGTCGGGCTATGTTTATGATCGTAGCTGTGTGTATCCATTATCAGATTTCCTGCTAAGTTTCATTCAGACGACAATAGGGTATAACAGTTACTGGGCTAGTCATATTCAACTTTGTCCCGGGGCAGTATGAATTTGTGCCTGATGTTCCGGCATGCAAAACATTGCAAGTTGTAAAAGCGCAACGGTTATTGGCGGTGCTCCTAGTGTTTCTGATATTAGAACTTGGTATGAAGAACTTCACTTTCATTGTATCTTCTGAAATTCTAAGTTCGATTTTCGGTCCTTGTTATTTCTACCACTGTGGGCTGCAAATAATTACAGATTGACACCAAGACCACTCCTTACACTTCTCCTCACGCATCATAGGTTCTATTATGGTTGCGGATTTCGTCCGTGTATTCGATATCCATGACAGCGTAATGAACTCTTTTCTTCTAGTCTTCAGCACTATCAACTATGTGTGGCGCTATTCGAAGTCAGTCCGATATGTTTGCTACTAGGCTTCAAGCGAGCTGACATCCCGCTTATATCCATAGTACGAATACGCAACAATTTTCTTCAAGTGCGCGACGATCTCTAGGTGCTCATCATAAACGCTGACTTCATTTCGATCAACAGCCCCCAAATAACGATGCGTGCAATCTTGGCAACACGTATGCACTACCAGCTCTGGGAGTCTGAGGATTCTCGAGGGAGTCGTCAGTCAGAGCAGTACCATATGTCGTTGCTATTCTGGCAACCCCCACAAGAGACTGCGACGCCTTAGTCAGGTTCATGCTACATGTGACTTTCGCTGGACATTGATCTGCAGTACTGAGTACTAATATCGTGTACATATGCCACAGGGAGTATGATCAAGCCTCCTACTTGCCCTTCATTTGGCCATCTGCGATTGATCGAAGTTATCATAAATTCTGAATGATTGTTTTAGATTCGCTATCATCTATGAAGTCCGGAGCCGCAATGTAATGTCCACGTTTGAGTCGTTCCTCATCCGCTTGACCCATCTGGAATCCCCATCTGTCAGGCAATAGTGTAATATTGATGCATTAGAGCAGGCTAAGTAGCCTAGCTTTGTGATGCATCAAGCTTGCTCATTGTGTGATGCATCATCTGTCCGGTACATATTTGGGCTGTGCTGTCCATATTTAGCACTCGTCCATCCATCGTGCCCTATATACCCTGCTCCCGGCAGTACCTTGCTTACCTACTCCTTGCTTCCCGCTTCGCCCTGATAGTACCTTGCTTACATACTCTAATTCTTTGGTATCCGGCCACTCAGTACTCACTTTAGTAGGTCTCTTTCTGTCTTTTTCTGCTTACATACTCTAATTCTTTGGCGTTTGGCTACTCAGTACTCAGTATTCACTTTAAGTAGGCCTCTTACCTGTCCCAGCTCTCCATTGGGATTAGTAATAGGGTTCGAGTTTTGAATTCACTAAGTCCATCAGGAAATTCGCACATTCCTTAACGTGCCCTTATGCGGACTTATTTACACTTAACTGCCTTGGTGAAATTGAATCTACTTGTCCAAAATTTCAACGTGAATGAATTCAGAAAAAAAAAGTTGAGATATATTAATATACATGTTTTATTGTATTTCGCACTCAAAAAATATAAGATATGCCAGGTGAATGATGTGAGAGAGAGCAAACAAGTTTTGAGATAAGTGAGTTAAGCTGATTAAGCACGTCAAGGAATGTGTGAATTTCCTGATGTCCGTTCAAGCTTTGAATTCACTAAGTCCCTCACTCCATTCCGCCACCTTGTTCTGATTATGTAGTATGGAGTCAAAATAACTGTATTGCAGGTGCGACACAATATTTGATACAGGACGTTGTTACAAGTATATACACACACTCTAAATGTAGGACATTGACCGGACTCTCACAACCCTACCATTCAAGAGTGCCGAGCCTTTCTGTGGAGTTTATTAGCATGTTTTTGCAACAAAATAAAATGGATGTACTTCCGTGAGTCTGCGGGGCGAGCACGACGTGCCAGGACTCCAATGTTGTTATCACACTCTCGTGGATTGAAGGGAACATTGTTATGCGCACGGAGACGAGGCACGTTCATCTCCATGTGCACTGGCAATGTAGGTGGGTCCATGGATGATGTAGGAGCCGGGGATCTGTCAACACGCCGTCTGCGTGCCCCACGGCGAGGATGAACCTCTGGCTGGTTGAGAAGTGAATCGTCGTCCTGTCCTTCCTCACTATTCACAGATGGGACAGCAGGGAGCAGCACCTCCATTTCTTGATTTGATGGGGGGCAATCACAGTCGTCTGGAGATGTCAGGTTGGCGGGAGACTGCGCAGGCAAATCTGACGACTTGTCGGTAGTATCAAGGGCCCGCATGGACCAGTCATTGTCAAGGACACCAGGCTCAAAGTAGGGATTGTTGACAATAGCAGCGAAGGCATGGGGATCAAAGGCAGAGAAATCGGCAGTGCCTTCTACGATGGGGTCGAAAGCAGTAGAGTGAGAAAGAAATTTGGTAGCGAGCGATGAATTATCGACAGTTCCAGCCATGCTGCCAAGCGCCGTTGATGCATCAGCTGATGCCTGGCTAGCAGTTGTGGGAAACGCTTTGGGCAATGCAGAATCCAAGAGGGTATCCAATGGAGTAGTATGTGAGCCACTCTGTGCGCACGGTGAGACACATTTCACTGCATATTGGTAAGCTATTACTCACAGCATGATCCTCGAGAATTTCATCACTGGCAGATTGGGGAGTCATGCGATACAGGTTGTTTGTATCAAAGAGTGCGAGATCCTCGACTTGACTCATATCCTCCTCAACACTCTTTCCTCGTCTATTGTTGTTATCTTCATCAAAGTCCCAGTCTGATGAGGACTCTTCATCTTCATCCTCTGCCATCTCATCATGTGGTAGGGTAGACTCAAATGCTGATTGGGGAGCACGTAAGTCTGTGTCTCTGAATTTAGAAACTTCAGCCATACCAAGAGCGTTTTGAATGAATGCTAGGAATGCAGCTTGCATTCCATTGAAGTCATTGTACACATGATTGAACTGGGCACCACTTTGAAATTCGCCTACATGATAGCTTGATTACGATAAGCACAGTTTTCCTTATGTTTGCGAATGTTGCTCACTTGAAAACTGATGTTTCACCTGTCCTAGGATCACGACCTCCCATAAGAACCGTAAACTTCCACCCGCCCGTAATGTGCGCAAGATATTTGAGGATGTGGTCAAGCATTGGACCTAGCTCCTGAATAGCTCTACTGCAGAGGATTGAAGTCAGTAATGTGACATTCAATTGATTAGTAGGTACGTACTTCACTTTTGTGGCATCATTGAGTTTTAATGGCTTCCCAGACTTCAGCTGCTGGTGCTTTGTTGCGAAATTTGCTTTCGCCTTGCGATACTTCCTATCAATATCCGCTTTGACAGACTCGCTTTCCTCCAAGTACATCTGCCACGTGATCTCACAGTGCTTGTTCAGCTTCAGGCCTCTATTGGTGATGTTTTCTGTTGTAATCGCATTGTCTGCAACATTCTTAACCTTCGCTTCATAGAATTTGTGCGAGTAAATATCGATTTTTTGGGGTGCCCGTGTACCTTTGAGTTCCACGCCCCCACCTAAGATGGTATCAAATTTCAGCACGCCCCTGGCGCCTTTTGAGCGAGCATGATGTGCAGGGTTTATCTGCCACCTATACCAGGTAACCAGTTGCTGTAAAATCAATCAGTATGTGTTTTATCTGGTTTTCGTGCATGTTCTTACTTGCTGATGCATCTCAACTGCTCTTGCCAGAGCCTTAATGTCGTCCGGGGTGCGAACATAGTCATCTGGCATGTCTTTGAAGATGACACATTCCTCAGACCACCTTTCGAACCATAGAGCCCAGATGCGCGTGAAGAAATCATCGTAGTTCTTGGTTGCGGCACTCTTGTGGAACTCAGACATGAAGCTGAGGAGAAATTCCTCTTGCTCTGGAGTAGCCCACTTCTTTCCCGCCATCTGTAGCAGGGTAAGTTTTTAAAAAAATGAAGAAAATGCATGGAGCGCACTTTCATGGGTATGGCGGTCAATCTTGGGGAGGAAAACAACCACGGGAGACAAGATTCAAGTACGGTGATCCTCAACTTCTTCTGTGCGGTCCTTATTGATAATATATATGTCTAGAGCTTCACTAATTTAACTCATTTATGCACCGCGCAAGGCAAATTCTCAATATCTACACTAGATCTACACATATAATGCATATAATGACATGCCCACATCCTCTCACTTTGTGTGCAGACAGACTGACTACCTCGTCTATCCCCTGATATACTGAATCAATTTTTGTGGTACAAGACCCAGCCAGAATCTCTCACCTTCTCGACTTCCTCACAGGAAAATGCTCCTTCAGCGTCACACATGTCTCTTGATACAACGTGTTCATAAGTACAAAACTCTGAAGGCGCTTCTCCTACAGTCAATATATGTCCCCCTTAACATGAAATGAGTTGTGACATACTCGACGACGGTGCCTAATGGCTTCAATGAGTGATGTCTCCTGCAGGTCAGACAACACTTGATCATGAGGTATCTCCCCAAAATGCACAGCACGTTCAGGCCAAGTTGCGAACCACTGGGAGTAAATGCTCTCCCAAAAAAAATTCCCACTCTTCCACTGACCCGGAATGAGCAATTTTAAAAGCAGGTAAAAATGTTTTAAGCATATCGCGCTGGTCATGTGTGAGGACTGCAATCTGCGACATGGACATGGTGAGAAGAGAGCAGTTGAATCACAGAGCCGTGCGCCTGCACATGTCTTTGCAAAGAGATCTGCGCATAGCCCCCCTACACTTCAAACTGTCATCTGTAATTGTATTCTGGAGGTCTTGCAAACCAAGATAGAAGCTCTACAGGGCATGTACTAACTAGACGGGGAATTTGTACTCCTGGTACCACAACTCATTCCCCATGAAAGCGATTGATAGTTCACCGTCTCCGCCCTCCGCCAGACGCAACAAGATGTCTTCGATCATCCCTATCATCTCCCTCATGAACCTGCAGACACCATCCGCAGCACACCACTCATCACACACACCACACATCTGAAGGATACCATCAAGCCTGCGATTAGCTTGGTTGAGGAAGTCTTCCAAGCGTGTGATAGCACGCTCAAATATAGACTTGTCTCCATTCGCGGTAGGGTGTAACTCGGGGTCGGGCATCATTTTGGAGTACTCATCCATGAGTACTCATCCACGAGGAGGTCGAAGAATCGTCGTGGACTTTTCACATAGGCCATGAAGTCATCCTTGGCATACTTAACTGTAGCAATGCAGTCATGTAAGGTTTCGCTGATTAAAAGTCAGACACCTTAACACAACCAAGTCTACGCAGTACATACATTGGTTTGTCTTCGTCGTCCGAAGGTTCATTGCCTTGAGATTTTTTTCTTTGTGTGACTGACGCCTCTTGGCCAGGATAGACTCTCGAAACCTGGGGAGTCTTTTGGTTAACTTGACTCCTAGATACCGTCACTTCATCACTTACTTTTGATAATGACGATGGCACTTTTCTCTCGCTGCTTGTAGTCTAGCCTGATGAGTTTTGTATAATGTTGGGCGTGCCATGGTGAAAAATGGAGGGACTGCAAAGTAACCTTGGATCGTGAGGAGCAAAAGAACGAAGCATTTAAATAGACCATTACACTATTTGGACCCAAACAACGAGTCTTCGATTGGTGTGAAGGTCGGACCGTAAAACATACAGTAAGATGATAAGTCGGGTGAGACTTGCATACTCAGAAAGAATAGACAAAAGACACCTGGGAGTAGTATATATATCATGATGACATACCTTTGTCAATAAATATGATTGTAGACTCACCTAGGAAGCACTTATGCTGCAGACGGTCGGACCATAAACACAGTAAGATGGTAAGTCCGAGAGAGACTTGCTATCTCAGAGGAATGGACTAAAGATACCTGCCTGGGAGTGATATATACATCATCATGACATGCTTTTGCGATAATTTCATCATAGACTTACCTATGTAGCATGAGGATTAACGAGTTCCCCTGAATTCGAGCTGTTGTTAGCATTCATTCAAGTTAGTATTCAGTGTGAATGAAGTGACGCCGTGACGCCACCCAGTAGTTGGATGCAAAACTGAGCTGTTGTCCACACATGGCGACTCATATATAGGTAAACATATCACTGCATTGTTGTTCCATGGATCACGGTGGTCCTCAGCTGCGACATGTAGGTGAATGGCTTCAATTATAACTGATACTTACAGCTGTGAACTGTATGGTTGGACCAAAATAAGTGGTTGGACCATATTATGTAATCTATACACCACCGTGAACAACGGCTAAGTTCATCCTATCCTCCTACTTTCAGCAACTCAAATGCAAGTTTCAGAACCTTCGAGCTTCTCAGTTTCTGTTACGAACTGGGATGGCGTCACCAGCGACAGTGAAAAGACACAGACGGTCTGCTGGGAGCTTCTTACAATGCCCAGAAGAGGACAAGGTGAAAGTACAAGGAACACGTTCCGAGTATGATCAAGGGTCTGGCCTCAAGGATAAGTCTAAGAGGTTCTGTACGAGAATAGAGACTAAGACTAAGGAGTGCTTAGACTTAGAGATGATTCAAGGATGACTTAGGTTGGAGACCTAAGTGAAGGAAGTTCCAGGTAAAACCCAGTAAGATTAAAGTAAGGAATCTACTACAAGTACACTGTGCTTAAATAGGCCAATATGTGCGCACAGACCAAGTAACCGTGAGAACGTAACTGCGTATCCTAATAAGGAAGGCATGTGTTTATACAGATGCGTTGAGCATATGAGTCAGAGTCATGTGACATGATATACAAGTAAGGAAACAAAGGGAAAATGAATAGGGGCACATACAACTGTAACAGTTTCAGACCTTCAAGCTTCTCTCCAACACACCGTTTCTTTTCTGGTAAGTCTAATATGTGTTAAATGTATTGAACAGGCTCCTCGTGTCTGAATCTTGACAATTTCAGTAAGTCAAATGCCCACAAGACACATACGTCGCTTTGCAGGTCTATATAGAGGTATTATAGAGGGCACGTACTGTCCCTCTCCAGTCCCTGCACTAACAATCATGCACTCCCAGGTACCATTCTTCATTGAAGGCTTGCGTATCCCGTCTTCCATCCAGATCAATAATGCAGTCTCCATCGCAATTGGGGAGAGGCTGCTTCGGGAGGCTATTTATCAGGGCAAAGTGGAGATGGTGGAACCCTGGGCACTATTTTAGTTGTTCTGTAGAGTTTCATCAATGGCATATGGTCTTGTTCGTGTTGCGTCGGATCCCGGTCTTTCTGGCATGAGAAGTTTCGAAACGAAAAGTTCTGCAGCCAGACATTGCGATGTTGAATCAGTCAACTGGAATGCAGGCTAGCACAAGTGCCAACAATGAATCATCGGGTCCTTCCTTGCAAACTATTCAGGCCGCACCTCTTCCGTGGACCTTCTGCCAGATCAACAGCCGTGGGCATGGGCAATCAAACCCAAGCCAAAAACGAGCTCGACTAAACCACTATACACCACCCAACCAGCGTTCCCAAGCACCAATCCACGCCTCTTTCATATTTTCGTCCTGCCGAGATGGCATTTTGAAGGTTTCTAGGCAGCAAATCTGGGGAACCATGTCTGTATCACCATCTTATGAACCCGACAATCAATCTGCTGTTCCAGGAGAGGATTTCTGTGATCTTTCATATGATTTCAGAGAACCAGATCCGTTTGTACTACTAGACGATTCAGAGAATACACCAGGGTGCAAGCGAATGCCCGCGGTATGTTTAATTTAGTGATAAGTGATTGCTCCCATTGAATGAAACCTTAGGACGACCCCCTTCTCATCTGGATGAATGAATGCAATTTATTTCTGGCGGAACTGCTGCGGCACGAGGGACACAGAGGTTACACTTCTGATGTGTGTCCTGGATGTCCATGTCCAACATCGACTCCCCCTCGATATCGGTGTCAGGACTGCTTAGATTCACAATTATACTGTGGTCTCTGTATCATCCAGTATCACATAGGTTGCCTACTCATCATATAGAGGTCAGCTTTATTTCTTAGCTGTGAAAGTCCTGATTGCTCATTAGCCTCCTAGGAATGGACTGGTCAAATTTTTCAGCGCATTTCATTGAAAACTATGGGTCTTCACGTACAGCTTGGTCATACAATTGGTGAACGGTGTATTCTTCCAAAGAAAGCATTCAATGATGAATTTGTTCTCATTGACACAAATGGCGTACATGAGATTGGGCTGGACTTCTGTGGTTGCACGACCTCCCAGACACATACCAAGCAACTATTGCGCCTGGTTGGTATCCATCGACTTCTACTGATCCACGATCAGCCGCAACATTTCATGTTCTTCATCACTATCATGTCCTATCCTTTGAATCAAAGACCTCCGCATATGAGTTTTATCATTCGCTGGTTGTTTAACAGACAACATGGGCTTGATGCGACAAAAGGTAAGTTTTAATCTCTCTAAGTGTTAATTTCTCAGTTCACACTGTCGCTTCAGGACCATTATGAATCTTTCATGCGCATGATTCGTTCATGGCATCATTTAGTGATGTTAAAACGCTCAGGTGCGGCCGTGATCCAAGTGGTGTGGCAAGTACTTCAGAGGGTCAGTGTGCTGTGCTATGCCCTGCATGTCCGCAACCTGGGAAAAATCTCCCAGATGATTGGCAAGATGCCCCGAAGGCCAAAGGGTGAGTCCGATGTATATCACGAGGTGGTCGGGAGCACTGATCATGTCCCAGTTGGCTTTATGGTCTTTTTCTAGCGATTGATGCCAACTTTCATCTGAAAAGACGTGCCGTGTCATCCGACAAGACTGATCCCAGCCCTTTCACAAGGTTGGGCTTATTTCGTAGAGGAGAAATCTTACAAGTCTTACATCTTGGACAGGATTGGAGACATACAAGAGGTATGTTTCTTCAACCCGCTTGCATCAAGATGCCATCTGACCATTCTAACTTACAGAAAAGCACATGCTCGAACCATAATGCTGTGAATATGGCAGAAACCAAATCATCTCAAGGACTTGCAGCAATGGGAGTGGGTACTGTTGATTGCGCACGTCATAATATAAAGCGTCCCAATGGAGTCGGCGACCTTCAAAAGGGAGAGAAGTGTGTTTTTCTCACTGATTTTATGATCTGATCTGACAAACACAATCAGGTACTTGAACATGGATTATTTGTTTTTCTCATCACTATGACACTCGACGGTGGATGCCTTGAACGTGTCATATGACATTGCTTGCCAATGGCACAAGCATCTTTGGTCGCGCATGCTGTCTTTGCTGCCTTCACACCACTTGAATTATGTTGCGAGGACGATCCGTTTTTTTGTGCTAAGTTTCATCTCCCTGCGCACGTCTCCAAGTGCCAAACCATTTTTTCGTTCAACTTTACTCACTTTGTGGGGCGCACAGATGGCGAGGCACCAGAGCAAGGCTGGTCCAATATCAATCCTGTAGCTTCAAGCACGAAGGCTATGGGTCCAGGATGTTGTCGAGACACACTAGACGACCATTTGGCGACTGGAACTGGAAGAAAGTGGTTGGACTCGGTGAGCTCTAGTTGCGTGGTATTACATGCGTGAAAACTGATAGAGTTGGTCTTAGGATCATTGCTCTTGCTCAAGATAAAAGAAGCTCAGACAGAAAAGGCCGAACACGGTGCTGCTTTCAAGGAGTTTGATAGCGTCATTTCTTCTGAAAACCGCATGGCCTGGAAGGCTGAAATGGAGGCATGGGAGGAAAACCTGAACGATACGACAGTTACCAACCCATTAGAGCTGAAAGGCATCAGTAAGTTTGGTTTGATATCTCTTTGGTGTACCCTACTTAATATATCGACCAGCAATTACACAAGCCAGTGCGCGCTTGAGTTTGGCCCAGCTTGAGGCTGAGGAGCTCGAGCGTGGTGTAGATCTTTCACTTCACCCTGATGTATTGCCAAGTGTACTCGTTGCATCAGGTATGGACCTCAAAGAAGAACAGTGAGTGATTAGCCTGTGTCTCCCTTACCACACTAAAAGTTTCTACAAGACGGCATTTAAAGGTCGTAGCCGACAATCTGGGTGTTCATGCCACAGATACACAGAAATTGAGTGTCCTCCACACAAGGATTTCTCTTCGTCGAAAGATTGGCTCATGGAGGCAGACCCAACTTCTGTACGTGCCATCGGTGCAAGTGCTTGTCACCGCGTCAGCAACCAGTGATCTTGATAATGCTGAGCTCATAAAACTGTGGCTCCCATCTGCATTGAATGGCAATGCTTGCAATCCCCACCTCCAGCATATTGAGTGGGAGTTGTGGTTTGCGCAAGCTCACAACGCTTTAGAAGAACTTAGGCAGTGCCTCCGTGTACACTGCTCCCTCTTAAATTTCAAGAGAGAGTGGATTCGAGGCCAAGGGGCCAACACTCAGGCTCAAAATGCACTCACATGTGTACATGCCAGGCAGGCTGCCTGCGTGAAGCGCTATAGGACTGCATGGGGGGCACTCAAACGTCTCGCACCCATTCTGAAGAAAGTAGATTGGCACGGGCGGTTGCAGGACCTCTCTGATGACGATGTGAAGCCACTCATTGATCCATTTGCCACTCAGGGAGAGGGAAGGCGAAGGCTAACATGGATTTGGATGATGGACGGTGTGGACAGCTGTGCAGATGGTGGGGATGTCGATGGTAAGGCTTTGTTTTGATTTTTTTTCGTTTGGGTGGAATTAATCTCAGTATTTGCTAGGTGTTTGCGTCGAATGGTGTAAATCCCATGCTAGGGCGCTTCGTTGGGCTGAAGAAGTAGATCTTCTCCAGGAGGAGATGTGCCGGGTCCTGCAATTTTTTAATTGGCAGGCAAATTGGTGGGAAGGGCAGGGAGTCCTCCAGGTCTACGAGTCCGCCCCCTGCAATGGAGAAGAACTAGGAACTGCTGCCTGCTGTGAGGCTGCTGCCCGGGATGAAGGCCTACGTGCTTATGCATCGCAGCAAGCCAATATTCGCCATTGCCTCGCTGCCCGTTTTCGCAGCATATGGGCCCCATTTATTTCTCCACAAGATATACTGGGCAATCTGACTGCCATGTTACCGATCCCGGGTAATATGCCCTGATGCTTTGGATTTTCTGTCTACTGTTGGTACCTATGTAGTGTACCTTGTATTACATCACTGATGAATGAAGTTGCCGGTCTCAAAGTTACCGTCTTGAAGTTACCGGGGTTAATAACCGGCCGGGGGAAGAGCAATGTATAGTACTACACAAGGTACTCAAGTCTGATAGTTAGCATGTTCTAATGCATCATCAATGCATTGTGAGGCTTTGTAATGTATGGAGTTGATGCATTACCTATTACTGAAAACTAACAGACTTGATGCATCAACCCTACAGGGACTTGTGATGACTCATCCGAAGCATCTGCCCATGGCCAAAAACCTTCATGTAAGGCTCAACACACCGACAAAACGAAAGGTTGATTTGGATGGTCAGCAAGGAGAACTTGAAACCGATCAATGTTGATTGGTGTGACTATTTTGAAGAGATCTGGATGATTGCATACTGTGCGGGCTGCATCATCTGTAGAACGTGCAGTTGGGCTAAATGAATTATCGGTTGGCGACCAAATCAGCCCTCGGCGAAAACGCGGATGTTTAAGGTATTTTTCAGGCTGATTTAGTGTTCCCGTCCTCATGATGTTTTGTTTTGACATGACAACAGGCACAGATACGTCCATTTTGTTCGACATTGCAGACGTGTGCGTAACGACAGGTGGCTGCACTGCGTGTGCATTCACCATTATTCCATTTACGGCAGGGTTCTCATTTGGTGACATTTTCTTGACCTCCTCCAGTGGATTTGTTAGATTCCTCTGTTTCATTATGCAGTCTTCCTCCAGCAGAGAAGTGAGAGCTATAGATGTCCCTGAAGCACTCAAAGTCTGACAATTCATACCTGCGAGTGTTTCCAACTCTGAATCTGACAGATTTGTCATATCTGATGACTCGTTCATGGCAGCTTTCCGATTGTTGATCGAATTGTTCATTAATGTGTTCCGAGTAGGCATTAAGTTCAGCTTGTCGGAATGGGAAAGCAAATTTGAGAGCTCGTGAGGCTCTGTTCCATGCAGCATTCCGGTGGCCTTGCTTGGTAATTTTCTTTGTGGCCGTTTCAGAGACTCCGTAGGTAAATTCAACATCTCCAATGGATTCTGTATGTTTATCAACTGATCTTGATGTAGTGATGATGGTGTGGATGGCATCAAGATTGAGGCTTCGTCCGGCAACGATATCAGCCCATCCGGATTCATAAAACTCTGGACTCCGTTCATGATACATGAGTTTGAGTTTGGCTTGTTTCTGATCCTGTGCCCAATTTTGTAAGATGCAGACAGTTTGTCTGAGGTTTGCTGATAGGGGCCTGGATGGTTCCTCATTAACTGTTGATTTGAGTTCAAGACAGGTAAAGTCAAGTTTAGGTCATTTCCGAGCAGGTTCTCCTGGCTCGACGCTGACTCGTTGACTCCTGTTATCCTCTGCAGTAAACTCTTCTTCAATCTGTGCAGGATCAGACGTTGGTTCTGCTGAACGTCGTACTCTGGATGTGCCCACTGCTCTTTGTCCAGCCTGATTTTGTTCTGACTCCCATTCATCGAGCATTGTAAGGTAGATAGCCGTGATAACGGATGGGTCTTCCCCTGAGCCAAGGGGTAAGCTTTCTTTGATGATCCCACAGATAACATAGGAGGCATCAAATTTCGTTCCTTTGGCAGACCTGAAATCTTGGATGACATTGAGGCATCTCTTCACCATGTCTTGTTGGGGTAGATGCGCTCTATCAGGCTCGGTTTCAACTGAAGACCCCCATATTCCAGGTCCTCTGAGAGATGCTTGTGTTTGTGTCGGATTGCTGGCATTTGTATATGAGTTACCTGGATCTGACATATGATTGGAAGTATGACCGAATTTTAAAGAAATTCAAGATGACACGAAATAAAATGGTGCTGAATGTGCACGAGCAGACGGTGCTCAGAAGACAAGTGTGCGACGTGCAGATCAAAACCGACTGATCAGTCAGACACTTTATCTAGATTGGTAAAGGGGCCTCTAAGTATGATGCAGAGTCACAAGGTTGTTTCGACCAGCGTCGCGAATCGATTCAACTTAGTTAAACAAGTTTAACTCTGGGATATTCACTCGTGGATGGTGTCATATACCATACTTCTGATCTCAGATCCGACCATATCCGATCAGATCCGATCGATTCCATATCCATCCGGTCCACAGATCCTGTCTGGACCACCCATCCGAATGTGCTCACTTCTCGCACCTTAACTCCCTTGTGTATATCCGCGTCTATCTCCTTTCATCATTTCTCCTGTTTCCGGTATTCCGGCTATGTATATTTCTCTCCTACGTCACTGATCCGTTACCTGTGTTCATTTCCAATTCGTGCTTACTGATCCGCTGTGCATTAACTAATAGACTTCCGTTACACTTCATACATAGCCCTTGGTCCCGGACCTGTTGATTATCCATCTCAGATACTTACAGTATATAAACCACTTGTAAATCTCCGTAGAACCTTAGTTCGAATATCATCTTAGATTCTGCTCATTCCGCTTCTTCCAGACTTGAGCCACTCTCTGCTCTAAAGTCACCTTCCGAGACTTAGGATTGATTCCTATAGTCTATATCTCCGACTCTATCTTCGGATAGTCTACCTCCGTTAGTTTCTAGTTAGGAACTCATTCCAAAGCTAGCCTTAATCTTTGTTCTATCCTTACATTCCGAATAACCTTCAGACGTATCATATCTGATACCTTCGGATGCCTGGATCCGTCACGCAACTCCTTCCGGATCTTCGGACGAATAACTTCTCCCTGAAATAAGGGGCATTACTCGAGAAAGGGGCACAGTGCATGAACTGAGGCCAAAGCCCTCCGGATCTCTCTACCCTTGAGTACGGTCTTAACAGATGGTTTCTTTGGAAGTCCACTGTAACTGGTCTTAGCCTGATTGTTGCCACAACAGAATCAAAATATGTTTCTTCTGGAACCCGAAATGGCTTAGCGCTATAGCTACAGGCTATTACAACTTGTTACTGGTCGATTCTGTAATAGTCGGCTGTTACTGTAACACGATTTGCTACAGTGCTTCTGCTTGCTATGAAACACTTCATAACTCATGATATCCTACTGATGCTTTTTTTCTATTGGAACACCTTGACATTCATTCATGGATGGTTTCCATAGAGGTTTATCTCACCTGGTCTTAGCCCCTGTTGTTGCATCATATTAGTATAATATATTTACTCCCGTTCGAACACGCTCGAAACACAGGCTATACTGTTAATATTAAGCATAATACTCACTTGTGAGAAACAGTCAGGTTTTGTAAGTTCGTCTCTTAGGGCTTCAGTGCCAATGGTGATGCTTAATGCTTCAGACACCTCATTTTGGCGATATTTGACCAATCTAGGACGAAATACCAATTCTTGGGGTTCCTTTGATTTGTTCCTGTAGCCAGCAGATCTATGCCTCTAGATTGTGGTTCTGGTGGTTCCTACATCGGGTCAGGATCTTGCAGTCGAAATTTCACTAAGTCATTTGTGAGTCTTGCGGTCGAAATTGCCCTAAGTCATTTTCGAGTCGATCAAAGGAAACGAGCTTCAATGACTTACTTGAACGGTAAGCCATTGAAGCTCGTTTCCTTTGATCTGTGTAGTGAGAGGGAATGTACACTTGCATGATTCAAGTCTGGTTCACTCAATAAGATATCTCTTAAGTCAGTTTGCAATTTGCGAGTAAGCGTTGAATTTCGTATGTCATTAATGAACAAGGGCAAGAAAAATTTAACATATGTACTACCACTATTATACGATGACATGTATATGAAAAACGAGGGATGAGAACACAATAAGTCACAATTATGATATCAAACAAAAGGTACTGAAAATGGTGTGAGAAATGTGTTAGTGGACGATTCAATCCATTGAGCAAGCGTGGACTCACTTTTAATAGTCCTATCTCCGAGTTCTTGATCGCTTGTTAATTTGGCCAATTTGGTTCGCCTGCGCCATACGGGTGGACTCCTGCCGAATACGACCAGTCTTTCGCAGAGTATTTGGATTAGCAGACTCGACAACCTCCATGACCGTGTCAACAACCTTTGACATGCGCTTTCGTTTTACCTTGAGTGTTTTCTCTGGTGCGCTATGCTGCACATCTCCGTTTTGTGGAGTCTCTGCTGCAGGAGGCGCAGGAGGTATGGAAGGGAGAACTGGGGCAGGGAGAACTGAAGAAGGGAGAATTGGGGCAGGGAGAACCGGGGTAAGAAGAGTTGGGGTAGGGAGAACTGGGGCAGGGAGAACCAGGGGCAGGGAGAACTGGGGAGTGACGTGGAAGGGAGTGGGAAGGGAGTGATGGGGAAGGGAGCGACGGGAACGTGAATTGCGGGTTGCTATAGGTGGCAAAGAAGGTAGCGAGTGCGATGCTGCCGATTGAGTAAATGAATGTGGTGTGATTGGGGACAACTGTAGTGCGGGGGGAAAGAGTTTGATGAAGACAGGAATGAGCGCAGTGCAGGTGGCGTCCTCCAGGTGGAAGAGCCTATAGATTCATTGGGCATGCTTGGAGATCCATCAGTAAGGGCGGAGAAGAGGCGGTGTATTTTCCCAATTCGGCATGTCAAATGAGGCCTTTGTTGTGAATGAGTCGTCTTGGAGATTGTATCCGTTGGATGACTGCAGACTGACATCAGGGAAGAAAGAATCATATGGGTCATGGAGGCCGTAGGCTCAGTGGAAGCAGGGGGTGCAGATAAAACCAGAGGTGGTGATTGAAAGGATGTTGTAGCCAGAGGTGTTGTGGTAGGTGAGTCTGGCTGAGAGCAACCAGAATCAAGTGACTGGGAAGTGGATGGGGCGATGGCGTACTACTAGATGCTGAAGCATCATAGTCGAGTGCACGTGTCTTCCTGATGTGCGGTGCTATATTTGAAGTTGCAAACATTAATATTGAACATTGAGTCTTCACTAGTATGAGGAAAACACTTATGAAAAACTGTGCTAATGAAGTCAACATACGCCTTCAAGTGTGTCTCATTGAAGTGTGGTGTGCTTGTTTCCAATTGAGACCAGTTGCATTCACACCTGAATGGTAACTGCAGTACCTGTGAGATTCCGCGCTCGCAAGTCAACAACAACATACATACCTCATAGCATTTATATTTCATCCAAACGTGGGTCTGGTCCAGTGCCGATCAGACTCCATTCCCAACACGTCATGTCTTTAATGACTTGCATGAATTGTGAAATCGGACCCATACATTCAGTAAGTGCCCTATAAAATCACCCATTGAGCAACTTAAAGCAGGAGTGTTGTAGAATGGTTCGTACCTAGCATATTGCGCATTGGTAGGGGCCTCGTCTGTCTTCTTGAGGACTTCTGATGCCTTGGCATCCCGTTCTGCCTGAACCTTTGCCCTACACAAGGCCTTAATATCCTCACTCGCGTCCTCATAAGCTGTGCGTGTCATCATTTTCACAGCTCCCAACTTTTCACTCTTGGTGAGGCTGCCTGAAGCGATGCTCTCCTTCACTTGTACCTGAACATCATCTGTATACCTCATCTTTGAGAATACTTCAGCCTCTGTGTGGATTTGTGTGCCCTTGGCTTTGTTGGTGAGCATCTGCCAAATTGTTTTGCCCATTGCATTTACAGCAGAGCGGCCGCTTTCCTGAGAACGGTAATTAAACCAATTCTTGATTTTCTTATGAAACGGTAAGTGGGTCTAATCGATTCTCATGAAATGCCGAACTCACCTTTTGCCTGAGTTCAACAGCTGCGCCTTTCGCCTCTTTTTGCTCTTCTGACAAGACTTCTGGTGCTTCACCAAAAATTGCAAGTTCCTCAGGAAACCTTCTGAACCACTCCAAGAACACAGGGCCCCAAAATTGCATAGCAGATGCCCCGACTTGTGCCTTCAAAAAATTGTTGTACTTCGACTCAAGAAAAGCTTTCTGGTCCGGTGTTGTCCATTCTGCAGGCAGCATCTGCCCCGCTGCATCAATGTCATTTTAATTTAATTTATAAAATGTTTGTCATGGCTTACCTCGGTCTTTTTGACAGTCGTGTCCCAAGTTGGAGGTCTGCCCCACCAACCCAAAATTAAAGTTCAAATGCACACGAGGTCAGTCAGTTGTCCAATCACAATGCATTGGAGCTAAAATTAGGCTCATATAATCATGCTATAATCATCTCGGTTGAAATTTTCACTCCCACTTGCTCCAAATGACGGACTCTGACACTGCCAACTCATACAATGTACCTCAAAATGGATACTTTGGGCCAGTGTTTACCATGAGCGAGCTCACAGCAGCACTACAATTAATTCGTAACCAAGGTATGTTACGCACACAGATACCTGCCAGCTCACGTACTTGAAATTCACAGTCCATGACTCCCCCGGCTCATCTGAAACTGGATACTATGGGCCAGTATTTGCTATGAGCAGCTCGCATCAGCGCTTCAATTGATTCATGACCAAGATGGTATGTCATTACCTACTAGATCTGCATTATGTATTGACTGATGACACCAAGCAATGACAAAAGCTCATGATGGCTACTCACTTGCCGATGCACCCTTACCATCACCTGGTTTGCAAGGCTGTCCTGCCTGCATCTTCCGTACTCATCGTCAGACTTGTTATGTCTGCCACGCACATATTTCTGCATGTCACGCATCATCCTCCACTGAGTCTATGTCACTCACAACAAACGCTACAGCAAACGACAACTGTGAAAATGACACTGTACGTGTTGATTCAGTACGACATATTTGAAACTGACGCGGGATCTTGATCATATCAGTTTTAACATTGCAGCAACGAAAATTCACTTAGGGAGAGTTTAATGGAGTATCTCGTACATACATGTTCACTTATGTACACCATGTTAAGCTTGAACTTGAGCGCTTGAGCAATAAGACACCATAAATTCATTATAACACATCATATCTTGAGCACACAGGTTTTGGTCTGACCACAAAGCATTGGTGTAGTAGTACCATATCAATTAAGCACGGGTTTTGGTCAGACCAAAAGTGTTAATTGATCCATCAATGAGGGTCTTATTTCTCTACAAACGTGTATACACAGTCCTATGGACTGTGTATACTCTTAGCGTTTGTAGAAAAATAATAAGACCCTCATTAATGGATCAATTAACACCTTTGGTCTGACCGAAACCCGTGCTTAATTGATATGGTACTACTACACCAATGCTTTGTGGTCAGACCAAAACCTGCGTGCTCAAGATATGACGTTGGACTGTGTATACTCATAATGTTTGTAGAGAAATAAGACCCTCATTCAAATGGATCAATTAATACTTTTGGTCAGTGTATTGCGAGAATTTATTACATGTAGTTTTGGTCTGACCATTGCGCAAGTAGCTTTGGTTCAATTGAGTTATGGTCTGACCAGAACCTTTGCGCTTCTTTTCAACCAACAACCAACTAAAGTTACATCTCACACGATGCCATGTCCTCCTATACATAAAACAAATCAGGCTAAACTACAAGCCGCTCGTGAGAAGTCTCAGCACCACTATGTGAAGTACATTTCTTTAATTAATTGTCTGCAGTGCAATGTTCCTGACTGGGCAACCAATTGAAGAAACAGAGACCGTATACTCAAAAGACGACAAGAACTTCGTGTTGAAAAACAGAGCCATCGCGGGAGATCCGACAGTTTGAGAAGGCAGTTGCGAGAGCCTTGAAAAGCCGTGACGATGAAGATGAGAGTGACACTGAGCTGTTGGAGACTGATGAATCTAGCGATGATGAGAATGACACACCGTATGTTTTATAAATAGATACTGATATGACAAACATAAAATTAACAATGAACATTCAACAGATCAGATCTTCCTGGGTGCCTCCTTGCTCTCAAAGGTATCAAGGACAAGATGTTGTCATTGACCGATGATCGTGAACCCCAGAAATTTGTCGAGGACAAATTCCTTCAATATGTCAAAAGCATCAAATACACTGATGACCGTGGTGATAACGGTGATGTCACCATTATTTCAAACACAATGCTCAAGGTTCAAGATATTCTAAATCGCACGATTCGTGTGCAAGATCAAATCCTTAATTTTTGTGGCCCAATCTCGGACGAGTTTCGTACAGCTAACTCAGTGTCTCAATTTCTCAACACCATAGTTGCATATCTTGAAGAGATTGATTATTTGATTCACTGGGGGGGAGTTTCGGAACTTTGCATTGCTCACTCGTCAGTGGAGTTAATGTATCAGAAAAACCTCCGTGTTTGAGTCACATTCACACGGATGTACTAGCGTATGACCGACTTGTGTTTGCCTCATGTTTACTAGCAATACATCTATCTACCCACCACATTCCAACGATCATGGTTAGCAAACGTCGACGACAATATGACAAGCAAAGACATGCGGGAGAAATTTTATGTTCTTAATCAAGAACTTGAACAGTCTCATCAACTTGCCTCAGCCACGACAGAGAGAGAGGAAGATTCTCAGCCGTCAACCTCCAAGCACAAACACACTTCATTCACTCAGACCCAGGATATGAGTTGCAGTAGACTATCTGCACGAGTCGAATATTTTGAAGGTTCAGCATCCGCAAGCACATAGCATCAAGTTTTACCAGTGTGTGATCCTCAATCTTTCAATGACTTGGATTTCAACATCATGGATGGTGCGCATGAAAACTACTTAGAAGATACCGATACCAACATTGAGCCTACTAGAAAGCGAAAGCGCACTGCAGGGGTAAGTCACAAGCGCACTGAAAATTTGGATTTGTGAATTAATTTTGTGCAGGATTATCCACTCGCATCATGGCTTCCCGAACAAGATGCCTTTATTCTGGAGATGTTAAGATTGGAAGGACGTGGAGACTTCATATCTCAAGCCACTTGCCATGGAACTTATGGCTGCTCTTTGCCAGCTGAATTTCGTTGCGAGGATTGTTTTGGCACCGAGCTATACTGTCAATCATGCACTGTGGACAGGCACCATGAGCATCCATTGCACAGGATTAAGGTAAGCCACTTGAACATTTTCACAAAAATTATCATTGAACATCTCTTAGCATTGGAAGGACACATTTTTTCATGATGTTACACTCAAATCTCTCAGACTGCGAATTCAACTGGGACACCCCACCCAAGAGTGCTGCTACAACCCAGCTGCT
>JABCPU010000203.1:0-121122 GCA_016800925.1 Suillus spraguei
GATCTGTTACCTGTGTTTCATTTCCGATTTGTGCTTACTGATCTGCTGCGCATTGACTAATAGACTTCCATTACACTTCGTACATAGCCCTCGGTCCTGGACTTGTTGATTATCTGTCTTAGATACTTACCATATATAAACCACTTGTAGATCTCTGTAGAACCTTAGTTCGAATATCATCTTAGATTCTGCTCATTCTGCTTCCTCTGGACTTGAGTCACTTTTCACTCAAAGTCATCTTCCGAGACTTAGGATTGATTCCTATAGTCTATATCTCTGACTCTATCTTCGGATAGTCTACCTCTGTCAGTTTCTAGTTAGGAATCTGTTCCGAAGCTAGCCTTAATCCTCTTTCCATCCCTACGCTCTGGATAACCTTTGGACGTACCATATCTGATATCTTCGGACGTCCGGATCCGCCATGCAACTCCTTCCAGATCTTCGGACATATATCTCCTCTCTGAAATAAGGGGCATTACTCGGACAAGGGGCACAGTGCATGAACTGAGGCCAAAGCCCTTCAGATCTTTCACCCCTTGAGTACGGTCTTAACAGTTTTACTCTTCTCTGAGCTCTGAGCCTTGGACCAGAAACCCTTGGGTTGAATAGCAGCTAGGCAGCATTCAACATATATCTGCACCCCAGCAGTGTTGTGTTACCCACACCGTAGTTGAGATATAGTCAGAAACAGTTGTGTCGAGCAAGCGATGTCAAGCAATGATATCAGCGGTAGTGGTAAGGTTGTGAGTGGTGCGAAGAAACAGTAAAGAAAGCCATGGTACTTTCAGCAGTAAAGTAGCAGCGCATGAGAAGTTCAGTCAAAATAACAGTCAAAAGTCCAGCGGTATGCCAGCGGTAATGGGGAACAAGTGTGATTGATTAACAAGCGATAAGGAAACTTTAAAGACTAAGTCCACTACTGGGTAGATCCAGAGCTAGACAATAATCCTGACCTATAGTACGTGCAATGGTGTAAAATAAGGTACTGTATCGTGCGGGGTACGTGGTGCTTATATCCTAAATCATATGTATCCGGAATACTCTAGGCGAGATCAGTAGCACTCAACTGTAGTAACTGCCATATGTAAACATAGTGCGAGGCACTGCGGCACAAGGCAACATGTAATAAGACTTGCCATGGAGTCAGTGATAACGAACATAAAACAAACAACGCACCAAATGGAGCTATGCGGACGCAGCAAGGACATGGGAGGACATCGGTATGTGGAACAAGGTGCGGTAGTCGGTATGGTGTGCGGTAAACGTGGGATGCCGCCAGGAGTGCTAAAGGGGTAAGATGGCCATGGACAAGTGGTAACTCCTATAGATGTGAGACAAGTGTCAAAAGATGGGGTTTTAAGCCCAGCGCCAATACATATGTTCATTACACCGCACGATACAGTACCTGATTTTACCCCATTGCACGTACTATAGGTCAGGATCATTGTCTAGCTCTGGATTTACCCAGTAGTGGACTTAGTCTTTCAAGTTTCCTTACTGCTCATTAATCAATTTTGCTCATTCACCATTACCACTGGCATACTGCTGGACTCTTGATTGCTATTTTGACTGAACTTCTCACGCACCGCTACTTTACCGCTGAAAGTACCATGGACTTCTTTACTGTTTCTTTGCACTGCTCGCACCTTACCACTACTGCAGACTTAATCACTCGTTATTGCTCACTCGACGCTACATTTTCAAGCATTATCTCAACCACGGTAGCACCACTATATACGACGCTAGTTCCGGTGGCATCATCACTGACCGCAGCAACTTACCACTGACTACGACACTATATTTGCACATTGGTTTGACTTGGACTAGACTATACTAACAGGCATCCCCTTTTATGGTTGAACGCTCTTGTTTAACAAGTGAAGCAGACTAGACAGAGTGCAAGGCCACACATACTAACTTAGGAGGTAGTTTATCTACAGCCCAGGTTAGGTCGTATCTTTACACCGGCATGCTACCTACAGTATATAAACTTGTAGTACAACTCCTGCAGACCTCAGTCTGATCATTGATTTCCTACTTCTGTATATTCCTTTGACTTCTGTATCTTGTTACCATGCCTATATAAATCTGTTTCCATTCTCACACTTGGGCTCCAGCCCTTATAAGCTTCTGACTCCGACCTATGGGATTACTCCGACCTATGGGATTATTCCCTAGGCTGGAGCTTTGATCCTATGTCCTATATCCTTTTCAGACTTCATCCGTTTCCTGTCTCTCATTTGTTTCACCTCCGACTCTACCTTTGGTAGTCTTATCCTGTCTGTTTCTATTCTGGACCTTGTCCAGAGTAGTCTATACTATCTCTACACCATATCCAAACCTACTCCTCTCTAGTAGTCAACACCTCCCCTAAGATCCATAGAGCTACACTTGTCTGATCATCTGATCATCCCCCCCTCCACTCTTCCACTCTTCCGCTCCTCTGAGCTCTGGACCTTCAGACCTCTGGTCCTCCGAATCTATTCTATCCTATCCTCTGACATCTATGGATCATATTTCCCTCCAGAGCTCTGCTCCTATCCTGCCCTGGACTTTGTCCAGGAGTCCATCTTTCATCCATTCTACTTGGAACTTGTTCCAGTAGTCTTACCACTACTCCCTACCATCCAGAAATAGTTCCCGTGCTCATCCGGAAGTCCTTCAGAGCTCTATCGAGCTATCCTGTCCTGAGAGTTCATCCGGACTCCATCTGGACTTCACCATAACTCCCCTTTGGACTTCATCCAAAATTAGGGGCATATACTCAGGTAAGGGGCACAGCATACGAGCTGAGGCCAATCCCCTTTGACTTTCCGACCCTCTGGTACAATTCCATGTAGAGCCAGGACTTTTCTTAGTAGCCCCTAGTTTTGCATGGTTGTAACAGGCATTAAGAGAAGATTAAGATGGGGAACTATTGCGGGAAGGTCTTTCCTTGAAAGCAAGGCCAGAGGTAATGAGTGAGTGGATTGATTCATCTTGCGGCAGTTGAGGAGATCTGTGACAGGGAATTTGAGGAATGGTGGCTAGTGTGGTCTGGCATAGTCCTACTGGTCTGGTTGGACAGGGATTTTGTGGGGATTCCAGTTGAGGTAATTTGCGTGTGTGTGGAGGTCACGAGGGTTGTGAGATGTGCATCCATGTGTGTTCAGTAGGGAAGTAAGGCAGTTGGTTCTCTGGGTTTCTGCATCAATTTCCTTGCATCGTTTGATAAATTCTGGACACATGCAACTCCAGCTGGTATGTTGTTGACTACAGCAGTTAACACATTTTGTGGTATGGAATGCGTTGCATGCAGTTGTACAGTGTTGGTCTCCACATGTCCTGCAAGTGTCCAATGTAGCATTACAGTTCTTGGCGATATGGTTGAACTTCTGACATTTTGTGCAGCGGATGGGTTATTTCTTGTCTTTGCAAACATTTATTCTCTCACTTGCTATGCAGATTCCTTCGCGCAGGATTTCGTTCGCTGTGTCTACATCATTGACCTGGAGCAATGCAAATGCCTTCCTTTGCTTGGCTGAGCACTTCATGGGGGGCTTGATCCATCTGATAGCTGTCAATGAAGATGGAGTGAGCTGGTTTTCTTGTTCAATGTTCTGGTAGAAGTTGTCTTGTTCAATCTGTAATTGGATGGGTAAGTATTCCAGAACTAGTGCATATGAGTGATGATGGAATGATACTGCAGAATCTAGATTGCTTTCAAGACATGTTTACCTGCTGGGCTACTGAGCCAGTGTGCTAGGGATTCGGTCTCAAGTTTGACTATTATACTTCCATTGTGTAGTGTAGAGACTGCTCGTATGGTGCTGGGTGGGGTGGTATTGTCTCTTGCTTTTGCTAGGGCTTCCTTGAGTTTACTTGATGAACCAGGTGGAAATAGGGTGTTGCCAGGTGTAGGGTCCAGTATGATTTGTCTCGCTTGGATGGCTGCTCGTCCTACTGCCTTATCCGCTGATGGGGGTAGATGGGCCACCACAATTGCACTGTACAAAGGTTGAGTGGGGTGTTGGGTCCAGTCTGTTGTTGTCATTGTCATCTGCTTGGCTAGGGAGTTAATTTTTTCTTGAGTGGTGTCTAAAGAGGGGGTTAGTGTCTGTAATACTTTCTGATAGGTTTCAATTGAAGAATATAAGGCATCTGCAGCTTCTTCTATTCTGTCTGCAGCTTTTCCAATGTTCTCTTCTTTTTCAATTCTTTCCTGGCCTATGAGCGTGTGAAGGGCTTCCGACTTTTCTAGTGAAAAGGCAATGGACTGGGAGGCCGTTGTAGCGGGAAAAGTCACGCTGACCGTCAAAACCCTGTTTTCGGCAAGCATCTCGTTAACGTCTGCGGCGGCAACCGAAGGATTCCCTTATAGCAACGAAATAGCCTTTTCGCTCCGCTAACGTGGAACCGTTCTTCTTCTGCGAACCCTTACCGGATCCTCGCACCGATGCCCTCATGTCCCATCCTATTCCATCTAGAATCCATTGGTGCGTATTTTCCTCGCTTCTGCCGTTACTAAACCTACGGCAGAATTTACCTTATGTCTCAAGGGGCCACTGCACACTGCGCACCTCATAATTAAGTACCCCGTTTATTTTCTTTCTCGCTACCAGACTCACATAGTTATCTCGTACGCGCTCGCATATGTTAAAAAGGACTGAACATACATACCGTCACTTACTTCCCGTTACATCCCTTCACTAGGACTTAGTATTAGAAACATTCGCTAGTCGCAATCTATTTGCATTTGAACATTTCTCCATTCAAACCACGCTCATTGATTTAACCGCTGGTAACTTTACTGCTTGAAGTACCGCGCAACTTTCGACTTCGCTACTTGTAACCGGACCATGGCCAGTGATCTCGCTGGGTTGCTTTCTCTCTCGCCTGCATTCCTGCTCGTACGGAAGTTGCCGCTACCGCTACCACACCGCCGGTAGTTATAACATTTCGTCTCGCCCAAGCAACTTTGTTCCTGCCCTCGCTAGCTAACTGTTGCAGCTATCATTACCGCGCGTGTACCGCTGACACTGCGCTAGTACCGCCAACATACCGCTACTGCCGCTAATCTTGGAAATCAGAATTCTCGCAGTCAATTTAGTACTTCATAGTTTCCTTTGCACTAACTTAGAAGGAATTGCTTCTATCTGCAGTCCTCTTGGGTCGAACATCTCACTCGTGCCTTTAGTAGGATTAACGCTGCACTTATACTTAGGCCAGCGCTAGTTTCTTCGTTTCACCATGTGGACTAAGGCTACCTGGGGTGCTATGGCAGCTAGTATGTGGTCTATGATTTTTGTTGCGATGGTATTGGATATTTTGTTGGCCGCTTTCTCTGCTATTTCGCAAGTGACGTGATCTTTCAAGATAAATGCTACTGCGCGTATAGCCGAGGCTACTGGGACTGGAGTAGAGCTGGACATTTGTGTAATCTGGAAAAGAACAGAGATTAGGTGGGTCAGTGTGAATGGTTCATTAACGTGGCAGAGTAGTTTAGAGGTGAGGAAAGTTTTGCTGCTTTCTGAATCTTTAACCTTGTTCAACATAGCTTCTATGTTGGCTTGGGTCAGGGTCGATCTGGTTGTAGTATGGGTGTTGAGTTGATAGGTCGGGGAGGTTGTGTGAGAGGATGAGGATGAGGGTGAGTGACCCATGTCTGTGCTGGCACTTCTACAGATTGGTGGCATGGTTGTTGTAGGTTTGTATTGAGTGAGGAAACCAGTGGGCTGGATCGACTTGGGGCGATGTACACCTTCAAGCACACTGTTGAGCGTGATGTTGGGATTTTAGAGTTTTGGGGTCCTTGAGGGGTGCCACTTGGTAAGGGTCCAAGGTGCGTTTTTTTCCACTGAATTCTTGTTAGATTGTTCTGTAAATGTACATATATGATACTGAATATATTTGAAATGTATTCCAGGTTTCCAATTATTAAGATTCAATGTTTTGAAGGTATGGGCCTCTTATCAGTAGAAATGGAAAGTATACACACTATCTCAACATTTCAGCCTATTTTGAGCTGATCCTGGTCATAAAAAGAAAGTATATGAGCTATTGAAATGATATACAAGTAGTTTGGATCATTTGTGCAAGAGTGAGGGAATGAAAAAGATAAAAAAATGTCAAAATTGCGATTTTCTATGTTTTTGTTCCTGTAAAAGGATCTTATTTGTATCCTAGACTAGCCATATGATATATATACTCTAAATATGCTTTGAAATAGAAAATACATATCAATTGAAATTTGATCCTGCAGGAAAAAATTTCACACTGGGTAAACCACCAGAAGAGGGAGGATGCACTACACAACAAGATCTTGTCCTATAGTCCTGAGCTCCTGATACATTGTTCCTACTGTTGAATTAATGCTGGGAATCGGTTTTTTAAGTAGATACAGCTAGAAACCAAAAAATGCGAACCTGTCTTATGTTTTCCTATACATTTACTGTACCTGTTGATGTAGGGCGCTTTAGGGGCTCAATTAAAGATGAGAATCTATTTATATACACTCCTAAACATGTTCTGAATGTCCTGGAACACTTCTCTATCAAAGGGGGAGAAATGCAAAAGTGTTCTGTACCCTATCCTATGTTGAATGGTCTCTGGAGGAGGAGCAGGCATATAAGTGAACAAAAAAAGCAGTCTATTCTATTCTACTATACATTTATATACCAAACTACTACTTAGATACAAGAGAGGATCTATTGTGATGTAGTGGTGAAGCGCAGTGAGGTGAGGAGGGTGTGGGAATAATTAATATTGTGGAGATTTCCAAAATGAGTGATGTTTTGGGTGTAGAGGGGAAATTCCCACAGTAGGTGGCTAAAATGCGAAAATGTGGGGTGTGGGAATAATGTGGGAAGGCTCAGAAATCTATTTTTTTAAGTCTATGGTGAAATGGGTATGGGTTCTCTGGCAGAGTATTCATACAAAGAGGCCTGAGGGATAGTGTTACAGTCATACATGCCCCTAATTCATTTCCTCATTGTCTCCTTCATTTGTATATTACATAACGTGACTCTGACTCGTATGCTCAACGCATCTGTACTATAGTTGCCTTCCTTCTTTGGATACGCACTTATGTTCTTACGTCTCTCTTGGTCTGTGCGCACATATTGACCTATTTAAGCACAATATATTACGCTTGATACTTTACTTTAATCTTACTGGGTTTTACCTGGAATATCCTTCACTTAGGTCTCCAACCTAAGTCGTCTTGAATCATCTCTAAGTCTAAGCACTCCTTAGTCTTAGTCTCTATTCTCGTAGAACCTCTTAGACTTGTCTCTGAGGCCGAACCCTTGATCGTACTCAGAATGCGTTCCTTGTACCTTCACCTTGTCCTTTTCTGGACATTGTAGAACTTCCCAGCAGACCATCAGTGTCTTTTCACTGTCACTGGTGACGCCACCCCAGTCGTAACAAAAGATCAAAGTCCACTCGATCGTTGACTACCCAGTCTTCGACCCTGAACCCAGATAAGCCCTAACAGACAGCAAGACAGCACGTGTAGGCACCGAGAAAGTATAACTCACAAGATGAATCGCCATCATGACGACCACCAAAGAATTTGAATATAAAATCGGTCTCCCAACCAGTTTTGATGGAGATCGCGACAACTCTCGCAAATTTATCCAATCATGCAATCTATGCTTCGACATCAATGAAAAGCTTTATACCACTGATAAACAGAAGAACATCCTTCATGACTGAGAAAAATGCTAAATCCTGGAAAGAGCAATTCTTTGACCATGCTCAGTCAACCAACACCTCCGGACAGAAAGTTGGTTATGGAACAATGGTGGATTTTATGAAAAGCTTCAAAGAAGCCTTCGAGCCGGTGGATACCAAAGGAACTGCGCTAACGAAACTCAGAGACCTCAAACAAGGAAGCGAAGATCTCCATACCTACATCACTGACTTTGAGGCACTTGCAGCTAAGGCCCGTATCACCAACGATGCAATGAAGATCCAATTCTTCCAAGATGGCCTGAATTTGGGTATCCTCACCAAGCTTTTCGCACCAGGAGATGTCTCAGAAGTATTCCGCGAGGTTGTATTGCAATGTGTTTCCATTGACAACTCCCACCATCGTCTTCAAGCAATACGAACACGTCATGCTCCACAACAGAAGAAGAAGAACTATGGAAATGCACGATACATACCCAATCGTGACCCCAATGCAATCGTCGTAGATCGAATCTCTGATATGGAGAGATCCGAATGCATGAAGAAGGGACAATGCTTCGGATGCAAGAAAACAGGACACTGTATTCATAACTGTCCTGACAGAAAGAAGAAAACCCCGCTCTGACAAGCTGAAGTTAAAGAAGAAGAAGAAGGCAAAGAAACCATGAGGCAGATTGTTGAGGATTTTTGAATTGGAGAAACAAATATTCGACGTATGTTTCTCCCAATGTATTACTAAGACTTGTACGTGCTGTAGGTGAAAGAAAAGAACTTTGTGTTCCCATCACCCTTCACTCGCGTACGCGTTTAAAATCCATCGACACCACCGCCATTATAGATTCCGGAGCAGCCGGAACCTTCATCTCTGAGGAGTTTGTGAAACTCCATAAAATCACTAAAAGAAAACTTGACAAGCCTTTCAAAGTCACAACTGCAGATGGGACCTATATCAAAGGAGGACCGATTATGCACTACTGTCTCTTAGTGGTCAAAATCAATGAACGAACCATGTATGGAAAATTCAATATCACCAAACTGGGAAGAAGGGATCAAATCCTTCTAGGGATTCTGTGGTTACGTGCAATGAACCCAAGTATAGATTGGGCTGCTGAAACACTGGTTCTCCCTCAAACAATGAAATCAGATGAAATTGAAATTGATGTGGATGCAGATCGGAAGAAAAACGGGTTGCCTCTGACTTTCCACTGTCGTCCTAAGAAATGGCAACACTCCCAACTTCCAAGATCCCTTGTCAGTCCCCCTCCTATTCCTAAAGATCCCGAACCAGAAGTACGAATGCCATGTACTATAGACCCTACTCCCCGTGTACAACTGCCACGAGCAGTATCGCCAATTCCCTGCACAAAAAAACGCAAGAACGAATCCGAACCCGAGCATCGGGCCAGACAAGAACCTATTGAGCAACGGCCAATAGAAGAACAGAAGTATGGAAAAAGAAAAGCAGAAGAGGAGATCCCTGGATGAGATACCAATGTGCCGAAATTATCCAAATTCTATGTCCCTCCGAAAACTCTTCAATATACTCCTTCAGCTTCAATTGAAGAAATTCCCGACGAAGAAGAACCCGTACCCTCGTTGATCCCAACAGAGGATGATGACCAATTCAACACTATGCAAGACGTCTGGCACACACCAGAAATGCGAGAAATTTCCTCTTACGAGCTTGGAGAAGGGGAATTCCTTGTGGAATATGATACGGAAGGAGTTAGTATGAGAATCATCGAAGAAGTATCCATGGATACACCCCTCACACGTGATGGAACTTCCCAACTTGAACAACTCCCCAATTACTCCACAATCTCCCTTCCTCCTCCGAAATACAGCAATAAAGCTCAGGAATTTGCTACGGACGAGAAAGAAAAGAAAAAGAAATCCTTTGAAGAATTGGTTCCGGAATATCTGCATGACTTTGTGGATGTCTTCGCCAAAGATGGACTAAACAAACTACCTCCCGAACGCCCTGGCATTGATCATCGGATCGATACTAAACCCGGTTTTATTCCTCGCACATCAAAGGTTTACCTGCTATCGGAAAAAGAACGCGCTGCCGTCAAAACGTTTATCGATGAAAACATTGTGAAACATTTCATCTCAGAATTGAAGTCACCTCAAGCCAGTGGCTTCTTCTTTGTGGGAAAGAAGAGTGGAGAATTGTGTCCCTGTCAAGATTATCGCTACATCAATGATTGGACAGTCAAGAATGCTTATCCACTTCCACTTCCTATCTCCCTTGTCGCATGCCTTCACAACGCACAGTTCTTTACAAAAATGGACATTTGGTCCGGTTATAATAACATTCGCATTCATCCTGATGATCGCTGGAAAGCAGCATTTACTACGGAATTTGGCCTCTTTGAACCGAACGTCATGTTCTTTGGCCTTTGCAATTCCCTGGCAACTTTCCAAGCATACATGAATTGTACCTTCCAGCAGGAAATCAACGAAGGATGGATGGTTATCTACATGGACAATATCCTGATTTTCTCTACAACTATGGCAGAACATTGCGAACGAACAAGGAGGGTTTTGACAAAGATACGACAGGAACATCTGTTCTTGAAACCAGAGAAATGTACCTTTGATGCAGAAGAAGTGGAATACCTCGGAATGATAATTCGCCCTGGACAAGTTGCTATGGATACCGCCAAGACCAAGGGAATTTCCGAATGGCCGGTACCAAAATCTGTAAAAGATGTCCGGTCATTCCTCGGTTTTTGCAACTTCTACCACACGTTTATCTCCCATTACTCTGATATCGCCCGACCTCTTATCAAATTAACAAAAAAAGATAAGATCTTTGATTGGTCCACCAAATGTATGGACACCTTCAAAGAATTAAAACGATGCTTCACATCCCAACCAGTACTCCGTAACCCTGATCCTTCCCGGCAATTTGCCATTGCTACCGATGCTTCACTTGTAGCAACCGGTGGTGTTCTCTTGCAGACCGATGAGAATGGTGTTTATCACCCATGCGCATATCTCTCACAGTCTGTGAACCCTGCGGAATGCAATTACCAAATCTTTGATAGGGAACTCCTTGCTGTGATCCGGGCATTGGCCGAATGGCGTCATTATCTTGAAGGCAATCCACACCCCTTCCTGGTGTTCACCGATCACAAAAATCTTCTATACTTTAGAAGTGCACAGAAGCTTACCCGCCGCCAAGCACATTGGCAATTGATTTTGTCTATTTACGACATTGAACTACATCACATTGCAGGTACTAAATTGGCAGTACCCGATGCACTCTCTTGTCGGCCAGATTATGACTCTGGCAAAGATGATAACAAAGACCAGACTCTCCTCCCTGACACTCTATTCGTTCGTCTTATTGACACCGACCTCCAGGGTGTGTTGTCATCCTCTGACCCCCTCGACGACCCTGTCTTCAAAACAGCATCCGATGCCCTTGATGGCGTGTGCCTTCCACCTATGAAGTCGGCACTCTCTGACTGGAAGATTGAGGAGAACATCCTTTATTTGAAGAATCGTGCCTACATTCCACCGGCACATCATCCCAATATCCTGAAAAGGTATCATGATCATCCTACCACAGGACATCCCGGTAGATTCAAAACTGAAGAACTTGTCAAACGGGAGGCCTGGTGGCCCGCTATGGGCTCTTATATTCAGAAATACGTCGAGGGTTGCGCCCTTTGTCAGCAAATGAAAACAGATACGCATCCTGTTCGACCCCCGCTTGCCCCGATCCCCTCCTCTGCAACTCGGCCCTTTTCCCAGCTCTCTGTCGATCTTATCACTGACCTCCCTGTCTCTGGCAGCTTTGACAGTATCATGATCGTGGTCGACCATGGCCTTATGAAGGGGGTAATTATTATCCCTTGTCTAAAAACCATCACCTCCGAAGGCATTGCCAAATTATTCCTGAAACATGTTTATCATCGATTTGGACTTCATGACAAAGTTATCTCGGATCAAGGCCCGCAATTCCTATCATGCTTCTCTAAAGAGCTTGCCCAACTTCTCGACTACGTCATTGCCCCATCTACGGCTTATCATCCTCAGACTGATGGTCAGACTGAGAGGCTTAATCAAGAACTTGAAACATATCTACGCATCTATTGCTGCAACAACCCCGAAGATTGGGTAGAACATCTACCAATTGCCGAATTCATCCATAATCATCGAAAACATGATACAAGAAATGCATCACCCTTTTATCTGATGATGGGATATGAACCACGTGCCATCCCTCACCTAATTGTTACAATCGTACGTGCCCCTATTCATTTTCTTACCTCATTTACCGTGTATATTACATAACATGACTCTGACTCATATGCTCAACGCATCTGTACTATAGTTGCCTTCCTTCTTTGGATACGCACATACATTCTCACACTCTTCTTGGTCTGTGCGCACATATTGGCCTATTTAAGCACAGTGTACTTGTAGTAGATTCCCTACTTTAATCTTACTGGGTTTTACCTGGAATCTCCTTCGCTTAGGTCTCCAACCTAAGTCGTCTTGAATCGTCTCTAAGTCTAAGCACTCCTTAGTCTTAGTCTCTATTCTTGCAGATACCTCTTAGACTTGTCTTTGAGGCTGAACCCTTGATCGTACTCGGAACATGTTCCTAGTACTTTCACCTTGTCCTCTTCTGAACATTGTAAGAACTCCCAGCAGACCGCCTGTGTCTTTTCACTGTCGCTGGTGACGCCACCCCAGTTCGTAACACTAATCCCCGACTCATCCATCCCTGCAGCAGAAGATCGAGTATGATACCTACAGAAAATAAGGGAAGAAGCAATCGCCTGCCATAACATTGCAATGCAGACAATGGCCAAACGATCCCGAGGAGATAAGTACACCCCATGGAAGATTGGAGATAAGGTTTGGCTGTCTGCCGCTAATCTTAGACTCAAACTCCTATCGAGGAAACTTGCGCCAAAGTGATATGGACCTTTCCCGATCATTGACATCTTATCGCCCATCATATTCACACTCAAACTTCCTCCACAGTGGAAAATTCATCCTACGTTCCACGCTTCCATCTTATTGTCCTATAGTGAAACAGATGTACACGGCCTGAACTTCCCCAAACCACCACCAGACATCATCGAAGAAGAAGAAGAATACGAAGTAGAAGCAATTCTTTCTCACAAAGGAACCGGCATTCGCCGACACTATCTTGTTTCCTGGAAAGGATACTCATTGGGAGATAACAAATGGCTCCCAGAAAAGAATTTGAAGAACTCCACTTGAATCCTGAATGCTTATAAAAAGCAACACACCCTCTGATCGTTCTTCAGTCAATCAAATCGCACAAAGCACTTGATCAATTAACACCACTCCAAATGTCTTTCCCCACTGCATACATCACTCCCATCACTGTTGCCAACAATGACTCCGACTCCGACACAGAAAATTACGGAACCCTTGCCACCGAAATCGACAACACCTCTTACATCAAAGCCGCCCTTCTATGTGAAGGACACACTCTTGAGATTGAAAGAATCCTCACAGAAAGAGGTGCCTTCCCCGCCTTACTTCTCGTCAACATCATCCATACCGCTGCCCTCATCAAAACTACTGCCAATGAAACTACAGAAATCACGTATTGCCAGCGCATCCTACATCTACAAAAACGCATTCATTCTTATGCTATGTTGCTGCTTCCCCGTGCTTTTAAAAGCGATGTTGAAGAAGCTATTCACATCGTGGCCGAACGTCGAGCAGGTGTTGCTCGACCTCCCGCTCCGCAAAGAAATACGAGCCCACTTCCAGTCCCTCCACCCTCTTCTTCGCGTACTTATTCTAATCTTGATGCCTTTACTGGCTTATGGACTGCTGTCCAAGAGATTGGACAGCTCACTAACACAGTTGTTGAAACCATCCAACAATCAGTCGATGAAACAAGAGTAGCCAGGGGCTTAGTCGAAGAAGCTATTACTGATCTACAACAAGTGCAAGCCGACCTCGCCTCTCCACAAACCCCATCTCCTATCGAACAACCGACCTCACTGCCCCCCGTTATAGTCTCCCATGATCATCCCGCATGGCTATACGAACCCTGCACAGAAGAGCAGTGTGAAGCTGCAAAAAGATTAGGAGTTCCTGTCGCTGAATTAATAGCACTCGGCCCTCAACTCCGCGATCTTCACATTCACCCTCCTATGTCCATTCCATCATCATTTGGTCCAATGGATCCTGTCTCGCCAGTCTTAGTAAAAGACTTCGGCATAACCTCTCCCTCCTCCTCTGACGAACTTCTTACGATTGCTGAATGAGGAACCACTCTTGACCTCTCAACGTCAGCATACACCCTCACCAGTAAGCAACAGGCACAGCTCCGGCGTGACAACGCCTTCGCCTTAAGCCGTATGACACGAAGGAAAGGGAAGAAGCGTGCCAGATCCACTAGCCCCAAACCCATTATCTCACCATCACCGTTATGCATGTCTAGCTCCAACATTGACAAAAACATGAAATGTCGGTTTTGCGGTATTATTGGACATCGGCAAAAGAACTGCCCCAACTATCAGTGCCAAATCTGCTTGCATCACACTCCTGCCCACTTATCTATCTACTGCCCTCAGCGTATTGGAGATCCCCCATTCATGCTTACTTGGAAGGACGATGGATTTTATGATGCACTTTGTAAGTGGGAGCAGTATCTTATTAACCATCGACGACAAAAAGCAGGTCGACGGGCGAGAACTGTCACAGAAGAAGAAGCGGCTTATATGTTAGGAGGAAGCGCTGCTGATGAAGACGTTGCTAACTATGATGACTATGATCCCATCTATGACGACAATAGAGATGTTTGAAAGTTGGTGACTTTCTATGTAACAAGGGGGTAATGTTACAGTCGTACGTGCCCCTAATTCATTTCCTCGTTGTCTCCTTCATTTGTATATTACATAACGTGACTCTGACTCGTATGCTCAACGCATCTGTACTATAGTTGCCTTCCTTCTTTGGATACGCACTTATGTTCTTACGTCTCTCTTGGTCTGTGCACACATATTGACCTATTTAAGCACGATGTATTACGCTTGATACTTTACTTTAATCTTACTGGGTTTTACCTGGAATATCCTTCACTTAGGTCTCCAACCTAAGTCGTCTTGAATCATCTCTAAGTCTAAGCACTCCTTAGTCTTAGTCTCTATTCTCGTAGAACCTCTTAGACTTGTCTCTGAGGCCGAACCCTTGATCGTACTCGGAATGTGTTCCTTGTACCTTCACCTTGTCCTTTTCTGGACATTGTAGAACTTCCCAGCAGACCGTCAGTGTCTTTTCACTGTTGCTGGTGATGCCACCCCAGTCGTAACAGATAGCTGGCAAGTATGCATACCTACCTTTCTACCATAGCCAGGGTTGTATTGATACTCCTGCCAGGGTGTGGTGGGACTATAATCCTAAAAGTGCGATACATCATTCAGTCTAATTATCCATGATCCAAATGGATGTATCCCTTGGTGGATCTCAAATGCTAGCATACACAGCCGCATTTGTGGCATTTTTGAAACTCATCCATTTGTCATTCCAGGATGTGCAGTAATTCACAAAACATACCCATTTTGGTGGCCTGCAGCCTCCTACATTATTCCCACATTCCGCATTTTTGTATTTTTAGCCATACTGTGCCTACATCACTTAAAAATAGGTTGCTTCTCATGTCACATTTTTGGCCACCTACTGTGGGAATTTCCCCACAACACCAAAAACATCACCCATTTGGGAATCTCCACAATATTAATTATTCCCACACCCTCCCAACCTCACTGCAGTTTCACCACCACACCACAATAGGTCCCTGTTCATATCTAAGTAGTAGTTTAGTATATATATGTATAATATAATGTAATAGACCGCTTTTTTTGTCTATTTGTGTTCCTGTTCTTCCTCCAGGGCCCTTTTAACATATGGTAAGTTATAGAACACTTTCGCATTTTTGCCCTTTTGATAGGGAAGTGTCCAAGGGCATTTTGAACATATTTATTAGTCTTCATTTGACCCTCTGAAGTGTCCTACAACAATAGATATAAATGAAAACATAAAATATGTTTTCATGTGTTCAATTATAGGTAAATAGACTTTTAAAAATTATTCCCAGCATTTATTCAACAGTAGAAACAATGTTTCAGGAGCTTAAGACAATAGGACAAGACCCTGTTATGTAGTGCATCCCCCCCTCTCCTAGTGAGTTACCCCTATAAAAAAATTTCCTGCAGGACTGAACCTCAAGGAAGCTGAGGGGTTCATTCCTATGCACATTTAGAGTATATCTATCATATAGCCAGCACAGGAGACACACAAGATCCTGGTAGATATAGAAAATCACATTTTTGGAATGCTATGCCATAACGTCGATGACTTTTGACCTATGCTACGAGTCAACCATCCGTATAAATCTGTATGCTGCCTTGCGTCGGAAAAACGATCCTGTATATATTTCGGAAATTCCACATTAGTTGGTGATGGCATCAGTGAACGGGGTTGTGGCAAAACCGACCCCCAAGTCGTCATTTAATACAGTGTAGAAGCGCTGCATAAATGTGTAGCCAGCAATAAAGCCAAACCCACGGCGAGTGGCCCCGCCCAGGTTTTTCATGATGAGATATATGCCATCGATCTCACCACCACGAAGCTTCTGGTTGAGAGAGCGAGGCCATATTTGGGCATTAGGGACGAGAGTGAGGGTTTGCTGTGCAAAATGCTGAACAAGGAGTGTGAGGGCTGACAGAATTGACATACCTGGCTCATATGGAATATCAACGGCTGTAGGTCGCTGTACCTGCCAGGGGTAATACGGAGCAGACCAGTCGGTTCATCGAAAGTAGCGCCGGTTGCAATCCGGTACCTGCGATAGGCATCTATCGAACGCTGATTAGACCATTATTACTCGCTGCACTCTAAATACACACAGGGGGCAATGTAAATATATCTGGCGCCAGTATCGATGATACCAGCAGTCTCGTACAAGATGCTCCTGTGGCCGTAAGTGATGCTCTGATCGATACCCCAGAATTCCGCTGAGGCGGAAGCGTCGGTGATAGGACTAAAACAACATAATTAGTACTAAGAGTCTGGATTGATCTGGGAGCTGAGGTAGCTTACGTGTATACAACGTTACCAGTGATCTTGGTATAGTCAATGTCACCAAAGGAGAGCTCTCCAACATCGGTGTATGGATTCCCGGTGGTGGGCCGGAAAAAGATACCAACAATGTTATGATCAATGACGCCTGCGTTAACCAGGCAGTCAGTAAAAGTCGGGTACCTGTCATTTGGGCTATCTGTCAGGGAGTCGAATGTCGAATCTTGAGGCCCGAGGCCAAGGATGCCGTCATATCTGATGTTGCTCCAAGTAGAAGCAACAGCGAGGTCGTAGTTGGGGATAGTGAGCCCACTACCGAGAGTGACGGTATCTCGGAAGATAGTTCCTATAGATAATTGTAGGTATTTTAAAATTATGATATTGTTGTATGTTATACCAGAGAAGGAGGAAATACGACCCCCCGTAACACCGTAGGTTACCCCTACACGCTGTCCGGTGTCGACGCCGGTTTGCCCGTATGGAGTCTTGGCGCCAATCCATGTGACCGCGCTACCGGTGTCGACAACCACGTTGTCTTCAATAATATATTAGTATTTGCATATTCTCTCAGTGATGAACTAACAGGTCCTGGGGGGCTGCCAACGCTAAGTGCTACGGTATATCTACACCTCCTGGTAAATAGCATAAAAATGCTTTCAGCACGTCGGTCATGCGTATGGTAGTCCTTGAAGGCCGCAACACGAGCTTTATCCTCTTGCACGAGGTCGATAGTATCATTGGAGAAGTTCAGTTTCCTGGTGAGAGGGAGGGTGATGGTGGAATTGCGAACTTCAACGAGCGATCCCGTGATTGACAAAGCCAGGAGAAGGGTCAACAAGAACGTAGTGAAGAACATGGCTCATTGGAAGTAATATCATACTCAGTAGTCCATTATAATATACTTCAAGTTATGTGCCAACGAACGCGATGAATGTGACACGTACTATATTGAAACGTCCCCCTCGAAAAGCAATGCTCAGGTAGTTCAGATCCGAGTCAGATCATGAGTGCAAGAATTCGACCTCTCGATAAAATGTGGTAAGACACACCTCACGTTCATTTTCATAGAGATGCCACCTGTCATGAATACACTGCCCATGTTAGTGTAGCAAGCGTTGATGAGCACTGAGGAGAGTGCAATGTCCACATTGCTTTCTCAGACGCAAATGACACGTAAAATTTTCGCCCGTTACGTCGCATTAATGACGTTGGCGTTGATCATGCGTCCTGCAAGTTGTTTCAGAGTGTCGGGTTCACTGCGGAAATTATTCGATCAGGCCTTCCAGGACAGGGTGCGAAAAGACGACATAACCAACACATAATGGCGACAGAGCAGTAGAAAGTACCCGTTTCGGGTTCCAACCCGACATAGTAGGAACCCTGGCTAAAATATTGCCGAGTTTGAATATGGATTGCTAGTACCATTCCGATGACTGAATTATATCTGGTTCGTAGGGTCCGTATGCCTGATTTTAGTCTGAATACGAAGCTACCATATCTCTCATATGGATCCGACCCGCTCCCTGACGCTTCCAGTCATTGTGACCCTCGCTCCTTGCCTCTCACCACCACGATGTACGGTTCCCATTTCAGCTTTCTAGAAGACAAGAAGTGCGCGATATGGAAACACACGCCATCTGACAGCACAACGAGGAAAGTTAGATTTTGCCGTTCACCTGGAAAGATAACATCCCATACGTACTACCGTGTGAGGGCGAAACGTGACTTGGTTGGGTTGGGCTATCGTAGAGTTGAAGTCATTCTGGCGGTGTCAAGGTAAAAGTAAACATTTCAACTCTGCGCCACTGCAGATCAGCAACTGACACCTGTCACATTCAGATTCACACGTGCACGATTCCCACACCTGCTACATATCCTTGGTGCATCCTTGAGCATGGCTGTTCCTACCCTGCTTGATCCTTCGACCCTCTGTACCTGAGTTTGAGCGCTGGAGGGTCATGAGTCTTTCAAGCTGCACGGCACGGCCAAGCTTCTTTCGAGAGTAAGTCTGTATGTCCTTGAAAGAATAAGCACACTTTGATTACCATTTTGATAGAACTCGAAGATCGTGCTACAGAATATCTCGTTGAGTGTGATTGATGTAGGAGACTTATCTTTAAGCTGTACCCGGTAGATATTTTAATTTGCTTTCTGTTACCTACATGTATTCTGCCAGTGATAAGGTCCCAGATATATCCTAGCAGTCCAGCAGGACTGAGATGTAGCCAGCATATCATGATGATGAGAATTCAGCAGCAGATGAAATTCAGCAGCATGATAGCTGTTGAGCACAAAGTCAGTTTCAGGAGTATCCAATATCTGCAAAATCTTGAGTTGTTGCTCCTGGCCGCGATGACGGACGTGTTAGGGCATGTTATCACACGAGCTTACCGTATCTACTTTTTGAACTTTTGGTGATGTTGATGGTTTAGAGGGAGAACTCGTGCGGTGGTCAACAACAGGCTCATAATTCGTCGTGCAATCTCAGAAAACGATTGATGATTCACAGTCGCATGTGCATGTCAAACTTTTCCCTATATTTTTGAATTCAGTTCGATCGCACTTGGGACATAGTTCTTTGTCAAACAAGATAACCCATGCTGTGTCAAGCCTCGAGGTCTACATGTCTGATCAAAGCAGAGGTCACCATGGTAGTAAGGAAAGGACAGTTAGATAGGAGATCGAGCTATGATCACGCAGCAACACAGCAGGGTGAATAGGATTGGAGATCTACGATGCCATGAGAAGAAGCAGAAGTTCCCATGGTAGTCAATAAAAGAGCATGGAAAGGAGAAAGAACGATGAACACACAATCAAGCTGTCCGAACTGAAATAAGATTCTATGTTCGTCAATACGGTCTAGGAAAGCCGTGAAATCGAATTGCAGGTCCCTTATGGTTTGAATTGATGTTGTTGAGACTCAAGGTGCGAATGCTATGCCATACTAAGCGTCAATGACTTTACCCACGCTGGGAGTCAACCATCCGTACAAATCGGTATGCTGCTTTGCATCGGAAAAACGATCTCTTGTATATTTTGGCAATTCCATGTTAGTTGGTGAAGTCATCGGTGAACGGGGTTGTAGCAAAACCGACCCTGAAGTTCTCACCATCTAACACAATGTAGAAGCGCTGCATAAATGTATAGCCAGCAATAAAGCCAAGCCCACTGCGAGTGGCCGTACCCAGGTTGGTGATGATGAGATATATGCCATCTGTCTCGCCACCACGAAGCTTATAGTTGAGGAAACGAGGCCAGATTTGGGCGTTAGCGTTGAGAGTGAGGATTATCTGTGCAAAATGGTGAACAAGGGGTGTGAGGGCTGACAGAATTGACATACCTGGCTCATATGGAAATTCAACGGCTGTAGGTCATTGTACCTGTCAAGGGTAATACGGAGAAGACCAGTCGGTTCATCGAAAGTAGCGCCGGTTGCAGCCTGGTATTTGGCATAGGCATCTATCGAACGCTGATTAGACCATTATTACTCGCTGCACTCTAAATACACACAGGGGGCAATTTTAATAAAGCTGCTCCCAGAGTCGATGATACCAGCAGCGTCGTCCAAGATGTCCGTATTGCCGTAAATGATGCTCTGATCAATACCCCAGTAGTTCGCTGAGGGGGCGATTTCGGTGAAAGGACTGAAACAACATAATTACTAAGAGTCTGAATTGACCTAGGAGCTGAGGTAGCTTACGTGTATACAATGTTACCAGTGAACTTGGTATAGTCAATGTCACCAAAGGAGAGCTCTCCAACATCGGTGTATGGATTCCAAGCGTTGGGCCGGAAAAAGATACCAACAATGTTATGATCAATGACGCCCGCGTTAATCAGGCAGTCAGTAAAAGTCGGGTACGTGATACCCGGGCTATCTGTCAGGGTGTCGACTGTCAAATACTGAGGCCCGAGGCCAAAGACACCGTCATATCCGATGTTGCTCGAAGTAGAAGCAACAGCGAGGTCGTAGTTGGGGATAGTAAGCCCACCGCCGAGGGTGACAGTATCTCGGAAAATAGTTCCTATAGACAATTGTAGGTATTGTCAATATTTTCAACTTATGATATTATACCAGAGAAGGAGGCAATTGGACCCCCAGTGATACCGTAGGTTCCCCCCACACGCCGTCCGGTGTAGACGCCGGTTTCGCCGTATGGACTGCGCGCGCGAATCCATGTGACCGCGCTACCGGTGTCAACAAGCACGTTGTCTTCAATAATATATTAGTCGTCGCATATGTTCTCAGTGTTGAACTAACAGGTCTTGGGAGGGCTACCAACGCTAAGTGCCACGGTATATTTACCCGCACTCCTGTCGAATAGCGTAGAAATGCTTTTAGCACGTTGATCACGCGTATGGTAGTCCTTGAAGCCGCCACACGAGCTTTGTCCTCTTGCACGAGGTCAATAGTACTATTGGAGAAGTTCAGTCTCCTGGTAAGAGGGAGGGTGATGGTGGAATTGCGGACTTCAACGGGCGATCCCATGATTGACAAAGCCAGGAGAAGAGTCAACAAGGATGCAGTGGGGAACATGGCTCATTGGAAGTAATATCATACTCAGTAGCCCATTATAAGTTATGTGCCAGCGACTGCGATGACCGTGGCACGTACTATATTGAAACGTCCCCCTCGAAAAAGCAATGATCAGGTAGTTCAGATCCAAGTCAGATCATGAGTGCAAGAATTCAACCTCTCGGTAAAATGTGGCAAGACACACTTCACGTTCATTTTCATAGAGATGCCACCTGTCATGAATACATTGCCCATGTTAGTGTAGCAAGCGTTGATGAGCGCTGAGGAGAGCGGTTGCAATGTCCACATTGCTTTGTCAGACGCAAATGACACGTAAAATCTTGCCCGTTACGTGGACATCAACATTGAATTTGAAATTTGAATGTATCCCTGCTATAGTAGTATTTGGATGTATCAATATGACACTATGGGCTGGACCCGCACATCACTGGTCAAATCCATAGGAGAACATATAGTCAAACGGTAGGTTCGTATTCAGGTGCTAATCCCACACGATTATAGACTAAAATCAGATGTACGGACCCTACAAACCAGATATAATTCAGTCGTCAGAATAGTACTAGCAATCCATATTTAAATTCTGCAATTTAGCCAGTGTTCCTACGTCAGATTAGGACACAAAACGGGTACTTCCTACTGCTCTGCCACCTCGGGATTTGCATGAGTTGCCAACGTTTCGCGCTCTGTCCAGGTTCAAGGCTTGATACCGTGCTGCTGTGAAACATCATCAACGCTACGTCATTAACGTGAGAAGATTTATTGAGAGACCCGCAACCTGCCAGGATCAAAAGCATACCGTCTCCTACAACATTTTATCGAGAGGTCGAATGTTTGCACTAATGATGTGACTCAGATTGGAACTCGGGCTACCTCATCATTGCTTTTTCGAGGGGGACGTTTCAATACAAGTAGTACGTGCCACGGTCATCGTGTTCGCTGGCACATAATTTGAAGTCTATAATGGGCTACTGAGTAAGATATTACTTCCAATAAGTCATGTTCCTCACTGCATCCTTGCTCCTAGCTTTGTCAATCACGGGATCCCCTGTCGAAGTTCGCAATTCTCCCATCATCCTTCCCCTCACCGGGAGACTGAACCTCTGAAAGCATTCGTATGCTATTCGGCAATTGGGGTAAATACACCGTAGCACTTGCCGTTGGGGTACGTGGCAGGGTTAGTTCTGGTGTTGAATGTCAAATCTTCAGACCCAATGCCAAGGATGCCGTCATATCTGAAAGCATGTGCAAGGGTAGTACATAGAGGCATCGATACGAATGAGCACGTACACAAGAGCCGCATCAAAAAAAGACTTGCTGTGAAACAGACAGCGGACTGCAACCAGGAACAAAAGCCTGGGGCGGTAATGAATGAAGAACGAAAGTAGAAATGAAAACTCAGTACATACCTGCGCGGCCTGAGCAGTGAGTGAGGGCAATAAGCCAACGAGGAAGGACAACGAGCGAGGTCTTGTGCCTGGGCATCTAGGAGATGAGGTTGGTTGATGCAGTGAAGCAGCATAAAACGCACAAAACACCACTGTAGCTGCAAACTGGGATCACAGGGATCACAGTGGAGTTCCTGAATTCACCTGCGTCATATTTCAATTATGATGAGAGGATAGGGCACCTCACTGAGGCTGACTGGTCAACCAAAAATCCAGTAGGAGAAGACGACGAGGTAGAAGTTGATCAGTTGGAACTTGGAACTTGGAGCCGTCTATGGTCATGACGGCGCATAGCGAGTCATGGTCTCCTCGAACAAAAAATTCACGAAGCTGTGCGCATTATCCATAGTGTGATCATCCATCATGACGTGCACAAGTACGCTCGTTCTTGCTAGTTTCATTGAGGACAACAAAGTCTGAGCCATTACCAACGGAGTCATTCCGAAGACTATTTCTGAACTCCTCTTGATGGACATCGCCGCGTTCGCACGCAATATTCTAGAGCATTTTGAGAGAAAGGCCAACTTCTTTGAGATTGCGAGATATGGATAATGGGGTGATGGTGATGTTGTGCTCGACTGCAAGCCAGGTCGAAAACCCGTCGAGGAACAAATCTTGAGCAGAGTTCTTCAATATGTTTTGCCAATGAAAGCAGCTGGCCCGAGAAACACTGAGCATTGCAGAGATATCTTCAACGTTCCAACCACGATACCAGAGTGTGAGCGCATATCCTTTTAGATCGTTGCTTATTCGTCGGTTGACCAGCGAACACTGAGACGCAGTGATGGCCCAACCCAACCAAATCACGTTTCGCCCTCACACGGTAATACGAATACGTATGTGATGTTATCTTTCCTGGTGAGATGACGTTTTGGACTTTTGGTGATGTTGATGGTTTAGAGGGAGAACTTGTGCAGTGGTCAACAACAGGCTCGTCATTCATCGTGCAATCTCAGAAAACGATTGATGATTCACAGTCGCATGTGCTTGTCAAAATTTTCCCTATATTTTCAAGTTCAATTCGATCGCATGGTTCTTCGTCACACAAGATCACCCATGCTACGAATCGCCGTGTCGAGCCTCCAGATCTATATGTCTGATCAAAGCAGAGGTCACCATGGTAGTCAGGAAAGAACATTTAAATAGGAAATTGAGCTAGCAACACAGTAGGGTGAATAGAATTGGAGACCCACAACGCCATGGAAAAAAAAAAAAAGTCTTCATGGTAGTCAATAAAAGAGTACAGAAAGAAGAAAGAACGATGAATACCCAATTAAGCTGTCCGAACTGAAATAAGATTCTATGTTCGCCAATACGGTCTACGAAAGCTGTGAATTGCGGGTCCCCCATGCTCCAAATTAATGTTGTTGAGACTCAAGATGCGAATGCTATGCCATAACATCGACGACTTTACCTACGTTGCGATTCAGCCATCTGTACAAACCCGTTTGCGTCGGAAAACGATCCCTTGTATATTTTGGCAATTCCATATTAGTTGGTGATGGCACCAGTGAACGGGGTTGTGGCAAAAGCGACCCCGACGTTGTCACCATCTAACACAGTGTAGAAGCGCTGCATAAATGTGTAGCCAGCAATAAAGTCAAGCCCATGGCAGTGGGTGTGCCCATGCTGGTAATGATGAGATATATGCCATATTTCTCACCGCCAGAAAGCTTGTTGTTGAGAGAACGAGGCCATATTTGCGCGTTAGGGATGAGACTGAGGATTTGCTGTGCAAAATGATGAACAAGGGGTGTGAGGGCTTACAGAATTGACATACGTCGCTAATATGGAATTTCAAGTCCCGTAGGGCATTGTACTGGTCAGAGGTAATACGGAGAAGACCAGTTGGCTGATCGAAAGTAGCGCCGGTTGCCGCCTGGTACTTGTCATAGGCATCTATTGAACGCTTATTAGACCATTATTACTCGCTGCACTCTAAATACACACCAGAGGCAATTTTAATGAAGGTGCTGCCAGTATCGATGATACCAGCAGTGTGGAACAAGATCACCGTGTTGCCATAAGTGATGCTCTGATCGATACCCCAGTAGCTCGCTGAGAGGGGGTGTGGGTGATGGGACTGAAACAAAACAATTACTAAGAGTCTGGATTGATGTAGGAGCTGAGGTAGCTTACGTGAATACAATGGTACCAGTGAACTTGGTATAGTCAACGCCACCAAAGGAGAGCTCTCCAACATCGGTGCCTCGATCCCCAGTGATGGGCTGGAAAAAGATACCAATAAGGTTATGACTAATGGCTCCTGCGTTAACCAGGCAGTCGGTAAAAGTCGGGTACGTTTCAGTCGGGTCATCTGTCAGGGTGTTGACTGTCAAATATCGAGGCCCGAGGCCAAGGATACCGTCATATCCGATGTTCCTCGAAGTAGAAGCAACAGCGAGTTCGTAGTCGGGGATGGTGAGCCCACTACCGAGAGTGACGGTATCTCGGAAGATAGTTCCTATAGATAATTGTAGGTATGTTAAAATTATGATATTGTTGTATGTTATACCAGAGAAGGAGGTAACACTAGGCCCCCTAGCACCGTAGATTTCCTCTACGCCCTGTCTAGTGTTGACGCTGGTGCCCGTTAGCTTGTATGGAGTGGAGGCGCCGATCCACGTAACAGAGCTACCGGTGTCGACAATCAAGGTGTCTTCAATAATACGTTAGCAGCCGCATGTTTTCTCAGTGTTGAACTAACAGATTCTGGAGGGACTGCCAACGCCAAGTGCTGCGATATATTTACCCCCGCCGAATGCCATAGGAATACTTTCAGCACGTCTGCCATTCGTATGGTAATCCTTCAAGGCCGCCACACGAGCTTTATCGTGTTGCACGAGGTCGATAGTACCATTGGAGAAGTTCAGGTTCCTGGTAAGGGGAAGGATGATGGGAAAATTGCGAACTTGAACGGGCGATCCTGCGATTGACAAAGCCAGGAGAGTGTCAACAAGAATGCACTGAGGAACATGACTTATTGTAAGTAATATTATACTCAGTAGCCCATTATATACTTCAGGTTATGTGCCAGCAAACGCGATGACCGTGGGCCGTGGCACGTATGAAACGTCCCTCTTCGAAAGAGCAACGACGAGGTAGTTCCGATCCGAGTCACATCATGAGTGTAAAAATTTAACCTCTCCATAAAATGTGGTAAGAGACGATTTGCTTTTGATCCTAGGAGGTGACAGAATTTCAATACAATCCACTTAGTTACCAATGGCTCAAACATTCATTGACTTACCTCACGTTCATTTCCACAGAGATGCCACCCATCATGAATACATTGCCCAGGTAGGGTAGCAAGCGTTGCCGAGCGCTGAGGAGAGCAGTTGCAACGTCCAGATTGCGACCGTCCGACCCTGACTGAGGATCATTAATCACTTCTTGGGAGAAGGGTTTTGTTCGACGCAAATGACACGTAAAATCTTCGCCCGTTACGTCACGTTAGCGACGCAGCGTTGATGGTGCGTTCTGTTCAGGTGCCGGGTTATGCAGCCTGCCGGAATGTTTTGGCAGTACCACCAGCGCCGATTGCATTATGTAATTATATGTTGTGCTGACCATCTATTACCATTTTTGGTCACATCACTGGTCATCAATACTTGTGTACTGAGGATAATATTTGCATAAGCACACCGAAATGGCCACAGTAACAAACAGCAAAAGGGCGAGACTTGCGAGCCCGCGAAAAGACAAGAAGAAAGTCCAACCCGTCCCCCAAAGTGATACGAACCATCTAGTATCCTCCACGAAGGGCAAACGAAAAGCGAAACCAACCACAAAACCTGTCTCGGATGATACTACCCTCCCAACTTCCTTCAAGGTAATCGCGGGATCCTATGAAAAACTGCTTTATGGCTTTGACGGAACTGTCTCGCTCGATGAGACTAACGATGGCTACAAATTCGAGCTGCAACCTATCTTTGTATTCCCCGCACATGTATCGTGCATCAAGGCGGTCGCTGCGTCCCCGAATGGCGGAAAATGGCTTGCTACTGGGAGTGCAGATGAAGTCATAAAGGTGTGGGATTTGCGCAGGAGAAAAGAGATCGGCGGGCTCATGCACCACGAAGGTGAGTTATAGTGATCTATATATCTGCCTCTTTCCAAATTGTTGCGACAGGGTCCATAACACAGCTTCAATTTCCCTCCCGCTCGCATCTTCTCTCAGCGTCTGAAGACGGTTCCTTGTGCCTGTTTCATGCACGCGACTGGGTCGTGCTTCGCACCCTCAAAGGCCACAAGGGACGAGTCAATTCTATAGCCGTGCATCCGTCCAACAAAGTCGCGCTGAGCGTAGGCAAAGACAATACGCTGCGCATGTGGGATCTCATGCGGGGGAAGGGGTCTGCTAGCACAAAGCTGGGGAAGGGTGAATGTTTGTTTCTCTAGGCGTCAGACCCATTTCTCATCTCATTTGATGGTTTAGAGGGAGAACTCGTGCGGTGGTCAACGACAGGCTCGTCGTTTGTTGTGCAATCTCAAAAAACGATTGATGTATTCACGGTCGTACGTGCATGTCATAACTTTCCCTATATTTTCAAATTCAGTTCGATCGCACTTAGGACATGGTTCTTCGTAATACAATCACGCATCCATCCCGAATACATACGATTCGGTTCAGTAATCGAGTAAATGGCTCAGGAGAGCTATTGCTTGTTGGAGCAGAAGACAAAAAATTGTCGATCTACGACATTCCAGATGACCCGGAAAAAATGCCCACTGTCATTGCAGAAATGACCGGACACTCTAATCGGTATGTACAATACACTCGCTCGGACATTGTTTTTACTGTCATTTTAGCGTAAAAGCAGTCGAGATCCTTCCTCTCGCACTACCCCGATCAACGAAGACAAATGCACTCCTCTCGACTATCATCCTGTGCACCGTCTCATCTGACGGTAAAATCCACGTTTACGACCTGGCTTCACTGCCTGCAGGACAAAAAGCCGGAAGTGAAGTGCTGCAGATATCATCTGTGGCTGAGTACGACACAAAAGGCACGCGGCTGACGTGCGTGACCATCGCGGAAGGCGAGGCTCTTGCGAATAGGAAGAGTGTGAATGGGAAACGGAAGCGGGGAGATGAAGACAGCCAAGATGAAGATGAAGAATGGGGAACTCACGAAGACGCAGAGCACGAAGAAAGTAGATCAGGCTGAGGTTTGTTAGATTTCCTGTTTATCGTATACTTAGCTACTATAACTCACCGATGCTAGTCTTGTTTCACTTTTTTTTAGTTCATGAGGGTGTTCCTACTAGCACGAACTTTAGCCTCGTATCACCAGTCATTCGGAGTAGCATTAGTGCCTAAGTACTACCTTCGTGTGCAGTCCGAGTCAAGATCATAATGTTTAGGTCCCGTCACTCAGCCAGCTGCGTCGATCGTTCCTCCTGATTTCTGGTAAACACCAAGTCGATGGCCAGCAGTATGACCTTCAAGGACACCCAACAGTCTACTTTAGATAAATACGAGCGTCTAAAAGCGCGTTTCATGAGCTGGGTCAAATGCTGGAAGTGCGCACGGTATTCACCAGACTTGGACCGCCGTAACCTTCAAGTTCCGATCGGAAGCTGCCGCAACTTAATTGATTCTTATCCAAGTTTAAGTTAACTTGTTTCATGGTTTTGATGTTCAGTTGTTGTTTGATCTCGTACCACTGATCGGAACAATGAAAGGACGTACTTTTCTGCACACGCAGTACGTGTATTATACTTACCTTGAGTGAGAATCTCAATGCCTACCAAATGATGCACAGTCTAGATACCGGTCCTTTGCCTAACAGCTACATGCTCTCCCTCAACTCCAACTCTTCTATCCTGACGTCTCATACATCTCATCCATTACATGGAGCTATCCCTATATACGGTCCGAACATTCAGAGGACACGATGATAGCGTACAGGAAATGGCGTCCTCGAAAACGACTCAGAACTCGAGTTGAGTTCTTTATCGTTTGGACGTGCTTATGACTTTGAGAATAATAAGAACGTCCAACAATAACACTATCCGCATTTGGGACATACAAACAGGAATCAAGGGATGGTATGATCAAGATATCCGGGGATGCAGAGATGAAGGAGCTTATCGGATGTCTGTCGCATCGCATAGACTGTGCTGGTTTCATGCAGTTTTCACTCGATGACAAAAGGTTCGTCTTTCCATCAGACTACAAACGGTCAGCTTGTTGCCACCATTACGGGTGACATGATCCTTTATCTCTGGAGTCTCAGGTGTCCTTCATTTCGACAACACATATCATGGCGCCTCCCTCATTAATTTCATTGGCATCCCGTGTTGCAACTGATCCTTCAGCGGGTAATAAATTCAAGTTCGGATCTTCTCTATATCGCAACAATTGTCTTGTGAAAATATTTGTCAAGCCAGCAAGCTGCGTTTGCGTCGGTCAAACAAGCCGCTTTGCGACCCCAAATTATGCCTGGTATGAAGCGACGACGATGGATTGATTGTAGTGTACATCTATCTGTCGCGATTGCGGACAGTTCCTCGAATACCCTATTATGTAAATAAACCATAGGAGTGCCAATTGAATTTGCGAGGTGGTTAGAATCGTTTTATGCTTCCTGGGAAAAGATAGCATTAGTTGCACATAACGCAGTAACTAGCGCAAGGATCGTGGGAAATACCAGTGGCTCAAACTGTCCCTCGAGTCGGATACGATGCAAGGTCGTATTCGAGAATTGGGCCTGCTGTCGGTAAACCCGTGTTGTTGGTCGTAGTACTGTACTTCCAAAGTAGATGAGTCAGGCCGGCTAACTCCGATTAAGCGAATTAGGGTTACTATTCTAGACGGTAGATGATCCAACAGCCCTCACGATGAGCACAGCGAGGCTGAAGCGCAAGCTCGGTGACCTAGGCATCAATACATCCAGCAGAAAGGCAAACGAGAACTTTTGCCTTGTGCGTAAACCTTCTCCAATTCTCGCAGCTTGCAAACTCTCACTGACCACTACTGGCACAGATCGGCACCCCGTTGCCCCCACTCGAAAAGTCGAAAGACACAGGCGAGTTCGTACCATTATGGAAGCAAGAAGTGAGCTCTTGTGTACTTGGTCTTGTTCCACACTCAAGATATCTTTCAGGTGAAGGATGAGAAGGGCCGGAGAAGGTTGCATGGTGCCTTTACAGGTGGTTTCTCTGCTGGGTACTTTAATACAGTGGGTTCTAAGGAAGGTGCGTTCTCTGGGAGAAATTCTGCGCAGCATATCATTTAGCACTCTATTTCAGGATGGACACCGTCAACATTCATATCCTCTCGGTCCGACAGGGCCACGAACAAGAGCCGCCCTTCCCGCCCGGAAGACTTTATGGACGAAGAAGATCTCTCAGGAATGCGTGATGACCAAAAGCTAGTCGATGAGCATGAGCAGATGGATTTACTTGGAGGAACACAAGACGAGATGAGAAAACGTGGTGAAGGCGCCGATGACAAAGAGTGTGTACCATTACATTTCTTCATATGATACATCACTTACTAGACCCACCTCACCAAGCGCAATCACCCTCGCACTTGAGCGCTCTCTCCTCCCAGCACCAAAGGACTCTGTAGGCGCTCGCATCCTGAAGAAAATGGGCTGGCGCATTGGGCAGGGTATCGGCCCGCGGATAACATGGCGTCAGCGTGAAATGGCTTTCGGCCGTGATCCAGACATGCCTTCCGAAGACATAGACGAGGAAGCGAAGAAACACTTGTACGCCCCTCGAGATACGCCGCTGATCATCGTCGAGCGGAAGGATAACGTTCATGGCTTGGGTTATGACCCTGGACTAGGGCTGCATGCGAGTCTTGGCGTTGCGCCTGAGTCTTCCAAGCAGTCCAGTGGCCCACGCCTAGCTGGCACGTATTCTCATTTGCTGTGTGCGACCTGTTTTGACTCTGACCCGTGGTGACAGGTGGTTTCGGCCTCGGCGCGCTGAATGATGCAGACGATGACGACTTAGATGTTTATGATCACTCTCATATTCACGGCAGGAATCATCATGCATACGATGCAAATGATGTGCACGATGAGGAGCGGGTTTTGATGAGTTCACGATCACAGGGCGCACGGGATTTAGGAAAGGCAGCACAACCTCAAGTAGGTCATCATCCAGGAGAACTGGAACATTACGGTTCAGCTTATAAATTCTAGAGACCTTCTACCGAGAAAATAATATTTCGTGATGGGAGACAGCCTTTGAACGGATTCGTTATATCCGAGAAACCCGTGGCGGAGGACCTTTGGTCAGTAGCTCTTTTTGCGCGTATGTTGTTCGTGTAATATTCACAATTACCAGCTTCCCAATACCAGATGTACCAAAAGACTGGACACCAAATCCCAAACGCATTTGGGAGACGGAGAAAGTCAATTCGAAAGATAAAGAGAATGCAACAATACCCCCTCCGTCACAAACTCAGTCGCACGCCCGGTGGAAAACAGGCATATCTGCGAACCAGGTTTGACAAATTCATTTTCTACAGATCTCAAGTGCTTACATGCTACTATGGACAGCGGGGAGCAGTACTTGGTGAGACACCTCTCCCTTCTGCACCCAGGTCCATCTTCGAGTACATCTCCAAGAAAGACCAAGAACGCATTAAAAACATCGCTGCAAGCCGTTTTGTCCCCCCTTCCACGTCGGAGGATCCTTCGCCAGGTCCCTCACTCCCCATGCCTCCCACGATCACACACACCGAGCCTCATGTCGCCCAAGCTGCTCTATTCGGTTTTCAGCCTTTCACAAGTGATCCGTCTAAACAGGCAAGGTACACCGCCTATCTCCGTGCATACGCAAATCCTGGCTCAGGCGCAATTCCACCCGCACAGAAGTCTGGGCAGTCACCTGAGGAATTTGCAAAAGAGATAAACGAATATGCAAAGTCAGCTGCGTTATTCCGCCCTGTTTCTGGGGCTATGGCTGGGCGGTTTACAAGTGCCGCTGTTCTGGATCTCGGGCCGAAGATTGTCGAGGGCCTGCACACGCCTGCTGCAAAGTCAGAGGAAGGAGCGGACGGTATGGATGTGGCGGAGGAGAAGCCGAAGGAGGAAGTCAAGGAAGAAGCGCCGAAGGTACATGCTGCTCGACTGGGCATGTATGGTGTTATGACACGCGAGGTGTGTGCGTGGCAGCCTGCGCGGCTGCTGTGCAAGCGCTTTGGTGTCAAGGAACCGGATCTGGAGGTCCCTGTTGATACCTCTGGGCCGTCAGAGCAGGCTGCGGGGGCTGAGTTCACAGGCACAGCGTCAGCAGACGAAATTGCGGGTGCAAGCGCGGAAGCGACACAAATGGAGAGTGGGGGCTCCAGGAGTGGCAAGCGCGATGTTGCGAATATTGGCTTAGGGGAAGATGATGGGCAGGGGGATGATGTGCTCACGTATGAACGTCCCGGGATGGATATTTTTAAAGCAATTTTTGCGAGTGATGATGAGGAGAGTGACGAAGAGAAGGATCGCATGGACAGTATCGATGAGGTGGACGAGCCCACTGTCGTCTCTGCGCCAGCTGTGCCGCCTAAATAGGCCCAGATGTCAATCCACCACCAGCGAATGGTATTGTGGAAGATGTTGACCTGGCAACGTTCAAGCCTACCTTCATCCCCAGGGGATCCAAACCGAAAGACACGGAGAAGAAGCAAAAGAAAAACAAGAAACAGAAGAGTTCCAAGGGTGGCGCGCTTGTTTCCTTTGAAGTAGATGAGGATGGCGGAGAGTCATTGTCGCTCACTGCTGCGCGCCAAAAACACCGAGATCGGGATAGCGAGAGGCCGAGGAAGAAGAAACGGAAGGATCGAGAGGGGGATGGAGGTGAAGATATGTGGGTTGAAAAACCTCTGCCTGATATCGTTAAGGCCCTGCCTATGAATGTGTCCCCTGATGAAGATGGTCAGGTTAGTGGACAGGAAAGCGGACCTCCTCGTGCTCGTAAGAGGGCAATTGACTTCATGTAACGTCAGGTTATATACTATTGTATAAGTATGCATGCTCAGAGATTGACCTTGATTTTGGCGGATAGCTATGTCTCTTGTAATGTTCCGCGCTTCCTTGTTCCTGCAGTAGTGGGACAGGGAATTCAATATCTACTTGGTGTCATGCACATCACTACTTGCTCATCCTCATCACACATCCTATCTCAGTAACCCGTGCTGTCTCTGACGTCTGATCAGTTTATGCAATTACTCAGCGATGTAACGTCTCATGTGCACTAAAGGTTTGGTCTTCGAGTTTGCAAAAACCATCGAAATGCCATTTTCCTTCGAGAAGTATTCGCCGCTGAGTCGCTTTGCAAGGTCAATATGTGTCATGGCGGACGCTGTGAAACTGGCTAAAGTCAGTATGAGATGTGCGCGCATTTAGTTCTGTCAGCGTTTCATTTAGCACGGAGGCGGGAACAAATCTCCCGACTTGCGTATAAAGGTCTTGGGTCTGAGCCTCATGATCCTCTCAAGCTCCTTCTGGGTTGCGTCACATTCGCGTGGTGAACGACACTGAATGTGCACTGCACTAATAGTAGGCGGTAGTTGTACTCGTAACTCAAGGGCGAGCCTCAGGAAAACGCGTGTACAATTTTGGCAGAGGTGGGCGCTGTCATGGCATGCTCGATCAAACTGCGAGTGGTTGCTTTGTTGTTGAAACACACCATAGACATCATTTGCAGACTCTTTATTTCACTCCACAGCGAGTCGTAAGGTCAGGGATCGCGAGGCTTTGAACCTGAAAGTTCTTGTACCGTAAAAGATAAAGATCGTTCGACTTGGAAAGCTGTGATACTCGATCCATGTCACTCGCGGTAGGGTCGAAGATTGGGTTCATGTTCCCATTATCGACAACATGAACACTGCAGCGACATGAAATGAAAGTTCGTGCAGCGTTGGCTGTGGTGATACTGGTGAGAGCTTATTAATGTCTGTAGAGGGTATTGCAGGTGCATGATTGGAACAGGAATGAACATAGGAAGATTATTTGCAAACGAGAAAAACCAGTTGAGCTGGGGGTTGCTTGAGAAACTGAGAGGCGAAAAGCAAAGCGCTGGAAGTAAGGCTGATATCTCTAAAAGATATGACTTGTATGAGAGACAAGTTACATAGCATGTTGGAGATACTGCTCGACACGAGAAATGATGATGCACATCATGATCATCATTAGGATAGATAGCTTTCAGTCACTGGCAGGGCTTGGAAGTGGCAACTGCACTATTGCCATTGGACATATCCTGCAGACTGTGGAGACATGAGTTGAGCGCATGTTGATTTGTACACAGTGCAGTCAAGGAAGGTGGTTATGATTTTTAAGGAGCATTCTTGCCGGAACGGAGGCGAACTGCCTCATATCTTGGGCGTCTATGAAAACAAATTTGGTTAACGAAAGTAACACAATACACGCGCCTCTGCAGCATGACAAACACCCACAATCCCTCGACCGTATTCAACACCATCAACGTCTAGTAAAATGTCACAGCTCATTCCAAGTACCACACCATTCGAAGTTTTTAATGAAGGGACTATAACGGCAGTCGCAGTCATAAGCGAATGGTTACAGACTCGTACGACAGGACACTTTGTCTTTGGGACTTGGAGACAGGTGTCATGTTGAAGAAGTTCAGATTAGAGTGGGATCACGGTTGGGTGTCGGCATTGGCGGTATCACGAAATGGTCAAATCATTGCGGCACTGACTCGGAGTGGTGAAGGAAATCAAGAAATCAAAATCATAGCCTGGCATGGTGAAACTCTCACCCAACTCATCAAAGGCGACTCCTATTGGGTCTTGTCGGATTTCTCTCCCGATGGTACGGTCCTGGCCACTGGTTCAGATTTCTTGGACGAGACAAAGTTTTGGTGTACCAAAACGTGGCAGATGCAAGAACCAGTCCACTGTGATAGTTTTATCTGCTGCGTTCGATATTCGCCTTCTGGTGAACATCTTGCCATCGCAACAGGGTGGCATATTGGAATTTATAATCCAGACATAAGGGAATGCCTCGCATATTTGAAGACACAATCAAATCCACTTACTTGGACGCTCGGTGGCACATATATTCTTTCTGGAGGCAACGAAGAGGATCATACCATACGAGAGTGGGATACATCGACCTGGCAACAGGTTGGTCATCCCTGGGAAGGCCATACTTGGTATATAAATGACATTGCCATCCATCCTGCTGGCACCCTCATCGCTTCCGCGTCTGAGGACAAACATGTCCGTCTCTGGCGGCTCTCAGATCGACGAACTATCGCCATCTTCCAGCATTCGGACTCACAGAAATCTGTCATTTTCCAGGCACATGCCTTCTTTCTGGAGGCGGTGACCTATACGAGAGTGGGATACATTGACCTGGCAGCAGGTCGGTCATCCCTGGATAGGCCACACTGATTATATCAATGCCATTGCAAATAATCCTGCTGGTACCCTCATCGCTTCCGTGTCTGGGGACAAACATGTCCGTCTCTGGCTGCTCTCAGATCGACGAACCATCGCTATCTTCCAGCACTCGGACTTGCCGTATTGTGTCACTTTCTCCACGGATGGCAGGCACATTCTCAGCGGAGGCAAATATAAAAAGATCTCAGAGTGGGCAGTACCAAAGGACGCTCATTCACAGGTGAGTTTCCGTTCTTGACTCCCATTTCATAATGCAATTCGAGCATCCTTCTTGCAGGTCCTAACTATCATGAGAGCCCGCCATGCATGTATAACTGGGGGCCTAGCCACTGCTGAAGATTTACTCACCCAAGACATCCACACCGACGCCAATGATTATATTTCATATGCCCATCGCTCATTTATTCTGGCTCGAAAACATGCCTGGGACCTCGCCCTTGATGATGCGATCAAGGTGAGCTATACGGATTCATGATGATTCTCTTACTAAAGGTTTTTTTCATTTGTGACAGTCTATTAGCATTCTGCCCTCATTGACAGGATACATCTCCAAAGGCATCGCCCTCTGCGGAAATGGCCACATCCAGGATGCAAGGATAGCATTCAGTGCCGCATCCATGTTCACCAACCAGATTTCAGAAATAAACCAATTTCGTCTCTTGATAAAGGTAGCTTCAATTCATCTCGCATATTCTCAGCTTCATTGCATGTTTCAGGCCATCGCTCTCCTCAGCGCAGATCAACATGACGAAGCAATGTCGCTCATAAAAGAGCTGGCTGTCACTTGCCCAAGTACCAATCCTCTCGCGCGTTGTGTCGTGGAAGTAAGTGTCATGCGGCTACGCTCCGTCATAGATGCTGATCTTTATAACTCGCACGTCAGACATATCTGCGTGTTCAGCTTGGAATCAATGCCTTGGGTGGTAGCCGTTACGATGAAGCTGCTAACCACTTCACTGTTGCTGTCAACTCAGGCACTTTCTCATCGAGACACATTCATAAAACATACGAGGACTTGACTGTGGTGTGTCATGACTATGATATATAATCCTTTTCACCGCTGAGTGCTTTATCTAACTCTTTGGGTGGGATCTCGAGTCTTTGTGTGTCACTACACACCAGAAACGGTGCCAAGCGTTCCTTGGGGCAGGTGAACCTGAGGAAGCCCTCGCAGCACATAAATACATGATGGACGCCATCGACGAATCTGCGAAGGCCAGCTGCCTCGATTGGTCCAATGGCAAGTTTTCAGTGACGTCACTCGAGGCTGTCATACTCACCCGCATTTCACTCAGAATTCAAGGAAAGATGTAGTGCGGCACTTGCTGAGCAAAATGATCGTATTTTTGGCGTATATACTCCCTTGTTCAACTCTGTCGCTACTGACCATTATGCAGGCACAAATCCCGGGTCAGGAGCAACATGGCTATGATGCAGATCCCAAATTCTTCCACGGAATGCATCAAGTGCGTGCAACATCTTTCTTAATTTCTTACATCGTTCATTCCAGCATTCTCAAATTTCCCGAGTAGGATCCCAGCAACGTCCTGGGCGCCTCAAAAGACTCCAGCTCGCTATGACGAGAACTCCTCGTTCAGCTCCCCGGGGGGTACCTACCACCCCACCGCCAGTCATCGCCACTACCACCTTTGGTACTCACCTAAGCCACCTATTCACCCGGTCGTCCCACCGTCTCACGCCGCCTGTTGTTAATGTTCCGTTTGCACAGGGTAAAGAGGTGTGCTCGGTTGATTTTTATCACACGTCTCGCGTGTCTAATGCATAGCCTACAGCGTAACGCTGCTGCAGGTGCTCCTGGTAAAGACCCGGATATCGTACCTGATGATGAAGATATTGATACTACTCACCCGGACCCCAATACACAACAACAACAACCAGTAGTAGTGCAGGCAGACACTGATGTCCGTGGGTATTTCAGTCTTACCATCGATCTTATTATGATATTCACATTGGATTGAAGCACTACATTTTTATCGATAGGTCCCATTCATCCGAAATGTTGTCCATAACGGTCACAAAATCAATTACCGGAAATGACGACAGGACAACCTAAGCGAAGACTGCACGGGAGGTTTCCAGCCCTGGAGGAACACGCAACAGTCTTTTTGGGTGGGAGTCATGCGGAAGGTACGCTGAATGTGGGGAAGAAATGGAAATGCACCATTCAGGAAGACCAGGCTTTGCATTTTCAATGCAATTTGTTTTCCTCGCTATCCCACTGAATTCATTCTAACCTGAAGTAATGAGGACGTTATCGCAGTCGATAAAGTATTTTCCACAATTTTTAATCGTCGTATACACGAAAGGCCTCAGTGGGCCTAATGCACCATTCCGTCGTGTGAGATCGTTCTTTCACGTGCACTCGCTGCAGAATCGCTTTGTAAGTTCAATATTGCCGGGTCATAAGTTAATCCCAAGTATGACCGTTTTGTTCGACATTATGTTATGGAAGTGGGATAAATTATACTGGCGATTAACTGGCACGCGATGCTTGGATGGGGAGCTGAATATTTTATATATACTTCACCCATTCGTCCGAAATGTTGTCCATATGGTTACCAAATCGATTACCGGAACCTTGACATGACGATCTAGCGAAGACTGCGATAAAGCACGGATACAAATTATACAAGTTCCTAAAAACAAGATACAAAAGACGGATAAGTTTTTGACGAGGTTGTCCATGTGTAGAATAAATACGCGACAAGTATCCAGAGTGCCCGTGTGTAATGTGATCACCTTCAGGATGTTATTTGGAGGAGGTTAGGAAACTGCGGGGGGAGAACCGGTTTGCTGCTGTAGTTGTTAGTGACCAGGTGCGCCAGGTGGATAGAGCGGTATCCTACATAGATATCAGCTCAGTGGGCAGTTCCCGAAAGAGATAAGCAAATATGCAAAGTCAGCTACGTTATTCCGCCCCATATCTGGAGCCATGGCTGAGCGGTTTACAAATACCACTGCTCGGGATCGAGGGCCTGTACATGCCTGCTGCACAATCAGAGGGGATGGGCAGTATGGATGTGGCGGAGGAAAAGCTGAAGGAGGAAGTCAAGGAACAAACTCCGAATATGCACGTGAGATGTACGTTGTTGTGACGCGGCTGCTGTGCGAGCGCTTTCAAGTTGGTATCAAGGAGCCAGATTTGGAGATGTCCATATCTCTGGGCTGCCAGCGCAGGCTGAGGAGCTTGAGTTCACAGGCATAGTATTAGCAAAACAAAATCGCGGGTGCAAGCGCGCGAGCTACGCAAATGGAGAGTGGGGTTCTGGGAGTAGCAGGCGCGATGTTGTGAATATTGGCTTGAGAGGATGATGTGCATGTTGGATTCCGACGAACCAGGGAGAGAAAAGAAGACGATGGCCGAAGAATCCGAGAAGCAAGGCACGAGGGGGAGAAGCTGAGGAACGTGGTTCGAGCGCAAGCCATAATAGGCCAGTGAGGTGCGGTGCGCTGACATCGGCCGAGCCACAACCGGGACACTACCTGATGGACATGTTCCACGACGACCTACGCAGGGTCATCCCAGCCAACGATGGAAGGAAACTCATCATCAGGTGGACGCCAGGGCATAAGGGCATCCCGGGCAATGAAGCAGCGGACAAGCAGGCGAAAGAGGCAGCGAGAGGGAAATCATCGGGAACGAACGAACTCCCGAAATCCTTGCTAACAAAACACGGCGAAACCAAGGAACTGCCACGTAGTAAGTCAGCGATCAAACAGACATACCACCGCAGAATAAAGGACGAGGTGACGGAAATAGCAAACAACTCATCAAGGTTCACCGCCCTGCGCACCATAGACCAGTCAGCTCCTTCCAACAAATTTGCCGCAAAAACCGCATCGTTACCAAGGAAGCACGGCTCGCTTCTCTTTCAGCTCAGAACGGGTCATATAGTGCTCAACAAACACCTACACCGGATATCGAAGAGCCAATCAGCCAAGTGCGAAAACTGCAACGCGCACGAGGAAACAGTACATCATTTCCTACTAGTATGCCCCACCTTCACCAGACAGAGAGACGCCATGCGTCTCGAAGTAGGCCCGCGCAAATACAATATCAAGCACTTGCTCAACGATACTCAAGGAATGAGAGCGACCCTGAAATACATCGCACGTACAAGACGCTTCGAGCAGACTTTCGGAGATGTTACCCCCCCCAAGGAAAAAGAGGAAAGGAGAGAATAACAGAACGAAACCAAACCCAAACATAACCGCTTGCCTCCTCACAGGCATCACAGTTCCCGCCCACGCCGGAACCATTGTCAAGACGCTACCAAGACAAGATATATAGAGTAAATACCAAGGTACATACATGTAGGAGATGTCCAACATAGGGCTTAGCCCCAACGGACAATAAACAAGGATTCAAAAAAAAATAAAAAATAAAAAATCGGCCGAGCCTCTACAATATATGTCAACGAGCTATGTCTAAATTTTCGTTTCCTTTTCACTTACTATAAAGTCCAGCGCCGTAGCGTAGAAACATCTCAGTTCTTCTTCGAGAGACTGAGATGTGAGTCTGTAGATTCTCGTACCGTCAGCGTTAACTGACGAAAGTAATACCGTACCTTGTTCCTATAGGTATTACGCATGTTAATAGAGTTCTTCGAGAGAGACTGAGATTGTACCTTGTTCCTATAGTTCCTATAGACCTTTTCTCCCGCCCTCGTTAGCCTCTTATTACAAGAGTGCAGGGGGATGATGTGCTCACGTATGAACGTTCAAGCTTACCTTGATATAGATACCCGGCTCAGTCAATCCGCTGTGCAATAACTAATAGACTTTCGTTACACTTCGTACATAGCCCTCGGTCCCGGACTTGCTAATTATCCGTCTTAGATACTTACTGTATATAAACCACTTGTAGATCTCCGTAGAACCTTAGTTCGAATAACATCTTAGATTCTACTCATTCTGCCTCCTCCGGACTTAAGCCACTCTCCGCTTTAAGTCACCTTCCGAGACTTAGGATTGACTCCTATAGTCTATACCTCCGACTCTATCTTCGGATAGTCCATCTTCGTTAGTTTCTAGTTAGGAACTCGTTCCGAAACTAGCCTTAATCTCTGTCCTCTCCTTACGTTCCGAATTACCTTCGGACGTATTATATCCGACACCTTCGGACACCCGGATCTGTCACGCAACCCCTTCCGGGTCTTCGGACGAATAACTCCTCCCTGAAATAAGGGGCATTACTCGAGAAAGGGGCACAGTGTACGAACTGAGGCCAAGCCCTTCGGATCTCTCTACCCTTGAGTACAGTCTTAACACGCCCAATCTACCGACACTTCGGGACAAAAAGTTGGTTATGGGACAATGGCAGATTTTATGAAGAGCTTCAAGGAAGCATTCGAACCAGTGGATACCAAAGGAACCACTCTCACTAGACTCCGAGATCTCAAACAAGGAACTGGAGATCTCCATACCTATGTCGCTGACTTTGAGGCACTTGCAGCCAAGGCTCAGATCACTGACAACGCGACAAAATCCAGTTCTTCCAAGACAGCCTTAATTGGGGTATCCTTACAAAGCTTTTCAATACAGGAGATGTCTCCGAAATATTCAGAGATGTTGTGCTGCAATGCATTGCTATTGACAACGCCCATCATCGGCTTAATGCCATGAGGACACGTCATACTCCACAACAGAAGAAGAAGAACTACGGGAATGCACGGTATATTCCGAACCGAGATTCCAACGCAATGGTCGTAGATCGAATCTCCGACATGGAGAGATCCGAATGCATGAAGAAAGGGCAGTGCTTCGGATGCAGAAAGACAGGACACTGCATCCATAATTGTCCTGACAGAAAGAAGAAGAACCCGCTCCGACAAACCGAAGTCAAAGGGGAAGAAGAAGATGAAGAAACCGTGAGACGGGTTGTGCAGGATTTTTGACGTGGAGAAACAAAGACTCGACGTATGTTTCTCCCAATATAATACTAAGACTTGTACGCGCTGTAGGTGAAAGAAAAGAACTTCGTGTCCCCATCACCCTCCACTCGCGTACTCGCCTGAAATCCGTCGACACCACCGCTGTTATTGATTCTGGAGCAGCAGGAACATTCATCTCAGGAGAGTTTGTGAAACTCCATCAAATCACACGACGAAAACTCAAAGAACCATTTCGAGTTACAACGGCAGATGGAACCCTCATAAAAGGAGGGCCGATCACGCATTACTGCCTTCTAGTGGTCAAGATTGACGATCAAACCATGTATGGAAAATTCAATATCACTAAACTAGGAAGAAGAGATCAAATCCTCCTTGGAATCCCATGGTTACGAGCAATGAACCCAATTATAGATTGGGCTGCTGAGACACTTGTCCTTTCACGGACAGAGAAATCAGACGAGATTGAAATCGATTTGGACGAAGATTGAAAGAAGAACGGGTTACCCCGACTTTTTAACCACCATATCAGATGGCAACATTCCCGTCTTCCGAAACCATTCATCGATTCTCCTATCGATGATCCAGAGCCAGAAGTACGAATGCCACATACTATAGAACCCACTCCACGTGTACAACTGCCGCGAGCAGTATCACCGATTCCCCGCGCAGAGAAGCGCAAGAATGAATCCGAACCCGAACATCGGGTTGGACAAGAACCTATTGAGCAATGGCCAATAGAAGAACAGAAGCAGGGAAAGAGGAAGACAGAAGAAGAACTCCCAGGACGAAGCACCAACGTACCGAAATTATCCAAATTCTTCGTTCCCCCGAAAACTCTTTCAGCTTCAATAGAAGAAATTCCCGATAAAGAAGAACCCGTGCCCTTGTTGATCCCAACAGAGGATGATGACCAATTCGACACCATGCACGATGTCTGGCATGCGCCAGAAGTACGTGAAATTTCTTCTTACGAGCTTAGAGATGGAGAATTTCTTGTGGAATACGATACCAATGGAGTCAGCATGAGGATTATAGAAGAAGTATCTATGGATACACCCTTAACACGTGATGGAACTTCTCAACTCGAACAATCCTCCAACTACTCCACAATTCCTCTCCCTCCCCGAAATACAGTAATAAAGCTCAGGAATTCGCTATGGATGAAAAGGAAAAGAAAAAGAAATCCTTTGATGAATTGGTCCCAGATTATTTGCACGACTTTGCAGATGTCTTTGCTAAAGACGGACTGAACAAACTGCCCCCTGAACGCCCTGGCATCGATCATCAGATCGACACCAAACCTGGTTTTATTCCTCGCACGTCTAAGGTCTACCCGCTATCGGAAAAAGAACGCGCTGCCGTTAAAATGTTTATCGATGAAAACATTGTGAAAGGTTTCATCTCGGAATCGAAATCACCTCAAGCTAGTGGTTTCTTCTTCGTGGGAAAGAAGAGTGGAGAATTGCGTCCCTGTCAAGATTATCGTTACATCAATGATTGGACAGTCAAGAACGCCTATCCGCTCCCACTCCCTATTTCCCTTGTCGCACGTCTTCACAATGCACAGTTCTTTATGAAAATGGATATCCGGTCCAGTTATAACAACATTCGCATCCATCCTAACGACAGGTGGAAAGCTGCTTTTACCACAGAATTTGGCCTCTTTGAACCGAACATCATGTTCTTTGGCCTCTGCAATTCCCCAGCAACTTTTCAAGCGTACATGAATCGCACCTTTCAACAAGAAATCAATGAAGGATGGATGGTTATCTATATGGACGATATCCTGATTTTCTCTACGACTATGGCAGAACACCGCGAACGGACAAGACGAGTTTTGATGAAAATACGAAAAGAACACCTGTTCTTGAAACCGGAGAAATGCACCTTCGATGCAGAAGAAGTGGAATACCTCAGAATGATAATTCGCCCCAGACAAGTTGCTATGGACACCGCCAAAACCAAGGGAATCTCCGAATGGCCAATCCCAAAATCTGTAAAAGATGTTTGGTCATTCCTCGGTTTTTGCAACTTCTACCGCACATTCATTTCCCACTATTCTGACATCGCCAGACCCCTTATTGATTTGACAAAGAAAGATAAGGCCTTTGAATGGTCAACCGAATGTATGGACACCTTTGAAGAACTGAAACGACGTTTCACATCCCAACCGGTACTCCGTAATCCTGATCCTTCCAGACAATTTGCCATTGCTACCGACGCTTCGCTCGTAGCAACCGGCGGAGTTCTCTTGCAGACTGATGAAAATGGTGTCTACCACCCATGTGCATATCTCTCACAGTCTTTGAACCCCGCAGAACGCAATTACCAAATCTTTGATCGGGAACTCCTTGCCGTGATCCGGGCATTGAACGAATGGCGTCATTATCTTGAAGGAAACCCACACCCTGTCCTGGTATTCACCGATCACAAGAACCTTCTGTACTTTAGAAGTGCACAGAAGCTTACCCGTCGCCAAGCACGTTGGCAATTGATTTTGTCTATCTATGACTTGGAACTGCATCACGTTGCAGGTGTAAATTGGCAATACCTGATGCACTATCTCGTCGACCCGACTACGACTCTGGCAAAGACGATAACGAAGACCAGACACTCCTCCCTGACGCTTTGTTCGTTCGTCTTATTGACACCGATTTGAAGGATGTACTTTCATCCTCTGACCCCCTTGACGACCCTGTATTCAAAACAGCGTCTGATGCCCTTGATGGCGTGTGCCTGCCTCCTATGAAATCGGCACTCTCTGAATGGAAAATTGAGGAGAATGTCCTCTATTTTAAAAACCGTGCCTATATTCCTCCGGCGCACCGTCCCGATATCTTAAAACGGTATCATGATCATCCTACCGCGGGACATCCCGGTAGATTCAAAACAGAAGAACTCGTGAAACAAGAAGCATGGTGGCCTGCCATGGGCTCCTATATTCGGAAATACGTTGAGGGTTGCGCCCTTTGCCAGCAAATGAAAACGGATACTCACCCTGTTCGACCCCCGCTCACGCCTATTCCCTCGTCGGCTGTTCGCCCGTTCTCCCAAGTCTCCGTTGATCTCATCACTGACCTTCCCGTCTCTGGAGGCTTTGACAGTGTCATGGTCGTGGTAGACCATGGCCTTACGAAGGGGGTGATTATTACCCCTTGTTTGAAAACCATCACTTCAGAAGGTGTGGCTAAGCTATTTTTAAAACATGTTTACCAATGATTTGGACTCCATGACAAAGTCATCTCGGATCGAGGACCGCAATTCCTATCTCGCTTCTCAAAGGAACTTGCCCGACTTCTCGACTATGTCATCGCTCCATCCACGGCTTACCACCCACAGACTGATGGACAGACTGAGAGGTTAAATCAAGAACTTGAAACATACCTTCGTATCTACTGCCGAAACCACCCCGAAGATTGGGTAGAACACCTACCAATCGCCGAATTCGTTCACAACCATCGAAAACATGATGCAAGGAATGCATCACCCTTTTATCTGATGATGGGATATGAACCACGCGCTATCCCTCATCTTATCCCCGATTCATCAGTCCCTGCAGCAGAAGACCGAGTACGATCTCTGCAAAAGATAAGAGAAGAAGCAATCGCCTGTCATAACATTGCAATGCAGACAATGGCCGAACGATCCCGAGGAGATAAGTACACCCCATGGAAGATCGGAGATAAGGTTTGGCTATCTGCCACTAATCTTAGACTCAAACTCCCATCAAGGAAGCTTGCCCCGAAGCGATACGGACCTTTCCCGATCATCGATGTCTTATCTCCTATCACGTTCACGCTCAAACTCCCTCAGCAATGGAAGATTCACCCCACGTTCCACGCTTCTGTCTTATCATCCTATAGCGAAACAGACGTACACGGCCCGAACTTCCCCGAACCACCACCTGACATCATCGAAGAAGAAGAAGAATATGAAGTAGATGCAATCCTTTCTCACAAAGGAACCGGCACTCGCTGACATTATCTAGTTTCCTGGAAAGGATATTCATCGGGGGATAACGAATGGCTCCCAGAAAAGAACTTGAAGAACTCCGCTCGAATCTTAAACGCTTATAAGAAGCAATACGCCCTCTGATTATCCTTCAGTCAAACCAACTCGCGTAAAGCACTTGATTAACTACCACTTCGAAATGTCTTTCCCCACTGCTTACATCACACCCGTCGCTGCTGCCACCAACAACTCCGACTCTGAAGCTGAACGATATGGAACTCTTACGGCAGAAATCGACAACACCTCTTACATCGAAGCCGCCATCCTCTGTGAGGGACATGCCCTCGAAATTGACAGAATCCTCACCGAAAGAGGTGCCTTCCCCGCTCTACTCATCGTTAACATCATCCGCACTGCAGCCCTCATCGAAGCTACTGCTAAAGAAACTACAGAAATCACAATCCGTCACCGTTACATTCATCTCCAAAAACGCATTCGTGCTTACGCTATGCTGTTGCTTCCTGATTCTTTTAAGAATGATGTTGAAGAAGCTATTCACATCATTGCCAAACATCGAGCAGGCGTTGCTCGACCTCCCTCTCCGCAAAGAGATACGCCACTTCCTATTCCAGCACCCGCTTCTTCGCGCATCTATTCTAGTTTTGATGCCTTTGCTGGCCTATACACTGCTGTGCAAGAAATTGGGCAACTCACCAATACAGTCGTCGATACCATCCAGCAGTCAGTCGCTGAAACTAGAGCAGCAAGAAACCTAGTAGAAGAAGCTATCACTGATTTACAACAGATGCAAGCAGACCTTGCATCTCCTCGAACCCCATCCCCCATCGAACAGCAAGTTTCACTACCTCCCGTCACGACCTCTCTTGACTGTCCTGATTGGCTGTATGAACCCTGTACAAAAGAGCAGTGTGAGGCCGCTAAATTACTAGGTATCCCTGCCACTGAGTTGGTAACACTCGGCCCCCGACTTCGCGACCTTCATATACATCCCCCAATGTCTATCCCATCGTCATTCGGTCCAATGGACCCTGTCTCGCCAGTCTTAGTAAAAGATTTTGGCATAACTTCTTCGTCCTCCTCCAACAAACTTCTTGCGGCTGCTGAATGAGCAGTTACCCCGGACCTCCCTATGTCAGCATACGCGTTATCCTCTGCTCAACAAGCGCAACTCAAGCGAGCTAACACCCTTGCCTTAAAATGTATGAAGAAGAATAAGGGAAAGAAGCGTGCCAGATCCACTAGCCCCACACCTATCATTTCTCCGTCTCCCTTATGCAAAGTCCATTCTAACCCTGACGAGAATATGAAGTGCCGCATCTGTGGCCTGCTTGGACATCGTCAAAAGAATTGCGCAGAATATCAGTGCAGGGTTTGCAGGTATTGGTCGCCAACTCATTTGTCCCTCTACTGCCCTAAATGAGTTGGACCTCCTCCATTTGAGTTAACTTGGAAGGACGAGGGATTTTATGATGCACTTCACGCTTGGGAGAAACAGCTTGACGATGAACGTATTCAAGCAGAAAAGAGGAGGGACTCCAAACGACGCGCAGGTCTAGAAGAAGCCGCGTATATGAGGAGTGGATCATTTGCTGATGAAGACTACGACTGGAGTGACGATCCCGTTTACTATAAAAACCAAGATGAGTAAAGTCGGTGACTTTACGTGTAAAAAGGGGGTAATGTTACAATCGTACGTGCCCCTATTCATTTTCCTTCTTCATTTACCCTGTATATTACGTAACATGATTCTGACTCATATGCTCAACGCATCTGTACTATAGTTGCCTTCCTTCTTTGGATACGCACTTACATTTCTCACGTCTCTCTTGGTCCGTGCGCACATATTGGCTTATTTAAGCACGATGTACTTGCAGTAGATTCCCTACTTTAATCTTACTGGGTTTTACCTGGAACATCCTTCGCTTAGGTCTCCAACCTAAGTCGTCTTGAATCGTCTCTAAGTCTAAGCACTCCTTAGCCTTAGTCTCTATTCTCGCGGATACCTCTCAGACTTGTCTTTGAGGCTGAACCCTTGATCGTACTCAGAACGCGTTCCTTGTACTTTCACCTTGTTCTCTTTTGAACATTGTAAGAACTCCCAGCAGACCGTCTGTGTCTTTTCACTGTCACTGGTGACGCTACCCCAGTTCGTAACAGTGGAGGTAATACCGCTTGATCATGGCGCTCGCTCGAACAGTTAGATCTATTTGAGTGTTTAGGCCCCGGAAGACACTCGGCCACTTGGAAGTGTCACCGAATGAGGTCCAGTCATGCGGGACTGCCTTCCAATACCCACAGGGGATCCCCGGTTTCTCGCAGGGATCCCATCCGGTTGAATGCAAGTCGTCTGGGAACTTGGCGGTGACCATAAGAGGGAGAATCTGTGCGCCCCCCCAGTCTATGAGCCCTGTGATCTTTGAATCATCAATTGGATTGAAAAATATGTTGCGGAGTGCGAGGTTGGGATGGTGTAAGACCAAGGGGACGTAAGATGGTGGAGGGATAAAGTGGGGTATGAGCGAGGAGAGAAGTTGGAAGAGTTCAGAAAAATTTTCAGGGGTGCATTTGGATTCTGGGAGGGTTTTAAAAAGCTCATCAGTCTCAAGCCTGGACCATTCCTTCAGAGCATGCAAGATCTCATGTTCCAGTTAGGCCCTCCAGAGATCCGCGAGGGACTTATATGGCCCTCCAAGGTTCTTCTGTGCGATGGTAAAGAGTGGCCCAAGAATAATACCTCCTTTATCATCGAGGGTGATGCTGCTGATCTTATCAAACAGTACGGGTGCTGACAAAGTGGATTGTAGCACTGCCAGAGCTTTGGTGACGGCCAGTTGCTGCGCTTCTGACATAGAATCCAAACTGTGAAGGTTTTTTTCCTTGTCGACGAGATCGTCGAGCTTTCATCCGTAGACGACGTCCATAAGAACATACGGCGCACCAACCAGATTAGAAAATGTCCCAAGCGTGAACTTGTGGGACTATGATACCTGGATATGAACCAGAAGCGCAAACAAACTGCATGGTGGCTATCTCAGACAGCTTTGCCTGGGGATTAAAGTCCTCGTCATCACACTGACACACTGGCGGCGACCTCGCTACCATCGGCGAAGACGAGTTTGTAGATGGTATTGTAGCTGCCCCACCCGAGAAGTTGAATAGATTGGCAGGTAGATTTGGAGAGACGTTTTAACTTTTGTAGCACAATCAACCAGCACAGAGAGGTTAACCCATGGCGATGATTTGCAAAGTGCGGAAATTTGCAGCTCGAGGTCTCGGCCACCGGACATTGATATGACCTGCAATGTGCTTATTATTAGTAAAGTTGAGATCCTCTGTGCATCCTCACCCTACCTGATTAATTTCTAGTCACCTAGTTTGCAAGGTTATCGACTCCCGTTAATGGAAGGAGACTGCCTAATTACTACAAGGTTTACCCACGACCGGCATTTGCCTATAGCTATATTCCCAAACTGGTCATCTTCTCAGAATGCAACTACACTTTGACAAGTACTATCATGGTACACGCAATCGGCAGCCCCCAGAAGTCGGCAGTCACGCAAATGTCACTGTAAGTCACGACATGTCACTTGAGCCAGTTTCAAAGTCAGCTCAGCAGCAGGAGCGCAAGGAAATGAGTTAGAATTCGGCGTGAGCAAGCAAGTACAGTATATACTAGTAGAATCTAAGTACGAGGGTGACCATGATTAGTGCCGTAGTTGTAGAATTGAGAGGGATGTGTAGGGAGACTGTGTGTGTTGTAAGGATGCTGAGGTTGTCTATCTAAGTTTGATGATGATGCAATAGGACCGCCAGATGAATTATTATGTTGCATTGTAGAGTAAGACAGTGCGCAGAGAGCTGGATTAGCATAGAATTGATGAAAATATGGCTGGTTAGTAAAGTGTGGAAGATAATTTGAATTAAAAGAATGTGCACTGGCAGGTGGGGTGAAAAAATGAGTACTGGAAGTGTTGGATGAGGTAGTGTCATTGTCTTGCGAGGTACCACTACTAGCCTGTCCTGTCGATGATGCAGTGGCTAAATTCTTATTCTTTGAACGTGTTTTTCCCGTCTGGAAGAGCGCAGCAAAACGTGGATTGTCGACAAAGTGCTGATTTGTGGCATCAGCAAGAAACTCTTTGATTCTAGTCCTGAGTTCCTCAACCGTTCCGTCTCTTGAAATCTTGAGAGCGCCAGCAACTGCAATAAAATCATCCTTGCGCCGGAGTGTTGAGAGTGCATCAAATGTCTTCGACTCGATATCGTGTTTGATCTGAGTGTGGCATGCTTCATCTTCTGTCTTCTTTTTGGCCAGCTTCTCTGTGTCAGCCTTATCCTTTTCACGCTGCTCTTTCTCTGCTTTGTTGAAGTCTTCCTCAAGCTCTGGGTGTGTCACAAAACAAGCACGTAACTTGACAGATTTCCTTGGCTGCTTCTTTTTCTTGACATTCTCTAACTCCAGTCGAGATTGAGCCAATGCCCGCTGTGCCATTGTACAGTGCACGTTTGTAGCGTCAAGCTGGGCAGTCAGGATCTGGGTTGCCTGGACTAATGCCCCATTCTGCCCATACATATGCTGGAGCTCATACCAAAGTTTCTCCTTTGTCAATGCCATCGCCTGGTCATATGTAGGGATAATGGGATGTGGGATGGGGCCTGACAGTTGTGACGTCGAGCGAGTGATGCAGGTATTGTTATGAGGGGGCTGTGTGTTGTGAGGCATTTCCTCCTCTTCCTCTTCCTCTGACTCAGAACTCTCGGACTCTGAGTCATGCTCATCAATGGCCATGGGGAAAAAATCACTGTCACCCTCCAAGTCTTCTTCTTCACTGCGATCCAGCCTCAATGACTCCTGTCACGAATTCCAAATACAAATCATTATTCCTTTCTAAATTTCCCTAAAGCATTTAAACCCAGCGCTAAGACAAACCCTAACCCTAATGAAATCCCCATATCTGCTTCTATAATTGAACTCCCTGATGAAGATGAAGAGATCTTCTATGATGCTATCGGATAAGATAAGATAAGATAGTATCATGTGATCTTAGAACCTTCTAGAATATGATGTCATAACAATGTCACAATTATCACATCGTACGATTCTCACTTCTATTTTATGATTGGCTAGTAGTTTCAATCTCAGTTTATATCTCAGTTTCAATATGTGTATATAGTTAGCTAGTTTTGCTGTAGTAGTTCTTTAGTTCAAACCTCTTGTATCTACATAGTAGCAATCCAAGATGTCCTTGCTCCTCTTTCTTCTTGTGATAACCTTTGTTTGAGTCCTAGTCTCTGCCCTTGCGTTAATTCATTAGTGGGTTGTGACACTTCTCAACTTCATCAACATCAGAAGGAGCCACCAATGGAGAAGAAGGGATGTCGGCAGGATATGATGGAGGAAAATGTGCATCGGTTGAATAAACCAAGCTTGGTGCAAAATCCTTGTCTGTGAAGACCAACGGATTGAGAGGATAGATACTGGTTTTTTAAACGCTTTCTGGATGAGTTCTGGAGTGATGACATGGTGAATGGCCATGTATTCATGAATAAAATTATAGCAATCAATTTCAACTCCATCAGCAAGACATTCATCACAATGTTTGGTCGAAGCACGCTGGACAGATGAAAATACGCCCACATCCAATGGTTGAATTTTGTGCATCATTTTTGATGGAAAGGCATAGACTATGACACCATTTTCATACGCTGTCCTTTTGATTGCTCTTTGTTCATGTGAACTGTGACCATCAATAGTCAAAATGATTGGTTTCTCAGGATTGACACGGTATTTCTCTGCTGTTGGAATAAAGAGGTGTGTGAACCAGTAATCTGCAATCTCATGATCTGTCCATCCTGTTGGACAAAAAGAAACACTGTCCAAGGCAATCACAGTGTTAGTAGAGCATAACACCATGCTTATATAGTTTACTTACCTGCCCACTTTATCTTTTAGATCGCAAATATCTGGAGCTGGTCCTTCTGAAAGGACAAACCATGGGGGCATCTTAGCACCTGCAGCCAATACGCACTCAATAATGGTTATGAGCTCTAGATTATCGCTATGGACCCAATAACGATCTGATTCGTCTGCAGAAAAAATTAACTTGATGCCAGTATTTTTCCTTCCCCCGCCCATCTGATTCCCTTTCTCATCCATATTCCAGTGATTCTCTGGTGGAATCTTATTATAGTCATCATCAAGCTTCTTGCGCATCTCAAAAAACACCCCAATAGTATCTTTGTTGAAATTTCGAGCACGTTTTGGATCCAGTCCACTCCGTCAAGATAAACAGAGGGACGAATGACGACGAATGAAGTGATTATGCCATCTTCATGATGGGAGTTGACCCATTATTTCCTTAACAGATGCGCGCAACTTTGCTGGGTGGATAGGAGTCGCAGATTCAGATGACAGTTTGCACCAGTCAACAAGAGTTTCTTCCTGTGCAGCAGATAACAATTGCTGACTCTCATGGGCATGCTGACGAGACTTATGCACTCCCAAGCGCCGATCACTCAGCATCTGATGCAATACCTAGATCAGTTGAGTAAATAATCACATGACAAATCATGACTTACATTTTGCTCCTTTGCTGCAGCTGCAACAGATCAATATAGCCCATTTGCAATTCCCTGAATTGCAGCTTGAATGCGTGACTCATATGTAGGGTCCGATGAAGCTTGTAGTTTTCCTCGTCTACCGCTGATAGACTTGTGAATGCGGACCAGCCCCATGACCAGCAGCACAGCACCAGTCAGCACTGGTGTGTGCAGTATTGAAACTCTGTCACAGCATATATTGGCAGGTGACATTTCTGCATGATTTTGGCACTCTCAGCTATCTCATTCAATTTTGCTTCAAATGTATTCATTCGACCTCATATTGAGTTGTGTTAGAGAGAGAATGATGTCTATGTTAAGAATTTTGTGTTTAGGTAGCTAGAAACATGAGTTTTGTGAAAGTGCTGACTTCTGGGGGCTGCCGATTGCGTGTACCATGATAGTATTTATGGTGGACGATAGGTTACAGTTCGATTTGCCGATATGCCGCAACTCATTTTGAAGTCCGACCAATGTTTGTTCCGAACTTTATTAGTATGCACCTATGGACCTGTCACATGAATCACAAATCAGTTCTACGCCAGCATTACTATTAATATCACAACATTAGTGGCGAATGAATCTATCCTTCGGATTCCTTCCCTGAGCTCACTCAGGCTGAGCAGCCCTTACCCTCCAGGATATGCGACTCACTCAGGCTGCGCAGTGCTTCATTCCCGCTATGACAGTAGTTGGTGTTGTGTTTCTCACTGCGTGTGTTGATCTTAATCGTCGACTGTGCCTTTAGTTGTTATCAAGCCATTGGACCCTTCATGATATTCCTACTGTTATTTATTTTAACGATGAGTCGAGATTTTTCCGTGCTATCGTCTTTCTGCATGACTGCATTGTGCTGCGTTTTGTTTCCAATCATAATGGGGTCACCGTGGAGTTGACATCTGGTCCTGCGCGCATTCCTACTATCGACAATTGGTATAATTCTTAACAGACATTTCGACCGGTCTATCTAGCCTGAAGTATATTCCCACTGTCTTTTCTCCTTCTGCCGCATCCCATATGGCTTTGAGACAGCATGACAATCATGTATGGTCTCATTACGACGATCAATATTATCACGACGGCTTGCCAACTCTGTCCGTATCTGTACTGACCCTTGTTGCCCCCGTCGTGTGCAGAAGAGAGCAGAGATTCGTACGAAGACTGCTGCTCTATGGAAAGACAGACCACCGTGCTCTACTTCCAAGGCTTCCACTTCCCAGAACCTTCCTAGTAAGGTAAGTGCTTGCATTGGTTTCCGAACACCCTGTGCTAATGTATCATGTAGATTGATTCCCGCTACCATAAGGGAGTGGGTTTTACCACTGGGACATCATTCAAATTGATTGTCTTCCTGCGTCTATTGCTCTTGTCCTTGAATGGTATTCTTCTCTCGTCTTCTTCGATTGCTCGTTCGCTCAGCCATTTGGGCCCAAGTTCGCGTTTCGCTGAAATCCCCATGGCCTCAGTGATTTATCGTTGTGCTCTCACTACCGATGTCGAGTTCGAGGTCGCGTGAGGTCTCGATGTTATGTTTGGGATGAACTGCATTGCTGCGTGACCACCGTTTTGTGGGAAGATGAGACTCCCGTCTCCAATCCTCCATGTCTGGCCTTCAAGGCGGTGACAGTGTTTTACTGTCCTCGTTTCCTGGTATCTGCTCATTTCCTTCTGTGTCTTCAAAAACTCCGTGTATACTTAGTGGTAATGTCAATCACATTGAACCTGCTGCTAATGATGGTGAATTAGAATTATCTTAGTCGTCGTCCCTCGTCGGGGCAATTCTATTGTCTCGTAGACGTTCAGACTCGAACTTTACTGTCCATGTCATCTTTTCGGGCAGTGTCAATCAGAGGCCCCATACGTTTTCAACTTAGGATGAGTCGTCAAGTGGGAGTTAAGCCTGGCTAGTGTGGTTACCACAACAGAATCTAAATCTGTTTCTCTTGGACTACGCAGGTTCGAAACCTGCTGAGCTACAGTTTTTTCTATCAGAACGCACTTTGACATTCATTCATGGACGGTTTCTTCAGAAGTTCCCCGCAACTGGTCTTAGTCAGGTGGTTGCCACAACAGAATCAAAATCTGTTTCTCTTGGACTGTGCAGGTTTGAAACCTGCCGACGACAAGGTTTTTTTCAATGAAACACACCTTGACATTCACTCATGGATGGCTTCTTTAGAAGTCCATCGTAACTGGTCTTAGCTAGGCGGTTGCCACAACAGAATCAAAATCTGTTTATCTTGAACTGTGCGGGTTCAAAACCTGCCGATGACGAGGTTTTTTCTATCAGAACACACTTTGATGTTCACTCGTGGACGGCTTCTTTGAAAGTTCACCGTAGCTCGTGTTAGCCTGGTGGTTGCCAAGACAGAATCAAAATCAGCTTCTCTTGCACTGTGCAGGTTCGAAACATGCCGACGACAAGGTTTTTTCTATCGGAACACACCTTGATATTCACCCGTGATGGTTTCTTTGGCAGTTCATTGTAACTAGTCTTAGCCTGATGGTTACCACAACAGAATCAAAATCTGTTTCTCTTTCCTGTGTAGGTTCAAAACCTGCTGATGACAGCATTTTTTATATATCGGAACACACCTTGACGTCCATCTTAACTGGTCTTAGCCCCTGTGCAAATTGTTGATGCAACATTGATATTTACTCCATGGCGAGTCGTGCCTTCGGACACATTCAAAACACTAATTATATTGTGCTCTGCGCAAACCCCCTCCTCTAAGTCCTCTCACTACCTTGATTGCAGTAGATCGCGCCTTGGATATCTATCAGTCCTACATCAAACTCTTTCTCTCCATTTTTCCCTTGACGCCGACAAACCTGAAGATATATCCCAGCGCTTCAGGAGCTAACAGTAGCTGTCTAAGATCATTCCATTATTCTAGCTATTGTGCAATCTGTTTCGCAAGTGTCATTAACTATGCGCGACCTCAAAATAATATCCCTGGAAGAACTTGAATGCCATGAATGCAGTCGCGGTTTTCCCCAAGAAATGATGAATGGTGAAGAGCTCATGGGATATCACATTTCGTCTGTGAGACTTAGAGACAGGTGTTGTGGATTTGAATAAAACACGTATTGAAAGAAAACACCACAAACCCTCGACCGTGCTCAACACCATTAACCTCCAGTAAAATGAAGTAGCTCGTTCAATGCAGCACATTCGGAATTTTGAAGATCACAAGAAAATTGTGCGGGCAGTCGCAACTTTCTCCAATAAGCGATGAATGGTTACAGGCTCGGATGACTGCACGCTTCGCTTTGGGATTTGAAGACAGATATTGTGTTGAAGAAGATTGAGGGGCATGGAAACGGAGTGCGGTATCAGCCTGCCATTCAACCATCCGTACAAATCTGTATGCTGCTCTGCGTCGGACAAGCAATCCCTTGTATATTTTAGCAATTCCATATTAGTTTACGTTTACGATGAGATTAGTGAACGGGGTTGTGGCAAAACCGACCCCGATGTGGTCGCCATATAACACAGTGTAGAAGCGCTGCATAAATGTGTAGCCAATCATAAAGTCAAAACCACGGCCAGTGGCCGTGCCAATGTTGCCAATAATGAGATATATGGCATCATTGTCACCAGGAAGCATGCCGTTGAGAGCACGAGGCCAGATTTGGGCGTCAGGAATGAGAGTGAGGGTTTGCTGTGCAAAATGCTGAACAAGGGGTGTGAGGGCTGACAGAATTGACATACCTGGCTCATATGGAAATTCAACGGCTGTAGGTCATTGTACCGGTCAAGGGTAATACGGAGCAGACCAGTCGGCTCATCGAAAGTAGCGCCGGTTGCAATTTGGTACCTGCGATAGGCATCTATCGAGCGCTGATTAGGCCATTATTACTCGCTGCACTCTAAATACACACCTGTGGGAATTTGAATTAAGGTGGTGCCAGTATCGATGATACCAGCAGTGGGGAACAAGATCACTCTGTTATTGTAAGTGATGCTCAGATCGATACCCCAGTACCTCGCTGATGGGGGGTGTTGGTGATCGGACTGAAACAAAACAATTACTAAGAGTCTGGATTGATCTAGGAGCTGAGGCTTACATGAATAGAATGTCACTAGTGCACTTGGTGTAGTCAGGTTGACCAAATGAGAGCTCTCCAATATCATTGTCTTGATTCCCAGTGGTGGGCCGGAAAAAGATGCCAATAATGTTATGATCAATGGCGCCTACGTTAACCAGGCGGTCAGTAAAAGTCGGGTACGTGGCACCCGGATTATTCGTCAGGGTGTTGACCGTCAAATCTCGAGGCCCGAGGCCAAGGACACCGTCATATATGACATTTAATGAAGTAGAAGCAACAGCGAGTTCATAGTCGGGGATGGTGAGCCCACGACCGAGAGTGACGGTGTCTCGGAAGATAGTTCCTATAGATAATTGTAGGTACTTTAAAATTATGATATTGTTGTATGTCATACCAGAGAAGGAGGCAGAAAACCCCCCAACACCGTAGTTTGCCCTTACGCCCTGTCTAGTGTTGAAGCTGGTGGGCGTCCGCACGTATGGAGTGGAGGCGCCAATCCATGTGATCGAGCTACCGGTGTCGACCATCAAGTAGTCTTCAATAATACATTAGCAGCCGCATATTTTCTCAGTGTTGAACTAACAGGATCTGGGGGGGAAGCCAACGTTGAGCGCTGCTATGTATCTGAAATAGCCGAATGCCGTAAGAATGCCGCTTTCAGCACGTCGATCATGCGTACTGAGGGCCGCCACACGAGCTTTATCGTGTTGCACGAGGTCAATAGTACCATTGGAGAAGTCCAGCCTCCTGGCAAGGGGGAGGATGATGGGGGAATTGCGAACTTCAACGGGTGATCCCGTGATTGACAAAGCCAAGAGAAGTGTCAAAAAGGATGCAGTGAGGAACATGGCTTATTGTAAGTGATATCATACTCAGTAGCCCATTATATACTTCAGGTTATGTGCCAGCGAACGCGATGACCGTGGGCCATGGCACGTATGAAATGTCTGACACATAAAATCTTCGCATGTTATGAGACGTAGCGTTGATGACGCGGCTGTCTAGAGACCACATAACCAGTATGTAATCAGAGGTGGTGACAGAGTAGTGGGAAGTCCGTTCCTGGACGTAGGGTCTGATTTCAGTCTAAATACTAGTATCTATCCGAAGCTATCATATGACTATATGCTCTCCTATACATCTGCCCCGCTCCCGGACGCTTGCAGTCGTTGCTTCTCTCGTTCCCTGTCTCTCACCACCACGATGTACGACTCCCATTTCAACTTTCCAGAAGACAGGAAGTGCGTGCCACATAACGCATGCGTGATATGGAAACACGCACCATCTAACGGGGTGACGAGAAAAGCTATTCACCTGGGAAGATAACATCACATACCGTGTGAGGGTGAAACGTGACTTAGTTGCGCCGTCGCAGAGAAACTCATTCTGGTGTTGTCAAGGTCAAAAGAAACAGTGAACATTTCAACAGACAACATAAGTTACACATCGTATGAGAATGGGCCGTCGCCAAAGCACCACCAGCATTGAAATCACGCACTTCCTTGTTGTTGGACAGCGAGAGACTGTGACGAGCAGCCAATATCACGCAAGCGAGTCAGAAGACAAGAACACGAGAACCTGCGCCAACTGAGAGCGGGACACATCCAGAGCATCATTCAGTATCGAGCCAAAAGACTAGAACACGGCACTCTCTGAGAGCAGGACAAGGCCAGAGCATCATCAGCGTCAGCAAACAAAAAAAAACGAGAACACATACTCTGAGAACAGGACGCAACAAGAGCGCCATCAGGGCTGGGTATTAAGCGAGCAAAAAGATGAGAATACGCACTGGGAGTGGGATGTGACCAGCGCATCATTTCATTAGGGTGAGTGAGTGAGCCAACAGACGAAAAACGCGCCTGAGAGCGGGACACAGCCAAAGCATAATCAGGGTTGGGTAAGCAAGCCAACAGACGAGAAACGCACTGCCTGAGAGCGAAACGCGGTCAGAGCATCATCAGCGTCGGATAAGCGAGCCAAAAGACAAGCTGTGGCAGATAGACTGGCCTAGACCGATCTGGGACTGTAGATGTAGTAAGATGGCGCGAAATCAATCTTGTAAGTGGTTGTCTGAACTTTCCCACCCTTGTGCCGTCTCTGAAAGCCTATTGCTTCTCACAGCCGCCACAACAACTTACTACAGGACCTGGCTTTGTCGCTCCGAAGGTCGAATGTGAAGGCAACTCTAGGTTGATGGCGAAGCTGCTTTCGTCTGACCTGTGCTTGAGTGGAAGATGGACCTAGCGAAATATTCAAACAAAACCAATTTCTTCTCTTGATAAAGGTAGCTTCAACTCATCTCGCATATTCTCTGTTTCATCTCGTATTTCAGGCCATCGCCGTCTTCGGTGCAGATCAACATGATGAAGCAATGTTGCTCATAAAAGAGCTAGCTGCCGCTTGTCCAAATACTGATCCTCTCGCGCGTGGTGTCGTGGAAGTAAGTATCATGCGACTTCACTTGGTCATCGACGCTGATTTTTGCAACTTGCATATTGGACTTATCTACGCATTCAGCTTGGAATCAATGCCATGAATGGCGCTTGTCACGACGAAGCTGCTAACAACTTCACTGTTGCTGCCAACTCCACCGCTTTCTCATCGAAATACATCCGCTTGATATACGAGGACTTGACCGCGGTACGTCAAGATCATGTATACACAATACTCTTCGTAACTGAGTGCTTTGTCCAGCTCTTCGGCTGCGATATCGAGTCTATATATCTTACTACACGCCAGAAACGGTGCCAGGTATTCCTTTCTGCAGGTAAACCTGATAAAGCCCTTGAAGCACACAAATACATGATGCATGCGATCGACGAATCCGCGAAGGCCGGCCGGCTTGATTGGTCGAACGGCAAGTTTTCAGTCATGTCACCGGAGGCTACCATACTCACCCGCAATTCCCCAGAATTCAACGAAAATGTGGTGCGGCGCTCGCTGAGCAAAATGACCGTAATGCAGGTGGAGATTCCGGGGCAAGAGCAAGATGGCTATGATGCAGAACCCAATCTCTTCCACATAATGCAACAAGTGCGTGGAATGGCGCATCTTTCTTCTTTCTTTCTTACATAGTGCATCACAGCGTTCTCAAATTTCCCGACCATGACCTCAACAACGCCCGTGGCGCTTCAAGAGACTCGAGCTCGCCATGACAAGCACTCTTCGTTCGGCTCCCCCGCCAGCACCTACTACCCCACCTTCAGTCACCGCAGCCGCCACCTCCGGAACTCACATACGCCACCTATCCACTCGGTTGCCCGGTCATGTAATGCTGCACGTTGTTGATGTTCCATTCGCAATGGGTGGAGAAGTGCGTTTGGTTGATTTTTATCAGCGAGTCTTGGGTGTCTGACGCATAATGTACAGTGTAATGCTACTGCAGATGCTCCTGGCAAAGACTCGGACATCGTACCTGATGACGAACACGTCGATACTACTTAATTGGACCCCAAGACACAACAACAACCAGTAGCAGTCACGGTGCAGGTAGCCACTGGGACCATGGAGGCGGCTGGTCATGTTGCTGTTGCTGGAGGACTGGGTGCATGTCCGCGGGTATTCCAGTTTTACCGTTGATCTTGTTATGATATCTACATTCAGTACATGTTTCATCCATATGTTTAATGCCCATTCATCCGACATATTGGTCACGAAATCAATTACCGGAAACGACGACAGCATAATGTAAGCGAAGACTGCAAATGAAGTTGTATACCCTGGAGAGAAACGTAACAGCTTTTTTTAGTGGGGCGGAAAGGATATAGGGTGCATCAGTGTATAAGAAAGGCATCATTTCAGGCTTTGCATCTTTAATCCGGCCTAATATGCTGTTATGTTGCCTGTGGGAATACAATAGCTTGCAGATAAAAACTCGACGAGAGTGATGGAAAGATGACTCGGTGGTTCTTTTACATTCTAGTTGCCGGGCTGAACAAGAATAATGTCATCCTTGAGGGCAGTTGCTAACAACACAAAACGGAAAACAGTAAATCTTCGACCCTGATGGAAGGGTTTGTTGTAGTTCAGAAAGAAAAGGGACAACATCTGGTGAGCTCTCCATCGTATTGATTGATTGGTCCAAATTGCAGCAAGCCTAAAAACCAATTAAGGTAAACAACTAGAGAAATATTGGGTCGAAAAGTCGAAGGGGTGAATCCTGAGACTTTCTGTATTAGTTGGTGGTACATAGGGCCATCAGCGCTGCATACTTACAGCCAACGCTAGGCCAAAAAAATTTCACTACATATATTCGGCAGTAAGTCGGGACAGCAAACTTTTAAATAACTCGGATGGGACGACACATATCCAAGCAAGTTGCTCTACAAATGAGAAATGTCAAGGACCCAACGATTCGTTGTTACACTGGGACTAGTGAGCGGTCATTGCGATATTTTCGGAAGACGTATCGGGAGACTGGTGAAGTCATAAGGACACCGGTCGACTCCGCATCCTCGATAGTCTTGGTGCAAGCGTGATTTATGACTTATTCTCAGTGCTACTTATATGTGATTTCTCAGTTCCTTGAGGCGTGTATTGAGCAACAACCAGGTATTCTCCTCACTGAGATGTAGGTTCAACTCCGGAAGACCATCCTACATATCTGTTAGAGTTTAGTATTTCGCTGTTCGTCATCGTTCATTGTTCAGACAGTCTCGACTACGTATAATTACGTCGTAGACTGTCCTCTCCTTGTCGTCTCCCGCCATGTCGTAGACACTCGATACAGCGCCGTTCTCCAGCTCCAACAATATCTGATCGGAGAATAGAAGTTAGAATACCGCTGTGTATGTAGTCAAAAAAATTGGCCTAGCGTTCTGGAAATGGCTGTAATTGGCACAAGTAAATTATCGCTGACCTGCTACAATGGACGGATGTGATGACATCGTCGTGGACCGCTCATATCACTCTGCATTTGTAGACATCGATGGCTATGTGTTTGCAACTCAAAAGTTTCACAGTATATAGTCCACTGATGTTGGTATGGTTTATGCTTTGCAGGCAACAATCAGTACTATGTTTTTCTGTTTTCACAATAATATATTTCTTGCAGCCGAAGCTCCTGCACACGTATTAAATGACTCAAGGTCAATAAAATTTAATTGTTTCGAACAGTTGCGAGTCGCACAAGGTGTTCGAACTTCAGAGGCCAACAAAAGCCAATTACCGTACTAGGAAGGTGCTGAGAAGCAGAAGCCTTGGAAGTAGAGCACGGTGGTCTGGCTTTCCATACTTCTTGGGTAGGGCGCTGTGTATTCCATATATATACTTTACTCATTCATCCAAAATGTCCGTAATGGTTACCAAATCGATTACCAAAACCTTGACAGGACGATCTAGCGAAGACTGCGATAAAGCACTGGTACAAATTATGCAAGTTCCTAAAAACAAGATGCAAAAGACGGAGAAGTCCACAAAGGTGTACATGTGTAGAAATAAATGCACGATGAGCATCAAGAGTGCCTATGTGTTGTAATCACCTCCATGTTGTCATCGGGAGGTTGGGAGACTGCGGGGGAGAACCGGTTTGCTGCTGGAAGTACGTTGAGGTGTTGGGAGACCCAGGTGCACCGGGTGGATGGACCAGCATCGTAGGTGTCAGCTCAAACACGTGCTGAGCCACTGAGCGGGGGCGACCAACTGTGCCCTGTTGAATGGGCTCCGACGCAGCCATAACACAATGAATCCGGGGATCAAGGTTCATTTTTTGGAAGCTTTCCGATCCAGTCGATGGAGGGGCACAGGTGCCACGACCGTCCCAAATACAGCGTATCTCATTTCCAGGAATTATTTGTGCAAGCAGACCTGTCGATACGTCCCTAACTTCAATGAAGCGGGAGTCGAAGAGAAGTATATAAGGCCAGTGGATTGCCACGCGCTCAGCCGTGCCCTCCCACTCAATGGTGCCCGTGGTGCGACTAGGTGCGCCGTGCTTGTTGACGTAGATACCGAACTCTAAAGTCTTACCATCAGTGCTGACTGAAGATCAAATCCAAACGACTGACCATCATAGCACAAAAGAAATTCATTTTCTACGCGGAACATCCCCATTGGCCGGCAAGATTCTCCGCGTTTTGCAAGTCTTTCGTAACCATCGTCACGCAGTGGAATAGTAACACTCTTGAAACTTGAATGATGATTAAAACGGGGGAATGGATAGGTGAGGTGCTAAAGGTAACATACTCAGTTAGATCCATGATTTCGAAGCCTTTGGTGCAAAGAATCGCGATCTTTGCTTTGAGGAAGACCAGATCAAAAGATTCCGAGGGCAGGAAGAATTCCTACGAAAGAAAATCAACATGGTACGTCATCCACTGACAATTGCGTACCCTGTACAATCGGAACCACTCTGAACGAGCAGGCCGTATACCAAAACGGGAAGTGAACGACGCAGGTGCCTTGCTCCTTTCGTTGATTTTTTCCACTACCGGTTCCAAAACACGGAAGACACTGTCAAGCTGTTTACATTGTCAATAGGCCTGTCTTAGGATATTGCAAAACTGACCCCTTTCTTCTTCATGTATATAACCAGCGTTCGTCCACCTTGGTTTCCGACACTAAAGAAGTGAACGTCCCTGGTTCCATTAACCCTCTGTGGTGTCTGAGATGTATGAGCACTCTGTGGCGATGATGGAACAAGGGCCTCAATGTGGTATGCAAAGAGAGCCTACATGCAGGTTAGCATCTTGTTGTAGTAGCCACTGGTGGAATTACCTTGTCTGCAAGCACAAGGAACATTCCGAAATCCTCGAGCATTGCACACTGCGTCACCATCTTCAGATGTAATACACGACGCATGGCTAAAGTAGTATTTGTCAGTTTGCACAGAGAACAAATACGACTGCACGAACATCGCGAATCATGTCTGAAGCCTATCCAGACACCCTCGGCACAACCAATAGCCACCAGTGCTCGTCCATCAGCGGTAGCTTGAAAAAACGTATCAGTGAGACAAATGGAAAAAGGAAAGACCCTGAACTCACTAAAGGGAACAGAGCAAGTAACCTTGCCCGTGAGGGAATTCTCGTGGTTCCAAGATGGTACAGCAGTTGAAGATATGGACGGCACAAGGAAGGTGTCTGTACTTAGCGGCTCCAGCTCGAAGACTTTGTTTGACTCTTGAACCACCTTGCGCAAGCCGATGGCCTCGTCTAGCTTCTGCTTCCACTCCGCTCGCGCTTGTTGAGACTCCGTAAATAACGTATGCAAACCACCAAGCCTGCCGTTATAATGAATGGTACAAGGATATACAAGACGTGAATCGTTAGCGGTGTCGGGAGCACCGCTGCCTGGAGAGGGTCCGCCTTCTACATGCCTGTTTCCTCCACCAAGGCCGAGACGCAGAATGCTTGTGCTGCGCTGTGTCGGGGGATCGGTGAAGCTGGCCAGAGTGAGAAGGTCCAGCGGTATGGGCTAAGCCACAAATGAGATATGATGCAATGCCATGTTTACAGTCACTCACTCTCCGGTTGACGTTATATTTTGTCAGGCCGTCTTTTTCTTTTGTCTTGGTCATGACCACTGAATTTGGGCGTGAAGCTTCCCATATAACACAAGGGTTGAAACACGTACTATAATTATCGAACAGCAAGACGAAAAGCTCAGTCCATCCGTTCCATTCAAAACCGGTGTCGGGTTGTCGTAGTAGCTTGCCAGCATGAATAAGAGAGCGGCTTTCATTCAAAAGATCCATATCCTGTGAAGATCGTTGAGTATGTGACGACAAACAGAATTCTTCCAGACTGACAACGAACTCGTTGGGCTTGAACTGCAAATTCGAGTTATAGCACCAAAGCTGAACTTTCTGTTTCGCTGATTGAACTCCTGGCTCGGTCTCCTTACCCAAAGCCTTTATGATCTCTAAGACCTGAGGGATGGCTTCGCGATCCTCGTGAGTAGCAGGCGTCTCGTCCATTATGCCCTTCAAGAGTAGTTCGTACCGTAATAGTCGTGGGATAGGACGGTTAATAAAATTCTTCATGTCCAGGCGGTGAGCATCAGGATGTCGTATACATTGCTGCATGATAGTTAGGAATGTAAAACAAAGCAAAAGAGCAAGCCTACGTCAACAAACGTCTTGAAATCAATGTTGTTAGCCATCTCGTCATCGATGCGATAGGCAGCAATAGGGTAGTTGGGGATATACTCCATGTATGCATCCCTGAAGTTCAAAGCAGCGTCAAACATAGGTGCTGTAATACTCCTGATCACCGGATGCTCATCGCGCTGTATATCATGCAGTTGGTCCAGGAGCTTCCGATGATGCGAGTGGAGCTCGGCAAAGTTGTGGAAAACGTCGGTGATAAAACCGTTCAGCTTTTCACGAGGAATGACTGGAGGATCGCTTTCTCGGAGGGCTTGGATGTAAATCTGTGGTGGCAATGATGAGCTATGATGTGAAGACTAAGTACTTGAAAGGGACAGCACACCAATTCAATATTTTCTAGATCCCTGACGTATGCCATCTCGCCTTTGATCAATTCAAATATAACGCTGCACAGAGCTGAGCATTTCATAACAACTTGAAAAGACAAACGTACGACTGGCGCTTGGCCTCAGCCTTGCTGAGGCCCTCTCGAATATCCTTGGCCACGATATCGTGCCACTCCCATTTCCCAGTTGGACCTTTGCCCATCGCAGTCTGGAACGTCCGGAGCTGTGCAACGTTCTGAAGGTTCTTGATGGCTTCGATGGCTTCTGCAAGGTAGTACGCGTCTGGGTTACCTTCAGTTGTCTCTTTCATGATCGCCTCTAGCGCAATAGGGTACTTTTGCAAATGTTCAGATGGTCGCGATAAAAAGTGTTTCAAGTCCAGTCGACGAGCTTCCTGTTGCTTAGATTGCCGCGAGCACTCCTATAAAAAAAGTCCAGCAACGACTCCTGATTTGCAGACAGATTATCATACCTCGAGGAACAATCGAAGGTCCGCGTTGGACTCGATTTCGTCTTTGAAACGCTTTTCTGCGAGAGGTAGATGTCCGACGTATGTTGGATATGCGAACCGGAACTCTCTCGCAGCCTCCAAGAACACATCTCCGATCCTTTGGATAATCGGCGCTTGCTCACGCTGCCGAACATACATGGCCTCCACCAGCCGCCTATTGCATTCCCGAAGATCCAGAATGTTTCCGAAAACTTCTTCAACAAACTCATCTAGCTTGTTAGACGGCATGACAGGAGGGCTTGCTTTTAGCAGTGGCCGAATGAACAGCTAAAACAAGGAGATTAAGTGGGTCGGAACTATCAAACAATATAAGATACTAACCGCTTCCACGGTGTCCAGGTCTTGGACGTATTGCTCTTCCTGAGTGATGGTTTTATAGATGATGCTAGTGTGATCTTTACTACAATGCCAAACGAAGTCTATCAAGATGCTCACGTTTGACGATGAACTTCACTTTCCGGAAGTGTGTGAAGGATCCCGGGATCAACTGTACTCAGCCAGTCTTCGGTTTGCTGTTATGGAGACGATATTCGATGGTCAATTCAATCGATCAAAATGAATAGTCTTACGTGGTGCACTTCTGGCTCGACTACGGGACCTAAATCGACGATTCGACCAGCTTGCTGCAGAAACATTAGGTCAAATTCACGACTCCGGGATCACAGAAACTTACTCGACGCGGACAAGCAAACGAATAACATGGCTCGTCCTCACTGCAACCCGACGCGTAGCACCGAGTGAGTGAAGTGATGACTGCTGTTGGTAGCTCTTCCCTCTCTCGCTGAGCCTCAGAATTGCCCTCAACGTCATCCAGGAACATATACACGTCCTCTACACCATCTTGCAACAGTTTCTGACCCCATTCGACTTCGTAGAAAAATAATTGCTGTTGTAGACTCCGAGCAACCTGAAGAGCAGCACGGCGATCGGTGGTCGAAACACCATGATTGATAAGTAGTTCACGTTGGATTTGGCTTTGAATGGTAGACTAAAACCGCGGCATTGCATCAAGTCTTGTCGCAGAAATCTAGCAACGGACTTACGACGATATCCTTGCCGGTGAATGCACGAGGGTAAGGGATGCTACTTTTCACATGGGTACCGCGAGGCACCTTGTCGCGCAAGCGGACAGCCAGGTGTGACAACAAGCTGAAGTTAACGAATCTGTCTGGATCTGGATCATCACTTTCGGAGTCAAAGTAACCATCATCTTCATCTTCTTCTTGGTCGCCAAGCGGAAGTCCAGGTGTGCCGCTGTACACGCTCGGACGGGCACGCGTTAATGAGTCCACGCTTCCACCTTGGAAACCGCCACTACCAGAGTCTAAGTGACCATGACTGTATTTAAGTGCCGAGGGGCCTGCCGATGGGAACCCGTAGGACCCTTCCCTGCTCAGTGTCGCTGGCCCAACTTTAGCAGTTGAACCGTCGGTGTCAGGATAGCTCGTGGTTGATGTCGTCACTGAGACATTGCGACCCAGCGAGTCTGCTACCAATGAAGATGCGGTGGAGCCTGTAGAAAATGCACGGCCTAATTTAGGGTCAGTATCTTGATGATCTGTAGATAGTGAGTTAGCGATCAAAGTTTATCGTTTTGGCGTGGACTTACAATTAGGGATATAGTCGGATGATGATGAAGGTCGATGACGCAAATCATTTACCCGAGCAGATGGTGCAGGACCATTGATGACATCGTTCGGATGCAATCGCGCATGAGGTTGGAGATAGGCATCTGTAGGACGAAATTGTTCCGAAGATTGTTGAGGACGGTGAGATGGGCGGTTCTTCGTATCGTCTGGGCTATAGTCGATCGAGAAGTCATCAAACATATTGCTGTGACCAGGAATGTTCGGTGGCGAAGCGCCAGGAGGTCGAGAAGGTGGTTTGGGCGCAACGGCGACACCGTAGCCTTCTACATTGAGACTGCTATCTGATTGTTGCAAACGGTACACATCTACACCATTCACAGACGCTCCATTGGTGTGCTTGGGGACGGCAGGGACGGCTTTATGTATATTTGGCAGCCCGTCGGTATGAGAGCCGGAAACGACTGGTTTACTTGCAGATGAGGTTGGGGATGTTGCAGAACCTGTGGATGGGCGACTGCTATTATAGCCATTAGGTTGCACCGTGGGGGCCTGGGGAAGCTGACGACGCCTGCATGTGATGAAAATTTTCTAAATGGAATTAAATAGGTGATGACATACCCATCAATTCCAGCCGTCGCAGGACGTGAAGCACTTCCAACCGGAGGCGGTTGTTCATGAGGCTGAGGACCTGGAGAAGCACCTGGAGGCAATGGAAGTGGTCTCAATCTCCTCTGTGTAGGAGAGGTTGCAGTATCAGGTTGTGGGCGTATTTCAGGAGAATGCGGCCGCTGAGGCGCAGGTACTGTGTCATAGTCAGGTTACTCGCTTACAATTGAAGTGAATATACAACGAACCAGGAGGACGATGAGGGGCATTTCGTATTGAAGATGAAGGAGATATAATTGCATTGACGTCATGGAATGAACCATTGGAGTAGGGCTCGCGTGCATGGGCAGAAACCGCACTTGTTGGCGAGCGCTCGGTTGGGGAAGTTGTTTCTTCGCCAAAGATCCGCCAAACTTCATCATAAAGATGCTGGAGATCCTCGTCACAGGGTGGAGGAGGACGGCCGTTGGATTGGAGGGCAGACATGGTTCCGGTCAATTATCGAATTGGAAACTGGCTGGTCAAGTTAATCAGCTGCGCAGCAGTCCAATATTACCTGAAAACCAACCAGATGCAGGTTTCGATGTTATTCGACGCCAAAAACAGTGAAAAAAACACGATTCTCTGTGTTATCAAAAAACTTGGATCCCAGCGTTGGATGAGTGGAAAGACGAAACTGTCGCCACTTGGTCGCAGTGGGCGCTCAGGGAACGCAATCAGCAGCGGATTTCGGTTACATCCGGACTCGAGCTAAACTCATCCACTTGCAGTGACCAGTCCACGTTTACTGATTTTTTTCTGATCACATCTAGGTCTAGTTTGTGCTGGAGCGTGCTGCTGTGTCAGGATATTTAAAGGCACACTCCTTTTACCACCCGAATCTCGACCTGTGCTGTGCGCTCCGCAGCATGACGTGTACACCGGAAGTCAAACCTGTGCGCATACCGAAGCTAAGCTCATCAGTGCACGATATCAACGCTGAGAAACCCCCCTTTGGATCCAGGTAACCATGAGAAATATCAACCCAGAAAATACTTGATCTACATCATCAAACCTATAGATTTCTTACGCAAGACTCTGATGTCTGGACCCAGAACGCTTGGGACCATGTTCCGCCCCCTGAAGATCAGACTGAAACGATAACTGCATCATTGGCGAGGCAGCGTCTTGTTCCAGTACCTGACGATGAGAAGAAGAATTATAATGCAAAACCTGCAAAATATTGGTTCGTAAGTTTCGTTTGTCATCGCTTCATTTACTTAACCCTTTCGATTGATAGGGATAATTTTTACAAGACGAATGCCGACAATTTCTTCCGAAATAGAAAATGGTGGACATAACTCCTTCTGTCCTTAGTAATACCCTCACCTTTTTAGCTGAAGGTTACATCTTGAATTTCCAGAGCTGTTGGCAGCGGCAGAATCAAATGTAAGGGATCGTGCTCCCTCAATGATTTCTCTTATGTAGTCAGGCAGGGGATGTGACAATTTGCGAGATAGGATGCGGTGAGTATTGATATCATCTTTGATGAAATATACCTAAGTCCTGTCTAGGCGCCGGCAATGCTGCGTTTCCGCTCCTAACGGCGAACCAAAACCCAAATCTTATCATCCGCGCCTACGATTACTCAACTCATGCAGTCAAATTAGTACAGGTGTGCACAGGTCGACTATCCTCGTGTCTTCGGCTCAGTCTACGAATAGACAAATGCCCTCTATAACTCCCCGCCTGTTGGCAAGATAGAAGCAGCTGTCTGGGATCTATCGTCACTGGACACACTACCACCAGGAGTAGAGCCGGAGACTGTGGACATTATTGTCCTGGTGTTCGTGCTGAGTGCGCTCCACCCGGACGAATGGGGCAAGGCTATTGCTAACATTCACAAGGTATTTGAATAACTTTACCGATACGACCACTTCATCATCTGCCATTAGATGCTCAAGCCTGGCGGGCTTGTATTATTCCGTGACTATGGTAGACATGATCTCACGCAGTTGCGATTCAAATCCGGTCGTCTCCTCGAAGATAATTTTTACATCCGGGGTGATAAGACGCGAGTCTATTTCTTCGAGCTTGGTACGTTGCGAAAAAAAACTCAATGAACCGAGTTTATGGATTCTGTTACTGTATTCAGACGAGCTTGCACTGATTTTTACTGGGTCCCGCGCCTCGCCTACTCAGAGAACATCAACAATGACAGAGGTTGTAGACGCAGATGAAGACAACGAGTCAACGTCACTACCCGTGCCATCACAAACTGCCAGTCCCGTATTACACACGCCGGTGGACGCTCCCAACCCAAGATCTGACGATACCCTCAGCTTACCTTCTTCAGGTCCATCCTCTGACGTACACCATAACTTACACCATCCTCTGGCCCACTGTCCACTACACCCTTTGTTTGCAATCGAACAACTCGGTGTGGACCGCCGGCTTATAGTCAATCGGAAACGGCAGTTGAAGATGTATCGCATCTGGATGCAAGGAAAATTTCGCAAAACCGAATGACGTAGATCAGTGGCATGAATAGAATGGAGTAGCGCAAGTGGTTGAATGCGTATGTACGCGGAGTCCTCTTGGTCGGGTCATATCAAGGACACGTCTGAGGACCGAACTTCGGGCTTAGAGCAACGAGCTATTAGGGTGGCTCTGTAATTTAGGCGTTGCCAAAGGTGATCTATCTTTTGAACGATTTATGGCGAATTGAATTGTGACAAGATGATGGTATCTGGTGTGGCGAAACATGTTCTACCACTGAAGATCAATAGGTTTCAGCGGTCAACTCACACGCTCTAGTGCGTCACCAATGAGTCATCTAGTTTGGAGTTTTTGTGCCTATTCCAAATTGCACAATCCGCACCTTTCAATTTATATCCTGAAACGGAGGCGACAGGATGCAAATTCAGCCGCATACAAGCCTCATGTAGGAGACGCAGATAACTAACACGCCTTATTAACAGTACTTCTATGATGGGGATCGCATTTACAAGGTGGAAGTCACCGACTACTCCAGCGATATTGTCCTTACTGCTTTGCGTAAGGATTTGTTGTATTGGTGATGTCCTGCTCTCCGCTGCTATGCAACCAATGGTTGGGCTAGTCCTCATTTGCTCTGAACCAATGCTGGCGCACTTTCATCAAAGAAAGCAAGTCGGAGACTAAACCTTTCTTTTTTTTTTCAAAAAAATCATGTTTATTGTCCTCCGGGGTCGTAGACTCTATGTTGGACTTAGCCCTATACTGGGGGGTTTAATCCCGTTTAGCTATCGTACGTATGAGACTGAACCTTTTACTGCATTGTGAGTGCTTGCCCAGAGGGTAGTATCACACCTGGGCTCAAGCTAGTAGTCGGAGTCATGTGCACTGGAGAATGGTTTCCAGATCGCATTCAAGACCCCCTTGCAGCGATTCGAGTCCGACGAGAGCAAAGCTATATTTATTGCTGATTTCGTACGCGGGATTTACAGGACATGGAGTGCGGCAACAGAATATCGAGTTGGACAGTAGGATAGAATCGAGTTTCAGCCATTGACTCAAGTTTCCTATGGGATCGCTTTAAGCCATACAGTCAAAGCCAGGTTCCCTAGACAGACGAAACTCAGAAATCCAAGGGAAACGAGAACCAAGAAGGGACTTTATTGAGAGAGACTTGTCGAGAAAGGGAGTAGTGGTATAGGCAGAGTAAACACCAGCGAGAACGAAAACCTGCAAGAAATGGCTATTTTTAGTTAATGTGAACAGTGGGACTGTAGGCCAGGATGCATACTACAATCCACGGATTTGTATTAATACTATAGCCTTGCGCATTCTATAAACACGTATTTCTTGCCAACATCATGATGATGCCCCACGCATGTTTGAACTTTGCACTCAACATCCTCTGCAAGGAGATAGACAACTCTCAGTTTCCTCCCCTGAGTCAGCACAGCTTAGTAGAACATCCGTTGGATGACCCAACAACTTACCTACCAAGCACGGCGTTGTTTGATGCTCTCTGCCTCTCTTTAGGTGAGCCGCTATACTTTATAAACTTACCGATGCCTGACCTTTATGAATCATCCTCTAGCATGCTTGGTCGGTTATTACTAAGTCATGCCTTTTATTCACCTGAGCGCCTTTTCTAGGGAGAACTAGAGAACCTTATCCAGTTGCCTTTGCATAAGCGCTTGGATGAGGAGTACTCAGCGTATGGCGCTGCCTCCATCGATACCTTCATCAAGACTGGTGTAATCGACTACCTGGCTGAATTGTCGAATCCATCCGAAGGTATCCCAGCCGATGAATTAGCCTCGACATTCGGTCTTGATTCTCAGAAGCTTGTTCCTATTCTCCGCTGCTGTGCATCCAACGGTTGGGTGCGGGAGACGGTTCATCAGGAAATCATGAGTTTACCTATTCCTTACTTATTTCAAACTTTTCCCACTTATTTCAAATGGACCTACTTTTTTCTGAAATTTGACAACTGCTTCAAAATTGAGTATTCCAATATGTTTGTTGGGCCTGAGAGACAAGTTTCATTGCATAAGACCAACAATTAGTGACTAGTATGAAGCTCGAGTGACACATTAATGCTGATGATTTTATTTCTCAAATATTCTCTTGAGGTACTATTTTGCAAATTAAGAGTCCAATAATTTTATAGCACACATTTATAATGATGGCTAACAGATCCTGATAGTTCAGTTGGGACCAGGTGGTAATTTAAGAGAAATAAGTAGATCCATTTGGAATAAGTGGGAAAAGTTTGAAATAAGTAAGGAATAGGTAAACTCATGATTTCCTGATGTTCCTCATTTGCTTTGAACAGATGCTCGCGCACTTTCAGCAAAGGCCACGTAGGTCGTAGACTGAATCTTTTGTACGTTTTCACTTTATGAGTGTCCAAGAGCTAAAGTCAAGCAGTACGCCGGAGTTACCGGAGTCATGCCATTTTGGGTAACGGAATCGGATTGGAAATTATCGTGTTCTCCCCAGCAGACTTGTTTCCAGCGTTGAAGCTGAAGAATGAGTCATGACACAACCTAGTGGCCAATTCACGGATGTCCGATCAGTCCGCCGTTCTAGACTGTGAGATGACTTCGTTGTAGGTGTGATGATGTAAGTTGATGCTTGATACATGCTAACACGTACTCTGTCGCCGAAGCAAGCTGGTACACTGGAATCGGATATTATATTTGACTGGTCGTAGTTCCTTGTAATAAGCAAGACTGAGGTAGACCGTCCATAGAAATAATGGTATACTGCCCCAACGGCCGTCGTGTCAAAGGTGTAGAGACGAGGAATTCATACGCCAGTAATAGTAGTACACCTAGAGATGCAACGTGAAGAGAAAAGGGATGCGTATTACGTTTACGCCAACAAAGACTGGGACATTCAAATAATACCCTCTGGCTAGTATCCGAACAATATATTGAAGTAGGGTCGATCGATCTCAGAGAAACAATTCCAATACAGAAGAAACAATATATATCATAGGTTTTAGTACAGGGCATGCAAACACGAGACTCCGAGTTCATCGTGTGTTACATGACCTGGTCAGCGGGTATCTCGATATGGTCGAAGAAAAGTAAGCATATGATATTTAGGTTTTCTACCGTTATGCTCTGCAAGATCCTACTCGACTCGTCTATTCCATGTTAGATAACGCCGCGGAAGCCAATCAGGCTCCTTCCACTCTTTACCAGAAATCTCAGCAATAATCATTTGGGCGATGACTTCGGCGCTGGGAAACCATGTCATGTATAAATTGAGGCCAAGATGGTTCAGTCACACAATATAACACCTACCATCCGAATGCACGCGGCATTCCGTGACTAGCATATCCTGCGGCGATGTACTGTTTCTTGTACAGATCTCTGTCTGGACTGCCTACGAGTAAGTCTGCTATGGGACCAACCTGATGAGGGGCACATCAACGATAGTAGTTGTAAGAGTTATATGCACATACAAAGGGGTCCCCCATCTTTGTGTAGCCCATGATACCAGTCTAAACCCTCATCAGAGATATTCTTGCACACAAAAGGGAGTACCTACCCATTCCATCTCAGGCTCTAAATTGGTGTTATATTTACCTTCGAACACAGCCGGCAAGAACTCGCGAAGAGCTTTGCCAACAAGAGGATGCGTTTCAGAGTCATCGTCCACATATAACTCGTAACTAGGTACCACAGCGTTCCGGCTACCACCGATGATGATCAATGGTTTTTCGGTATCGTGTGTTACGGGTCGGGGGAACCAGTATGTAAAACCCTAAAAAGGATATTGGTCACAACAAGAAGCCAGGGTGAAATGGCTTACTTCATTTCCACTCCAGCTCTGTATCTTAGTTTGACCTGCCCCGACAGAAGCACGGGTGGCCATTACTTGTCCTCGAGTGGGTATAATTCCATCTGGACCTGCGAGGAAGGGAAGGAGATAGGAGGCGTATGCATTCGTGGCATGGACGACACGGGAACACGATATGTTACCCCGGCTCGTCACGACTGTATAAGTGGAAGAGTTATCAGTCGTTTCATGGGTAACTGCAGTCACCGGTGTCCGAGTGTGCAAGCTGAGTGAGGCATATTGCCCAGTGTGTGCTTCAGCATGCCGGTACAGCTTCGTGACGAGTTTCAGCGGCCAGAGATTATGCGCTGGTTTGCGGAATCCTGGGTAAGGGGTGCCATATTCCTGGTAATGAGGGTTAAATTAGACTAGAGAAATGACTAGCGAGAACAAACACCTCCTCGACTTCCTCCTTTGAGAGCCATTCCACACCATCTAGATTGAACTGCGCTTGACGTGCCATATCGAAGTCCTCGCGAGCGTTGTTTGCTTCCTTCTCAGTGAATAAGAGAGTTATGTGTCCACCTTCTACGAGGTCGATATCGCTTGCCCAACCATTTTCCTCTACGATTTTGACAAGCAGAGAAACGGTATATTGCTCGAGTTCATATGACTTAATTGCCTCGACCGTATCGAATAATGCCTGACGTTGAGAAAACTTGGTGAAAGTGGCTGGCGTAAGATGACCTCCATTCCTTCCTACAAATAATATAATCCACACCAGCAGCTAAAGAAACATGCAGTGCTGAACACACCAGTCGCTCCTGAGCCTGAAACACGTGAGTACCGCATGAAGAAATTCACAATCAACATGGGACAGACTGACAGAAATCTCTCGCCTCGAGTATCACAATCCTAAGCGGGTGTTTGACAGAAAGCGATGCAGCATTCAAAAGTTTGATAAGGTGGTATGCGACGCCAACGCCTGTGAGACCAGCCCCGATGATGCATACGTCTACCTCGCTTGGAAGAGGATCTTGGCTGCCTTGATCAGCGAGTGGATTTGCGTCCGGGGAGGAATCGATCCAGAAGGAGCGGGTTGGATTGCGAGATGGGAGTTTAGCAGGAGGAGTTGGATGCATCAGCAAATTCCCCAGAGAATGTATAGATTACAATATTTTTCCAGGTGGCTAACTTTATACAGATCAGTGCAATAGTGATGGTTGCCAAAATACTGAATGTTCAATGACAATCGAACCATGCCAATATTAAGGCATTTTAATACAACAAAAGTTTCGAAACCGACTTGGAAGCGAATTATGACTTTGCGACAGCAGTAGCGCAGTACATGGCCAGATCTCTTGTCTCCACACTACCAGAATGTCAGAGATTTAGCCCGTCTCAGTTTCCCTGGGACTTGAACGGTCTGAACGTCTGGCCAACGATGATGGCCAAACGGAGCGGAGTTTAAACCTCGTTCAAGCCGCCGCTGGCCAACATCGCGTCATGCTAAGACTGCTGCACGACAACAAAAATAAGTATGGCCCTGGTTGACGACTCTGTTGTGATTTTCATATCAATAAACCAGAATCTGTAAAACACATATAGCCACTTTTGTTTATTGAAGCGAAACCAAACAAAGGCGTTCCCTTTGTAAATCTTTAACCCAACTTGGACTTGTGGGGCATATTGTGGGACAGTGACGAGACCCTGGAATCACCCCACACGCACTGACCTTCGACCAGCCGCTATGATATGGTGGTGGTTATCACCAACTGCAGGTGACCTTGTCAAGCAACCAAGCCCTCGTTTTGAAAGAGACTACAATGTTGTCAAAGGTAAGTTTTCAAGTTGCTCATCATCCGAGTCAAATGGGCTCCACTCCAGCATTTTAGTGAGATCGCTGTCTCTTCGTCTCCGTCAAAAACGATGGTTTTTGGATCAGATTCTCACTTGAGTCCTGACAACGAAAGGTATGTAACTATATCTTCCTTTCAATCATGCTTACGTTGTCATATGACAATGATAGTCCATACAGGCACTCACTCAGGCTGCTGTGGTATAAATCCTGCTAGCGAGGATGTCAATGAGTCGCTGTATCAATCATCGATTCATCTCCAACATATCTGACCCAAACCCTAGTTCTCCAAGCCAGAGTCCTTTAATTGACACACATTCTACACACATGCTTGTAGGTTAACCCATCCCTATCGTGGTAAGAGACACCTCAATTGTTGACGAGCTCGACTGGGAAGGAGCCGAAACGGTGGCTTAAACCTTAAATCGTCGGCGGTTACTGTATTTAGCTAAGTTCCGTATACGGCTACGCGTTTGTTAGTGGGTTCCCTGTACAATCGAGTTGGTTCGTGCTTAGACGACGTGTTTGAGACTTGCGGATAACTCAACATCAATATCCCTCGCCTTCCGTAGAGCACTTCGTAGTTCAGATAGAAATGTATCAGGAGTGCGCTCGACACATGAAATAAGGTATACTGTAACAATTAGGTGTTAAATTCAAGATATTTTGTGCCTTCACTTAGTACTGCGACGTCCTGTGCTGCAAGTAGATGAGGATGTCCATTTTCCAGCGGTTTTCGAACAACCGAGCCTGTGAATTGCAAGAGCCGAGGAACTCGACTGACTGCTTGATGGTTGTATCCTGTCACTTGTGCTATGGCCTTCTATGTCATGCCATGTATGGACTAACAACGCACTACTGCTTCGCAGCATCTGGTATATGCCGACGATTTCCGTGCATGATGATGATGGTCGGCGGTCGTTGTACTAGTATTCCACAAGCAAGTTACAAAAGTAGTTAGCGTGCACGCCTCTGTTTGATTTCGCTCCAACAATATAAACGAAAGCGGCTATGTGTTTTACAAGATTCTGGTCTATCAATATGTAAATAGCTGGAAAGATCTCACTAGTTCGAGACTCTGATTCTGTGTAAATATTCTGCGTCTCCCTTGTACATGACCTGGTTCATCTCCATATGGTCGAATGACCATAAGCATATGAAATCTAGGTTTTCCACTGTTATGCTCTGCGATATCTTATTCGACTCGTCTGTTCCGCGTTAGATAGCGTTGTGGAAGCCAATAAGGCTCCTTCCACTCTTTATCAGAAATATCAGCAATAATCATTTGCGCAATGACTTCAGCACTGACGGCCACATCATGTATAAAATGAGCCCAAGATAATGCAGCCGCACAATACGAGACTTACCATCCTAATGCACGCGGCATTCCATGGCCAGTATATCCTGCGGCGATGTACTGTTTCTTGTACAGGTCTTCGTTCCCATTGGCTACAAGTAAGTCTGCTACGGGACCAACCTGGCGAGGGTCACATCAATGATAACAGCTACAAGAGTTGTTTGGACGTACAAAGGGGTCCCCCATCTTCGTGTAACCCATGATACCAGTCTAAACCCTAGTTAGGGATATTCTCACACATGTAAAAAGAGTAACCTACCCATTCCATCTCAGGCTTTGAATCGGGGTCATATTTCCCTTCGAATACAGACGGTAAGAACTCGCGAAGTGCTTTCCCAGCAAGAGGGTGCGTTTCGGAGTCATCGTCTACATATAGCTCGTAACCGGGTTCAACAGCTTCCCGTCCACCACCGATGATGATCAACGGTTTTTCGGTGCCATGTGTTACGGGTCGGGGGAACCAGTATGCAAACCCCTAAAAGGGTGATTAATCACGACAAGATGGGCCAGGATGAAACGACTTACTTCGTTTCCGCTCCAGCTCGGTATCTTGATTTGATCTGCACCGATAGAAGCACGTGTGGCCATTACTTGTCCTCGAGTGGGTATAATTCCATCTGGACCTGCGAGGAAGGGAAGGAGATGAGAAGCGTATCCATTTGTGGCATGGACAATGTGGGAACACGATATGCTACCCCGGTTCGTCACAACTGTATAAGTGGAAGAGTTGTCGGTCGTTTCATGCGTAACTGTAGTCACCGGCGTTCGAGTGTGCAAACTGAGGGAGGCATATTGCCCAGTGTGTGCTTGAGCATGTTGATACAGCTTTGTGACAAGTTTCAGTGGCCAGAGATTATGTCCCGGCTCGCGGAATCCTGGGTAAGGGGCGCCATATTCCTGGTAACGAGGAAGTTGAATCAGACTAGAGAGGTAACTAGCGAGAACAAGCACCTCCTCGATTTCCTCCTTTGAGAGCCATTCCACACCATCTAGATTGAGCTGCGTTTCACGTGCTGTATCGAAGTCCTTATGTGCATTTTTTTCTTCCTCCTCCGTGAACAAGAGATTTATGTGTCCACCTTCTACGAGGTCGATATCGCTCGCCCAGCCATTTCCCTCTATGATTTTGACGAGTAGAGAAGCGGTGTGTTTCTCGAGTTCATAGGACTTAATTGCCTCAACCGTATTGAAAAACGTCCGACGTTGAGAAAACTCGAGGAAAGCGGCTGGCGTAAGATGTCCACCATTCCTTCCTACGAACAATATTCTCTGTATGGGGAACTAAAGAAACATGTACATGTAGTGCTCCACGCACCGGTCGCTCCCGAGCCTGAAACGCGTCAGTGCTGGACGAATCACAATCAGATAAGACTGACTGACAGAAATCTCTCGCCTCGAGTATCACGATCCTGAGTGGGCGTTTGACAGAAAGCGATGCGGCATTCAAAAGTTCGATAAGGTGGTACGCGACCCCAACACCTGTGATGCCAGCCCCGATGATACAGACGTCTGCCTCACTAGGCAGAGGATCTTTGCTACCCTCGCCAGCGAGCGGATTTGCGTCCGGGGAGGAATCGATCCAGAAGGAACGGGTTGGATTGCGAGATGGGAGTTTAGCAGGAGGAATTGGACGTTCCAATGGCGGTGTCTCGAGTACCTTCTGAGAATGTTCTAACTTACCGAGTATCTGGGGGTTAACAGGCATTATCGACCAACTGAGAAGAAAATAGAAAACAAGAAAGGTCCAGTCTCTCATTTCTGTAAACTCAAGTCCCAAAGATAAGATAATATGACCGTCACGGTGGTCCGAAGACAGCCACAAATAGAGTCAAGTGGCAGTGACATGGTTTGACTTTGTATATCATATTCGCACTTGAAACTTTTTCTTCGCGGACGTTCAGTTATGCAGATAATTGACGGGATGGCAACCAACTCCAAAGCAAAGTTTTCTCTGGTCTCGGACATTATCAGTGCACTGCAAGACGTTGTAAGTGTTAGTCTCATTAAGATGTCGATGACTCATGCGCTCTGACATTTTCAACCGTATCATGGCTTTCACAAGGGTCGGAAAAACTTCTTTATTCATAGAGCTCACTCCTCCTAGTACTACTACATCGCATGTGACTTCGTCAGTGACAATATACAACTTATATCGACGGACCGGACACCAGGATCACACGAAAGTGGCCCAGGAGTGTGGGTGCTCAAGGAAAGGCAGTTCAAATGACGAGGCTTAACACCTAAGCCAGACTTCATCCTTCTTTGCAAAGCAAACTGCACCGTGGTCCATGCAGAGCTTGATCTCGTACAGGACACGGAGAATCCTGTCTCACTAACTGGTCGGATAATATTATGGAAGAGCTTAGCTCTTGCGATGTTGAAATCCTCGGGTTGGTTTTTCCAGTCTGTAGTACCAAAGGCATAATTGGCCGGACAAAGAAGTGGTCAGTGTTCGTCTCTTCGATTACTCGTTCGCTCGGTCATCTGGGCTCAAGTTCGCGTTTCGCTGGAATTCCCATGGCCTTAGTGATTCATTGCCGTGCGCTCATTACCGATGTTGTGTTTTGGATGAACTGGATTGCCGCGTGGCCACCGTTTTGTGGGAAGACGAGACTCCCGTCTCCAACTCTCCATGTCTGGCCTTCAATGTGGTGACAGTGTCTCATTGCCCTTGTTTTTTTTAATATCTGCTGATTTCCTTCTGTGTTTCTAGAAACTTTCATGTATAATTAGTGGTAATGTCAATCATATTGAGCCTGTTGCTAATGATAGTGAATTAGAATCATCTGGTCTTGTCTCCTCTGCAGTTTTATTGTTTCAAACCCGAACTTTATTGTCCATGTCAACTTTTTCGGACCACAGGTTAAAGTAGCCTGCCCAGTGTGGGTACAACTTACCACAACGGAATCAAAATCTGTTTCTCTCGAACTATGCAGGTTCGAAACCTGCTGAACTACAGTTTTTTCTTTCTATCGGAACACACTTCGACAGTCATTCATGGATGGTTTATTTAGAACTTCCCCGTAACTGGTCTTAACCTGGTGGTTTCCACAACAGAATCAAAATCTGTTTTTCTTGGACTGTGTCGATTGCATATTGGATGAATTGATGTCTGTAGACGTGTCTGCGATGTCAGGTGCTGACTATGGACCACTGCAGAGTATCTGCGGTGATTTAGAATGCACTCGCGATCAAGAAGAACATTGCAGGCTAGAGACCTATTGGGAATATTCTTTGCTGTTGGGGCACATACAAATCATCGCAATCACTGTTCATCAAAGTGGAACATATGTCCAAACTAAAGCTTCCCTGGAAGCCATTGCGTCTTGGCAATATTGGCATAGTTTATGGGTCGCAGGTACAAATTGTCCTATGTATTTCCATCGTCTATTGTCATGAGACACATACTTCTTCCAGTCGAAGTTCTTACACATGCATTAAATAACTGAAGGTCAATAAAATTTAAATTTTTCGAACAGTCGGTGTTCTGAGGCAAATAGAAGCTACTAACCTTACTAGGAAAGTTTTTGAACAGCGTGGATGAGAGAATGAATGTGGGCTCCGCATCATAAACGTTACCCGCTGCGAGCTCACACTTCTATTATTGAACGTGCACTTGACACATGAGCATTACTATAATATAGAAGAGAACACGAGGTCTTACAATCATGACAATATCCAGGGATTCTGAAGTCGATTTCTGGTATTTCTGGTAGATGTAATTTACTGTCCTCCATGGGGAATAGTCTCATAAAATCAACTAATTTGAAGCTCTACGTTCCGAATTCTCAAACGATTTACCAATATCTTCCGCGTAGTGAGCCATTGAGCCGGACATGACGCATAAAGTTGGCCAAGGGCCCGTCACCGAGTCACCACAATGTAGAGGAGAACAGGGCCTTCTGTGTGACTCAGATGGTTGCCATGACCATGGCACAGAAAAACGTTTACATATCCCTCTTGGTTGATTCGAACGTGGACGAGCGTGTGCTTGATCGGCGTCAAGTACATCAAGGGACTCTGTGTAAACCTTTTGGAACTATATCTACATTAGTAGTGACAAGAATTGTGGGTACTTACCATGATATAGAACATTCACAAAGCTGGAATGCTCCTTGATGATTATCATCATTAGCAGTTAGAATAAATAGAACGCACTGAGACATCACCCGACTGGTGCCTGTCATTTATCGATGTGGATGATAATGAAGAACAGCGGTAGTGACTTGATTACTTTCTCTCAACCTTGTCGTCACAGCTACAACGCGTATCGCGCTCCTCTTGCTCTAGCTCAAGCTGGTGTTCCCGCACGCGCCGTCTAATTTCTCTTCGCCGCTCCATCCCATACTCCTGAGCTTCGCTGCGAGCTTGGGCAAGGTTTTGGACTGCGCTCATATGGCGCTTATCGGAATTGTGACTAAGAAACATCGGAGCGATACCAATGATGAAACACTTGTTGGAATGATTAATGACCCATAAATCACTGATTGGAAGAGAAGACATACCGCCGTGCCCACAAATATTATCGACCAGTCCTTCCATCTCTCATCAGGCCTCGCAGTCCATTCTCTTCCAGGCGTTCTACTCGCGAAGCCAAACGGATGGTCATGATCAAAGTCCATCCCCGCATTCCTATAGTGTGCGCGTCTTCGCCGTCTTAACTCATCATACATATCGGAATCGGACGGATTGCTGCGGAGTCCCGAACCAAGTTGTAAGCGAGATTTCCCAGTAAGAACCTCATACGCAGCAGTTATTGATTGAAAGCGGGAGTGTCGTTCTGAAGCAGGGATATGTTGCGCATGGGCAGAATCAGGATGGTGCTCTCGGACGAGTTCATAGTCTGGGAATGCCGATCAGAAGTTAGTGCGAGTATGAGCGAGTATACAAACATCTTGACTTGATGTCAGCTTGAGATGCGCTGGGGGAGAGGTGGAATATTTGGTGCGGAGTTGGTCGTGGGTGATGCGGGAATGGGTATTGAGACATAGTAGATGCGAGTCGAGAATGGATAAGAACACGCAGACCTCTACCTACACTTGGAAGCCTCCCCTGACATAAATGCACGGCCATCGTTTTACCTAAAGGTGCTGGCGAGACTGTTCATTGCCAGTTTCAAGTCGAGCTGGTGTTGACAGTCAGTAGTGCTGAACTTCAGTGGCTCGGCATCTTCCGAAAGGACAACATGCCAAGTGAAGCTATGAGATCAACCTGCATGGAGACGAGTTTGTACCGCTGTAGGTCACAAAATCTGTCGCAGTCACAGTAATCTAACCACCATATGAGGGATGCTCAATTCTAAAATGTCGTTGTCAATACTCAACTGGACATCCCTATACGTGTCGTTCTGTTGTTGATTTCCTTTTTTGTCACCAAAATTTTCATAAATCTCATTATTGCACACAGCTTACGTAAGCTATTAGTTAACTGTGGAGTCCACGGTCATACTTTGATACCAGTGTCATCTACTATGTCCGACATCATAAACCCAAGGGCCGAAGCTCCTAGGCAACGCGATAGCCGCAACTCACTTTTGGAAAAAGTTGACAGGGCAGGTCGTGGCAGACCGTCATAAATGTGAACCAAAAGTTGTCTGAGAAAGGTGAGGATTGGGACTTGTGATTTTATGTCGTGCAACAAGGAACGCGACGTGAAGACGCAGGCGGGCGTATACACATATATATTACTATGTGAGTTTGAACGCTTATACACTTGCCCCGTAATCGAATCAGTTACGATAGTTGACTGAGAGGTTTTGGCAGATAACCAGTCCACGCGATACCATATGATGTAGCAGCTATGCCACTTCAACCGCCTTGGTTGTCAATACATAGCCTTTTGTTAACCTAATCAGCGTTCTGGTGCCGAGATTCTAGGTATTGGACATACTTGACCAAATCATCCGACCGAAATTAATAATTAACCTTGTATAACTCCAGTCGTCCCGTATTCACTTGTCCGTCTACATTCAAATCTTCCCGCTCTTTCTATGGGGGTCAAATCACTAAAAATAAAACGGCACCTTCAGGATTACCCGGCTCCGGCTACCACATGGGTAGACTACCTGCCTTCTAACATACGTCCTTACTGTTATCTCGCACGGGTTCACAGACCCTCTGGAATACTGTTGCTATTCTATCCATGCGGTGAGTGTATCTTTGTGGTGAAGGTATATTTCATTAGTGATCTGAATGATTTAGCATGGTCGGTCACTATGACCTGCTACGCACTCAGTGCGCCGATGACGACAGCGTGGACCCATCTTGGATTTTTCCTTATAGCCTCTCAAGTGTTCTGCGCTGCTGGGTGTATAATCGATGACATGTGGGACAAAGACATCGACGCTGCTACTTGTGAGTTTTCCCTTGTTCAGTTAGTCGGCAGCGCGTTGTGACATCTTCGCTCGAAGCGCGCACACGAAAGCGACCCTTGGCTGCGGGTGATCTCTCAATGTTCCAGGCATTTGTGTTCCTTATTTTGCATTTGGCAATTGGCATCTGGCTATTTATGCAGTTAAATGACTACAGGTGTGTATTGTCTCACGTTCTTGCGTTATTTCACTGTTCGTATCATTCCTCGCACCCTTCTTTAGCTTTATTCTCGGAATCTCCTCCCTGTTTTTGATTGTGTTATATCCTACCATGAAGCGGGTAATCGACTGGCCACAAGCTGTGCTTGGTAAGTTGCTACCAATTTACACCACGGACATTGATGTTTATTGAATAGGCATGTGCTTCAGCTGGGGATCATTTTTGGGAACAGCGTCTGTTGCTGAAGCAGTCGACTGGCATATATATATCCCTCTATATATGGGGGGTGTGTGCTGGACCATCGTGTACGATACTTGTTATGCCCGTCAGGTGAATCAATCTTTTTGCGTCTTGTTCTCGACGGATGAACTAACCGAAACAAGGACAGAGATGAAGATATCGTAAATGGTGTCCACTCCACAGCAGTTATTTTTGGGGAGCAGATCCGACCTATTCTAATTATATTCTCCTGCGTTCTTTGTTCTTTGGTGTCCTATGCCGGGGTGCTGAACGGACACGGGGTCCCATTTTTCATTGGTGTGGCCCTTGGGGCCTATCACCTCGTCGGACTCATCGCCAGGATCGACTTCGAAAATAAGGAGACTTGTGATGCCAGTCTCATCAACAACACTTGGTTTGGCTTCTGGGTTTGGGCAGGAGCTATGGTCGACTATGTTGTGAAGATTCAATGATAGATAGCTTTGCTGCTCGTCACTTACGATCCTAACCATAGCAACTTTGCAACCTGTAGTATTTAACTTACCACTGTATCGTGTTGGAACGTCAGTCAGTCCTGCGTCCAAGGAGCAGTAGGTAAGTTTGTACCACTGTAGGTCATAAAATCCGTTGCAGTCACGGTAATTTTTATCTAACTACCATCACTTGCGATGTCGTCCTGCTGCATGTTACGGCCGACTCCAGGACAATCGCAGATATACGGTAACCTCACCTTTGAAATGTGACCAAATTCATTAGCTTCTCTCGCGCTCCTGCCAGTGTTATTTGACAATGAGGTGTACAAGGTTATCAGATGTCGAGGATGCAGTAAAGTCTTCATACTAAGTCTATCTTCATATCGATAGGCCAGAATTTCAAAAATACATTTAGCCGCTTTTATTTGGAGCGATGCCAAACAGAGGCGGCTCATGCTAGCCACTTTTGTAAGTCGTTATCATAACTCGGGGACAAGTAGTGGCTACCCTCCTTTGTTTTTGTATTCTATCTGCATGCTCAAGCTTACTCGCTGCTATGTTACTGCCATCTTCGTATTTCATACTTCAACTCATACATCGCGCAGTCATAATATGAATGTTACTCTTATACACACCTTATTTTCATATCATTTGCATACCACACGTTACCTGTAGTAACTCATCACTCTATCGTGTTTGAACGTCAATCAGTCCTGCGGAGCAGTAACTGCATACATTCTAATTGACGATTTTTAATGGTCATCCAGTACGAGCTCAGCCATTACATCACCCGCTACACGACCCACTACATCAATTAGCCCCAAATCATCATCACTTGCATCTGATGTCCTTTCGATCACCTTGCCAATGCACATCACTAGTTCATCAGAACCCCACTGTCCAACAACGCTCACACCAACAGGCCAACCATCGGCGGCTAAACCGGCAGGGACACTCACTGCTGGTAAGCCGGCCAAAGAAGCGGGAACGGTCATAACGTCTTGCAGATATGGACTCAGGCCAGAGGCTGCATCTGAGTCTAGTCGAGGTGCGGTACGAATCGCAGAAGGATGCAAAAGAATATCCACACCATCGGGATTTGGCGAGGGATTGGACAGTTGAGCATTGGGGATGCGAAAAGCAGAGTCGAAGTCGGTCTTGATTAGCTGCCGGATGCGCTGAGCTTGAAGAAAGTAATTGTCAAATGCACTATGGTCAATGGCTTGAGTTGAGGTCTCACAGTAAGAACAAGATGCACATACTCAGCTGTAAGTGCATAAGTGCCAAGGAGGATGCGTTTTTGCACCTCCGCTCCAAAACCTGCCGAGCGCGTATGTGCGTACACATTGCCTGGTTTGGATTTATCTGCCCTAGTGAGCAGAGGGGAACGAGAACCTGGACAGGATTAGTTGACGAGGAATAGACTCTTAGACGTCAACGCTAACCATATTGAACCCCGTCATATCGCGCTAAATTGCTTGACGCTTCTGCGCTTGCTATGACATAGTATGTACTCAATCCATATGGCGTTGATGGAAGAGAGACAGGAATCAATTGAGCACCAAGGGACGACAGTCGCTCTAGAACCTTGCGGACCACCGTAACAATAGTAGTGTTAAGTTCAGAAGGGAAATATTCCTATCTCAAACTGTGAGCATGTCAAACGAACTGAGAGCCCAGACGGACTTGTGGTATCCCAATCCGAAGCGACGAGAGGTCTGGGTGAGGCGAGTCCACATCTATAGTCGATAACAGTGATGCTGCTGAGCCTTTTGCACGCTCTCTTGTATGAGCCGTGGCTGCGGTAGGATCCCTTGGATCAAATGATGAAATCGAGTCTGCTTGAACTGTCAACTTGGGTGCTCTCGCTCATTGTTGTCATGTTCACCAAATACAGTTTTCACAGTGTCGACGGACTTTCCAAGCACACCGACGCAGTCGAGACTATCAGCGAAAGACACCACACCCCGTCTGCCGCCTATGAGTTTCTGAAAATACGGATTGTGAAAGGACGGACCTGCTAATGAGGCCATATGAGGGTTTCAAGCCCGTAATACCGCAGTATGACGCAGGAAGACGAACAGAACCACCTGTATCTGTACCCAGTGCACTGTCTCTCAGTGAGTGCTGTGCTACTTCGATGATTTGGCAACTCACGCGTCACACATACCAGCTGCAACAGCTGCAGCACTTCCACCCGAACTTCCACCCGCTGATCTTCGTTCGCGCTTGGCCCAGGGTATGGATTTCTCATTTGGAGAATGATACGGATTTACCACGGGGCCATGGATGCTGTTCACATTCAGGGACCTGAGTGGACGAGTATTAGCAGAAAGCTGCAAAACCCAAGAGTAAGACTTGCCCCATTCCAAATTCATCGCAGTTGGCCTTACCAATGATATTCACGCCTCCCGCCTTCAAAAGCTCCACTACCGTCGCGTCAAATGGTGAAGTGAAATCTGAAATAGACTTAGAACGAGAATGAAGCATACTATTGGACATACGGCGAAGTATACCTGACGAGCATGTCGTTGGTAGGTGCATTGTGCATATGTTATCCTTGACTGCGATTGTAATATTATTACTCAAAGGTCCACAAGTATTAGGGTTGTGATTTTTAGTCGTGAAGCTGACTAGCGCATTCGTGCTTTCATTTAGTGATTGAACATGTTCAGCGTGGTTGGTTCTTGGGTGCGAAGTTGCAAAAGAACGAGCGCGACAGCCAGCACAAGGTGGATATACACGTGCTAATCCACCGACGTTCAGACGCATGATTCTGATAGAACGGAAACTTCATTACAGAAGTTGCCAAAAGGACTTATTTGTATCTGTTGTACAATATTACCATGTCGCCAAACAAATTCTTATCCACATATAGATAGACGCAGATCATTATGTTCAGAGCGATCCAGACAACAAGGACAGATGGCCGAGCGGTCCAAGGCGCCAGACTAAGGAGTACCAGCTCATCAGATGAGCAAGGAATCTGGTCTCTTCGGGGGCGTGAGTTCGAATCTCACTCTGTTCAAATATTTTTGCCTGCCGTGAAGTATCGCATGGCGCTGAGTCTGAAAATCGATATGTGCACTATAGTTCTGAAGCTTAATCATTGACTTCCTTAAATATGACGAGTAGCTAATATGCTCGTTCTTTCTGGGAACACACTGTCAACCGTTCAACTCGGAGCACGCCTTATAGATGCGTCATTACTAGATTCAAGGATGTGAGAAGTGATCGATGAAACTGAGGGATCAGGGACTCCTTCAGTGCGTACGGTCGGAATGCCAAAGAAAATCAAAGCCTGATTTTCGTGAGTACCACACCTATTAAACCACAAATTCAATGCAACAATAGGGCGAAATAAAAGTCACAGCTCGACAAAACTACTGTGACTTTCAGGAAGCCGCCGGTGAGCGAGATCACCCTTCCACAGATTTTGCGGGCGCTCGCATTGATTCCCCTTGCAAGATCTCTAGATGTGGACGGATGGAGTTTTACCTAATACCCACCACGAGAGACCACAATGGCAAGGTGTATTTGTTGTGGGCCTGTGGTTTGCGAAGTGTCCTGATTTAAGCAGGGACGCGACGCTTGACCGAATGATAGTCTTACTTCCTACCTCCAATCTCAATCTCGAACTTCCTTCCCATTAATATGCAAAGGTTTGACTCAAACGCCGATCTATTAGTAGGCTCAGATACCCTGCGGAACATGGTAAGTGCTCGGTGTTGGAGATATTAGCATCTGAGTACGATAATAAACATTCACCTTAGCAGTCGGATGCACTAGTCATTCATGAGTTCTCAGATCAAAACGGTGTCAGCTATCGTCAGAAGGCCAAGGATGTGCGGTCCAACAATTCGCACAGAGAACTTTCATCGCCTATTTCGTCGCTACCCACCGAAATCCTCGCTCAAATCTTCCTTTACTGCGTACCAGCAGAAGGAAACTGGACGCCCGCGCCACATCTGAGCCCCATACTGTTGACCACAGTGTGTCGGCGATGGAGGGAGATTGCCACGGACATGTCAAATCTATGGCGCAGGCTGCGATTGGAGGTCGGACTCGGCAACTGGCAGCAGAGGGCATTCTGCTACGACTCCTACCTTACGCGATCACGAGGACGCCAGCTATCGTTGACGCTCGAGTGCCATAACAACGACTGGACGGACCTACGAAACCTGCTCCAGCCACACGTTGATCAAGTATCGTCACTGTCTCTTGGGTTTTTCTCCGGTGCCGGCTCATTGATGGTGACGGACTTCCGCAGACTTGAAGAGCTGGTTATATACGCGAATGGTTCCGATCCCGTAGTTGTCGCCCGCTCTATTGCGCAATTGCCGCCCAGCATGCGCAGCCTAAAGGTAATGAACCTGTGGCTTGACGTCAGGTTGCTATCTGGCTTGAATCTTCTCGCATGGGCCGGTCTCACGAATCTCGAGGTCGTGGTAGACGGACTAGATTCCTTCCCCCGCTTGCTTCGCTTATGTCCAAACCTATCGTCCTTGACGATGATTGGAATATTTACATCTGCTGACACCTTGGAAGAATTCGTGCACACCAATCTTCAATCCCTGCTCGTATCTGGGGATTTCCATTTGAACTCGATCGGAAACCATGGGCTATTCAATGCCATCACACTTCCAAATCTACGCGCGCTCGAGGTTTGCAATTCAGGACAATGGCCTCATGAAGAATTCAAGGCGTTTTTGACACGGTCACAGTGTCCCCTGGAGAGGCTAGTTTTCAGTGGTAGAGTGAAGACAACGGATCAGCAGCGAGCAGAATATGTTACTATTTTTCCTTCCCTCGAATTAGTGACTCCTCGCAAGCGTTCAAAGTTTTACATTTAACTTTGACAGATAGTCGTTACTGTGTAGATATGTCACAGAATTATGATATCGGGCTTACTACGCTATAACCTATACTGATCTTTCCACAACCCTTCGATAGTACTCTGTGATTCCGTTGTTACGTCTTCCTGTTCCCAAGTTTGTTTCTCTTTGGTAGACAGAACTTCAAAGCTTCAATGCAGTAGTCAAGTCAGACTAAGGTCTATGTCATTTCGAAAATAAACAGGTTTTTTATTCGACATGCACAACTTCGGTCAAGCCAGTTACACTACTAAGTCGGTAAACATTATATATACTCAATCATAAATTTTTGCAGTCATCCCGAAAAAAGTAGGTTCGAAGCAAGTTCATAATAATACAATGCCATGATGTATAATCAGATGCGAAAGACAAGATAACAACACGAGGACAACGTTGGGATAACGATAACACCGTGACGACTTACAAATACAGTACCCAGGCTGACTATGTTGCAGCTTCACTGTGTACCATCCGCCCCCTTCCGTGTCAAACTTGCTAAAAATGCATGAAGCATAGCATGTGCATAAGGCTTTTCTCCTCGGGAAACAGCTTCAAGAATCCGCTCCAGACGACTTGATACTTCGGGTGCGCTGGGAAATTCCATTAGTAGTTCTAGCTCCATTTTTTAATGTCAGGGTACCTGTAGTGACCGAGGATCAGCGAGGATCAGGCTGCAGAGCGAGGAGACCTTACTGAGCTGTAAACCATGAGAACGCCTCATCCAAGACATTGCTCTCGGATGAATTAGATTTGATTGCCTGAAATGCCAGAGCTTTTAAATGGGTGTTGTTGAGCTTCGGGAGGCCTGTTAACCTGTTGCATAAAGGACGCAAGATACACCAACCTTGGAGGCAAGCCGGTACATCGACTTGGGAGAGCAGCGTAAAGTCTGAGTTGTACTGTTGCGTCGACTGAGCGGATCTTTGGACCTCAGAGGGTAGAAAGAAACATGGCCAGTGTAGCAATAGTATACGTAAAATGTCCAGCTGCACGAACAACTTGAGTCACTTTGAGCTGGTCAGGGTAGTCGTAATAGTAGCTTACGTCGCGAATGCCGTGTTCCGAACTAATATCATTCGCTGGGTTGCAGAAAAGGGCTGATGCAGCGGCCCCGTGGTTGATGTGTCCGTCGAGCGGAAACTTGGGCGCAGCAGCTCAGCAGTCAATGTGTCCGTCGAGCGGAAACCTGGAGGCCGGGCAGCCACCGATTCCGTCCAGCTAATGTCTAAGCAGGATACTCAGTATGAGAGATTACCCCAGATGCAGAGAGGAGACAGGACTTACTGTCATCATCCGAACTTAAAGCACTACTATCGGAAGTGATATCAGACAAATCGGACTCAGTAGGTGCCGCCCCAGGGGAATAGTTCTGGCTATACCAGTCATAAGGCGGGGGTTGGCTAGGCGTTCCTTGTTCTATTTCTTCTTCCTTAATGTCGCTGTCGAGGTCATAATCATGATACTTTCTCGGCTTCCCTCAACAGCCTAGATCCACTCTGGTAGTGAACGAGTAAAGAATCTTCATTGGTAGATGCTAAAAGATAGATCCATCGTCATCATCATTCATCCACCAAGCAAGATGAGAAACCACCCACAATGGAGAACTGGTGCAACGCCAGCGCCGTGGTCTAAATCTGAATTATTCGCATATACGAAGCAAGTTTCTCCCGAAGATCTTCAAGTTCTATGTTTGGATTTGACATGGTACTTGGTGTCGGCGAATTCACCATCGTTCATGGACTGCCTGAGACCAGATGCAGTTTTGTAATGGACGGTGAGAACGAGCCGAGAAGTGCCGGAGACCCATGGCCAAAGTCAGAAATCGAGATTGTCTTGCTGCCGAAAGAAGGAATATCTGAAGTAATTAAGGCAAACAGTCACCGTGGCGGCATCTGTCGCGGACGAGAAATGAGTGTCGAGGTAAACCTGCACTTGCCAAGCAGAAGCCCAAGTTCTTCTTGCGTACTGCAGCCCAAAACGCCACCCCAATCCAAACTTTTCGCTGTAAACTATGGTTGAACCCCCTTGCAGGCAAGTGGGGAGGTGTTCTTCCTTAGTTTCCAACTGGAAGATTGATGTAACTGAATCAGATACCCTCTGCATGGTGGATGCAGACAACTGGAGGATGCTCACTGGCAGGCGCTTCTCTCAGTCTCTGGGCAGTCTTTATTTAGTCTAGTATGCATATGTAAACCCATCCTGCAGATCGCTGACAGAAATAGGATTACAATTTTTACGCGAGTTGGATCAACGACAATCGAAAGCCCTTTTGCTGACGTGTCCTAAGTCCTGGAACAATTCAAGGGCGCTGTACACTGCCAGCGACAATTACCCGGGCAACAGAATCGATGTGAGAATCGATATCCTATCCTGACATCCGAAGTACGCGGCAGGATCATGGCATGGTGAGTTTGAAACAAGGACGCAACGAACGTGACGTGACGGGCATAGACGTGTCTTCTGACGATACTCTTCGATTGGATGTGAACAACAGCGATGCTCGCTACGCCAACTTCGGTAATGACATTCTGCCAAGGTGTATTCATCATGGGCTAGTATGGAAATGAACCTGAGGCAAGTCAAGACCGTGTGACCGAGTCCAGCGCGACCTTATTCAGCAAGGCTAAGCCTTAGCTTCGAGCTCAGGTTCTCATCGAACGTCTATTTTCGCGCCGGGCAAGCAACATGCAGACAGTCAACTCAACAGAAAACGCGAATCTCTCACCAGCCTCGGGTTTAGATAACCACAACCAACACCCATGGCAGAAACCGGGAGAGTTCGACCACCAAGTAGCAACGAAGAACACATAAGAAGCTAAGTCATATCCTCGGATATAGTACAGTGGAAGTAGGAACATCATCAATTTGAAGTGCTACGGGTATGTCGAATTATGAAAGATAGGCTAAATCATGCCGACGTGATTCGAAAAAAAGTGTTCAAAAGTTGCACAGAAATCAATGTCCGATCTGACGTTTTATATGGCGTTGGCGATGCTGCTCCATTGGCAGGCTTCGTTCCGTTGGTGACAAGGCATTGTAGGTCGGACATAACTGCTTCCATGCACCTACAGAAGCCATAAATGAGGTTGAGATAAGATATCAGTTCTGAGCCTTACTTGTTACGCCTTGGTTTGATGCAATATCACTAGTATCCTCTGCGAAGACCACTGCCATACCCCTAAAGAAGTTGAATCAATCAATCAGGTCACCTAGTGGCAAGAAAACACCTACTGCTCCAAGTGGAAGTCAACGTGGCTAGAATGTGTCGTTCGGATCAACCAGGTACAGGTACAGGAACAGTATCGGAATCGTACCAGTGAAAGAACCATGGCCCTGGATTATCGGTTCTAAAGCGAATCGTCACATTGTCGCCTGAAACACCATTGCTCGTTGTATCCCGTCGGACAGGATTAGCGTAGTTGTACTCGTTGCTTCCAGCACTTCTTACAACGGAGAAGGCGTGCTATGTAATACATGAACCAGAGCGTCAACAGGATATAACAAACGATACTTACTCCGTGCAAGTGAAAAGGATGCTGTGGTTATGGTACGTGAGAGACAAAAGGTAAAAGTTATTAGCATTACTTACCGGTGCCTCAGCCTGCCCACCAGGTATAGACAGCTCGATGGTTTTATTGGCAGGCAAGGTGTAAACCGATCCACTGGGTTTCAGCGAAGAAGCATCCAAATTTCCGTTTATAACTTGCATTAAGATCGGAGTGGGGGGCGGGGTATAGCTGTAACCATTGATGAGAAATCTCATGTTGCCATCCCATACGCTGACTAGATTTATCGATACATCTGCACCACCAAGCTCCGCGGCACCGGGGGCTTCAGGGTCTATCAGTGCGTGCAAGTTCTGTTCCAACAAAGGATTATTTGAAGTGAAGTTTTGAGTGACGGGATCCACAGTCGGAGCTCCAACATATCTAAGTATCGCAGAGTTGAAACCCCCTATGGAGGTCGACACATAATCGGTATTGGGCGCCGCCTGAATCCAATAGTTGTTGATCGGCTGGTTTGCGTGCAGGATGAAAGAGTACCGTTGCCCAGCGAGAATCTGAAGCGAGTCAACTTCCAGGGGTGTTGTAAGTTCACCGTCTGCCTCGATGATTGTAAAAACGTGGCTGTCGATCGTAAACACCAAGGTTGATTTGCATGCCATATTCATTAACCGAATGCGGTAGCGTCTTCCATACTCGACGGTCAGGTGAGAAAGAGGCACATCTGGTCCACCTATGTAACGGCCACACCATTAATGAGAATCGAATCAGCACTATCGGTAGCGGAGACGTCGTAGACGTTCTTGTGATACCTTTGACCAGATAGTTCAATAAAAGTATTAAAAGAGCTGATGGTCCTACCAATCCATGAGAGTAATGATGGTCGATGCTATATTGTATTGTCATGAGCACATTCAACTACACATGTAACCAAGGTTTAGACTGACCATTATCAATGTCATACATGTCCAGGTAGGGGTCCTGTGGATCATAGATGATCAAGGGTCCTCTCAGGCCTTCACCTGCATCAACAGTGAGATTTTTTACTCGGTGAAGGATGAAAATACCAACAGTACTGGAGCTGAAAATGTGAATGATACCTATACATCGGTGAATAAATATATGCAAGGTATAATGAAATGTCTCACCAAAATGTCCCGCTCTGGTTTACTGGCGTGAATCATACAGGAACGAATTCCCAGACGTGATGGGACACTGAGTCACCATGGCTGTTCCATCCATCTCGGCCGACCCAGGCTGCTTGATCCCATGCCAATGCTAGAGCTGAATCAGCGCCGTCCCAGAATACAAGAAGACACTGACCACGCTTGTGCTTGTGTTCATCGACTCGTCCACCAACATATTCGTGACGTTCACTTGAATGCGTTCACCCTTAATGAAGTAAATCCTCCTGGTACGGACAACCACATAAATAGACCACTACCTTCTGTGCAAAGAGGACTGGTCCGGGGGTATGACCATTGACCACAATGGCACTGGAAATGTTTGTTAGAGATGAGATTCAACTAAATTGCATGTAAACAACGTACTCGATCGGATAACCGTCGGGGGCGATCTTGGCGTTTGAGACGACAAGCTCAGCGTTGAGTGCCGCACAAGACGACACCAAAGCCGCTAGAAGCCACGTAGCCAGAGAGCGAACTTTTGCCATCACCAATGTTACTGAGAGTCTGTCTGAGGTCTCGTAGGTTGAGAAATTTATTTTATCGTTCCTTCCCTTAGACCCTTACGTTAAATTGCTGTGGATATGGTGATAGTCGGAGGCAGTTAGCCTGGAGGAACTGTATGAAGAAGTTGATGTTGAAATGGAACTCGCACCGTGATACCACCAAGTTTGTAGGATTCACATTTGAGATTCCTCTAGGCCCAGCATGGTTGACTGATGCATGACGATTCAACATGCGAACTATCCGGAACTCGAAGTAAAAGCACGAACGCCGACCAGCTGCCCGAGTAAGGGACCGAATCGAATGGGTAAATTAGATTCTGGTAGTACGTACCAGTTCGGATCATACTCGGCTCCTTCAAACTCTGAACGCATTCCGAAGTAGAACGGCTCCCCGATCGAGTGAAGCGAAACTGAAACACTGGACCACACGCGGGATAAGTATGATTATTACGTTACGTAAAGTTCACCATCCTCGCGCATACCTATTCTACACCAGTACTGTCCTGCCACCATGTTTGTTCGCGCGAGAGCTTGAACGCCTACTACAATGTATTCATACATTCAATTCCCCTCTGATACCGCCAACAGAACCGTTGCTGCTCCGAATTCTGCTCCACTCATACACCAATTTGGCTTCTTCATCTTCATGTCCCTCTCTCCCATACAGAACTTGGATGTGTGATGGTGTAGCCTTTTTTCAATAGTATTTTGATCCTTACAGTTTCAATTGTGAACCAACTTAAATTTTCATGTCTTTGGTTTGCTGATGAGATGAAAATAGGATGGGGAAATTTATCCGGCATGCAGCGGAAATCACTGAGAAGGCGCCAGGTAGCGGCAGCTGGGGAGAGACGTACGTGCTAGCAGATGACTTTTATTTCGTGACAGGTCGTGAGAAAATTTCCGAAATAAAATGCAAGTGCACGGTCGCAATGTGGACAACATTTGCTATATACACTAACCTGAACAATGATGTTCTGTATTCATGACAGGCTACCATCTCTATGGAAATGAACGTGAGGCAAGTCAATAATGCATGCTTGAACCGTTTGTGAACAGGCTTGTAAATTCTTGCCACCTGCTAGGATCAAAAGCAAACCGTCTCTTGCCACATTTTGTCGAGAAGTCGAATTCTTGCACTCGCGATGATTCGGATCGCAACTACCTCATCATTGCTTTTTCGAGGGGTGACATTTCATACGTGCCACGGTCATCGCGTTCGCTGGCACATAACTTGTGGTATATAATGGGGCTACTGAGTATTACTTTCCAGTAATCCATGTTCCTCGCTGTATACCTGTTGATACTTCTCCTGGCTTTGTTAATCACGGGATCGCCCGTTGAAGTTCGCAATTCCTCCATCACCATCCCCCTTAGCAGGAGGCTAAACTTCTCTAATGGTACTATTACCCCCGTGCAGCACGACACAATGACCTTTGGCCGGCGTGCTGGTGGCATTTCTGTACCACGAGGTTCTTCTACATACACCACATACTTTGGCGTGGGCAATCCCCGCACAGTCTGTCAGTTCAATACTGAGAAAACATGCGGCTGCTAATGTATTATTGAAGATACCTTGATTATCGACTCCGGTAGCTCGGTCACATGGGTTAGCGCCGACGCTACATACGAGGCAACCGACACCAGCGTCAACACTGAATGGATTGTAGAGGAAATATACGGTACTAAGGCGAATCCGTATGCCTCCTTCTCTGGTACGACAACGATATAATATCACAAGCTGAAAATACCTACGATTATCCATAGGATCTATCTACCTCGATACCGTCACCGTTGGTGATGGGCTCACCGTCAACCATTTCCCACTTGGTGTTGCTACTAAATCGCATAACATCAATGACTGTGACGGTATCCTTGGCATTGGGCCTAAAGCCTTGTCACGCGGCTCCCTAAAAAATGACAAGACTGCCGAGATTCAGATTCCAACTTATACTGACTACCTGTTTGACGAAGGCAAGATTGGTCAGAACCTTGTTAGCCTTTTTTTCCAGCCCTCCACTGCGGATCCAGAGAGCGATTTCGGAGAGCTCACCTTTGGTGACCCTGACTATACCAAGTTCACTGGTAACATTGTATACACGTAAGCTACATCAGCTCCTAAACAAATACAAGCTGATTGTTTCAGTCCTATCACCGCCGCCCCCGCCTCAAGGAACTATTGGGGGATCAATCTGAGCATCACCTACGGTTCCACGGAGATCTTGTACACCACTGCTGGTATCATCGATACTGGTAGCCCCTTTATTTATATTGCCTCTGGTGTGTATTTAGAATGCAGCGAGTAATAATGATTTAATCAGCGCTCGATAGATGCCTATGCCAAGTACCAGGTTGTAACCGGCGCTACTTTCGATCAGGAAACTAGTCTTCTCCGTATTTCCCTTGACCAGTACCGTGCCCTACAGAACTTGGACTTCCGTATTGGCGGCGTACGTCAATTCTGTCAGGCCTCACATCCCTTATTCACCATTTTGTACAGGAAATATTCAGTCTCACCCCCAACGCCCAAATCTGGCCTCGTTCTCTCAATAACAGGCTTAATGGTGGTGTTGAAAATGGCATATATCTCATCGTTGCCGACTATCACTCACCCTCTGGCCGAGGACACGACTTTCTTAATGGCTACCCATTTATCCAGCGCTTCTACGTTGTGTTAGATAGCTCCCACTTTCGCGTCGGTTTTGCCAAAACCCGGTTCACTAATGCCACCACCAACTAATATGGAATTGCTAAAGTACACAAATGATCGTTTTTCAGACACAAAGCAACGTACGGAGTTGTACGGAAAAGGCTATGGCTTGGTTGGGTTTCTGTATGACTAGATTATGGTAATACAAGAAATCCGCACGCTTACGGACGGTTCCGTTGTAACCTGGTCATGAAGTGTACGTTATGTCTCCCATATAGAGATGGAACTAAAAGATAAGTCAGCGTCGTGATAAGAACCGCTTATATTAATGGTACCTAAAAGACAAGTTTATGGACGGAACACAGTAAGAGACGGACAGCATGCAGTATCAGTAAAACCTCGAGTCTATTTTTGGCTCTGAGTTTCTTTTTCACAAATTTTTTCATAAGACATCGCACGAAAATAGAAAAAAAGGCCACTCGCCCTCTGAATTCTACTTTACTGCTCTTGAAAATTACTTACCAGCCATTGGATGACTTTCCGTAGGCAAAATAATTCAGAATAGAATATACCGGAGTCTCAAAAATATTACCAATACCGCTGATATGTTAATGTATACTGAAATAATCCCCCATATGCTCATTCAATCAAGTTTAGTCTGCAATCACCCTCATATCCATTGTTCCTCACACCGCTGATGTCGAACACCTCTTCTCGGACATGGGTAGCACTCAGTCTCCGAAGTGTTGCAATCTCTCGGTAGACACATTCGAAGCACTGGCAAAGATTCGAGCGAATCTTCGTTACCATACTCAGCAGAAGGCTGTGGCTAACGGAAAGCCAACTTGTCGACATCATGCGCACATGCATACTGGTGCCCAGCCGGGCATTAATGTTGATGTAGCTGCTGATCTAGAAGCCAATTTTGCGTGGGCACCACCACTCGCACCTCAGACTCAGAATGTTGATGACGATCTTGCAGGTCCTGAATCAATATCACTTGATGAGATTGACACAGCATTTGCCCTGCTGGAACATGAAAAAGATGTGACGGAACGAGTACTGATTGATGGGTTGGATGAAGTGTTGGAAGGTCAAGTTTATGATTTTGTGGAGTTGGAGCATGTTGACCAAGGTCTTCTACCGAAATCCGTCGATGACGAGATCATGGTAGTTGATCAAAGCTCACAAGACAATGGACAGTGGGATGTGGACACGCTGATGCTCTTCTGATGGTGTTTCTTAGCGATGATTACCATACATTGTCATATACATAGCCTTGTAGCGCTTTGAGAATTCTGCCACTTCTGCCAGTTGTGCCGGCACAATTAGATGCAAATAGTTCTGCCCACAGCACTATTTGCAGTCCAGCAGCTGCTTCTCGACAAAGACGAGGCTGAACATTTCGGTGACGATGAGAGACTTATGGTGCTCGCTGCCGCTATCATTGCCGCATCAGGAAAACACCAAAATGGTGGGAGTACTAGTGACAGTTACATAGTCCTACATAGCTACAGTAGTGATATATAGTTAACCGAGTTACTCTATAGTCCTATGTAGCTGAAGTGAGGGCTATGCAGAGCTACCAGAGGTGCTGCGAGTGACTTGTAGTGCAGTAGCAACAGTAGCAGATTGTATCACAGAGCAGTGTAGTACTAAGTAATAGCAAAAATACAAAAAGTATCTAAGTCAATGAATGTATTCAGATAAAAATCAGTTGCCAACTCATAGGCGTTTGCGCTTGTCCACCTGGGGTTGATGAATTGTCCCATCCTTGGTATTAGGTGACATGGACGAAGAATTTCGTCGACATGAATCACGGCTGTGTTTCGATGCAGTCGTCGAGTCGAACGAGATACCTGAAGCAGGCCAGAGAAAGGGTCTGGCTCCTTGAATGGCGTGAACCATTCAATGTAAGCCAAAGCTCGAGAATACATCCCGAACTGACAAGGCAGTGTGAAAATGATACGGACTTGTGCCACTTGTGCGCCTACAGCCTCCATATGAATTTTGCAATGGCTAAATAGTAACAACCACTTACCATCTAATGTCTGTATATTTGTGGTCCGACCGCCATTGTTGATCAGCGCCATATCAAATTTGGCAGGGAATCCTGGCTTCCGGCCAGGACCAGGAGGTACTTTGGCTGTTGCTCTGATGCACCATCGCCGTGGTGACTCGTTTGTATTTTGGGTTCTGCTCAAGTGATTCAAAGGAGGTTATAAGGCACAACCGTGATCAGGCCGAATCCTTGAAAGAGGGTTCCTCATTTGTTTTCAAGGTACGCAGTTCATTGTCTTAAATCACCTTTCTGAATGTTAGGTATAGGATTGGACATCGAAGACTGGGATCTACAAGACCGAATTACTGCAAGAAGGCATCAACATCATGTGGTTCACAAACCGAAATGACGAAGGTATTATCTACCACAAGTATTTCAACCCCATACCTACCGAAGTCGTTGCACTCGTTCTGACAGCCGTGAGTCACATCCCGTATTCTTACATTGAAGTCTATGGCACTGAAGATGCCTCATCATTGATAGATTGAGTGTTGCATTGACGAGTGGGCTCAAGGTCTCAAGGAAGATATCAAATTCACATCAGCTACCTATGGTTCTGTCTACAAAGGTCATTTGGCCTCATTGCAGCGCTTTCAACAACACACAGCGCCTTATAAACTTCTCGAGAAGATTTGTGACAATCTCCATGACACGGCTCGGTATGTTTCACTTCAATTTTATAAGCCCTAGCCTAACATTTGTGCTTTTGAGCTTCCATGCTGGTGTCCAGCCACTTGCTATGATATTGGCTGCACCCCACCAGATTAACGACGACGCATTTGAAGATGCGATTCGAGAATACCAGCTTGAAGAGCAGGACACTGTGGAGGATAATGAGAGTTCAGGGGCAGGATGATGATGTGGGGGCTAGCGAGAGCAGCAGGCAAGGATTGAGGTATTAATTGAATCTGCTACTAGCTTGTTTGACGTGTTTGAATTCATTTATTTTCATGCTATTTTGTGTGCTACTTTCCCTACAGTGTGCTATATAACTCCTTGGAGCGGCTGGTAGCTGCCTGTAGGAGCATTCCTATGAACTACAGGCTACTACAAGCTACTACAGTATTGCCTCATAGTACTATGTAATACTACATAGTTGCCTTACTGGCTATATACAAGGCAGGTAGCTCCCAAGCTCTGCTGACTATGCTGACTATATAGCACTATATAGTCAGCTTGCTTTTTCCTGATGCGGGAGTGAGGTATCACAGATAGAACATCAGAAGTGACGGGAAATTGATACTACTAGGTTGCATTGGGTGAGATTGGAGGCACCGGTGGCATACAGGTCAGGTAGGCACTCCATTAGTGGGCACTTAGAATCACCTAGATAGTGGCGGGAGAGAAAGACTTTAGCGTACTTGACGAAAAGTTGAAACGTACACTGTAAATGAACAGCGGCATTGCGGCACACCTGCCTAATAAGGGTAAATATATGATATGATATTCTAATCAGAATATTTCAGCCTACGGAAAGTCATCCATTGACTGATCAATGTAAAGTATGAAAAGTGGTAAAAATAAAGAAAAAGGCATCATGCAAAGTGTGAAAAAGCCTCAGATCGAAGCAGTGGGTACAGCTGCTGGAGCTGATACTCTGCCCACAATAGCCTTGTGGTGGCCCTCAAGGCAGGGGTGAGTGTATTGAAGTCTCTCACAAGGTCAATCAACAAATATTGGTATATTTTACAGCCAAGGATGACTATGTATACTGCGAGAAATTTGATTTGTTCATGGCTTGTCATGTATACTTACCAATATAAGTCCAGCAAGAGGAGTTTGTGACAAAGTCATAACATACTGCCATCACAACTACATAGGAGCTGAGGTAGCTTATGTGTATAAAATGGTACCATAGTACTTGGTAGAGTCAGGTCCACTAAAGGTGAGCACTCTGACTTCGCTGTCTGGTTCCATAGTGAGGGGTTGGAAAAAGACACCAACAATGTTCTTGCTAATCTTGCCTTGGTTGAACAGATAGTCAGTGAAAGTTAGGATTGCAGCCCATACTGTCATATTGATATATCCAAACTGGCTCATCAGTAAACCACAAATTTCTCCCCAGACAATGCCTATTTTGACAGTTTCACACAGTTACCCAGACTCTCACAGAGCAGACAGTGCTCACATAAGGCATATAAGCACGGAAGGGTAATGTCATATACCATACTTCTGATCTCAGATCCTGTCATATACCATACTTCTAATCTCAGATCTGACCATATCCGATCAGATCCGATCGATTCCATATCCGTCTGGTCCACAGATCCTGTCCGGACCACCCATCTGAATGTGCTCACTTCTCGCACCTTAACTCCCTTGTGTATATCTGCGTCTATCTCCTTTCGTCATTCCTCCTGTTTCTGGTATTCCGGCTGTTTATATTTCCGTCCTGTGTCACTGATCTGTTTCCTGTGTTCATTTCTGATTCATGCTTACTGATCCGCTGTGCATTAACTAATAGACTTCCGTTACACTTCGTACATAGCCCTCGGTCCCGGACTTGTTGATTATCCGTCTTAGATACTTACAGTATATAAACCACTTGTAGATCTCCGTAGAACCTTAGTTCGAATATCATTTTAGATTCTGCTTATTCCGCTTCTTCCGGACTTGAGCCACCCTCTGCTCTAAAGTCACCTTCCGAGACTTAAGATTGATTCCTATAGTCTAAATCTCCGACTCTATCTTTGGATAGTCTACCTCCATTAGTTTCTAGTTAGGAACTCATTCCGAAGCTAGCCTTAATCTTTGTTCTATCCTTACGTTCCGAATAACCTTCGGACGTATCATATCCGATACCTTCGGACGCCCAGATCCAATACCTTCAGATGCCCGGATCCGTCACGCAACTCCTTCCGGATCTTCGGACGAATAACTTCTCCCTGAAATAAGGGGCATTACTCGAGAAAGGGGCACAGTGCATGAACTGAGGCCAAAGCCCTTTGGATCTCTCTACCTTTGAGTACGGTCTTAACAGATCCAATCAGATCCGATTGATCCTACTTCCGTCCGGTCCACAGATCCTGTCCGGATCACCCATCCAAAAGTCCCTACTTCTTGCACTCTAACTCCCTTGTGGACATCTGTGTCTACCTCCTTTTGGAAATCCTCCTGTCTTCGGTATTCCAGCTGTGTATATCTCCTTCTGCTTATTGATCTGTTACCTGTGTCTCATTTCTGACTCATGCTTACTGATCCACTGTGCATTAACTAATAGACTTCTGTTATACATCGTACATAGCCCTTGGTCCCGGACTTGTTGATTATCTGTGCTAGTTACTTACAGTATATAAACCACTTGTAAATCTCCATAGAACCTTAGTTCGAATATCATCTTAGATTCTGCTCAATCTGTTCCTCCAGACTTGAGTTATTTCCAGCTCTGGTAATCTTCTGAGACTTAGGATTGATTCCTATAAGTCTACATCTGTTGGTTTCTAGTTAGGAACTTGTTTCCGAGACAGTCTTATTCCTTGTATTATCTCCACATTCTGGATAACCTTCGGACACGTCATATCTGATACCTTTGGATGTCCAGATCCATTCGCAACCACTTCCAGATCTTTGGACATATCTCTGTCCTCTGAAATAAGGGGCATTATTTGGGAAAGGGGCACAGTGTACAAACTGAGGCCAAAGCCCTTCGGATCTCTTACCCCTTGAGTACAGTCTTAACAGTATATTCAAACTCACACCTTCCGAGTACATCCTTCAAACCATCCCACATCATGCCTCCCCATAAAACTCAGAACACCCTCCAAGGAGCCAGACTTGGTCCGATCCAATGAGATCCCACACCCATCATCCAAACATTCACCAGCTTCTCTCAATGCTGTGCACACATATTACAGTGAACTATCTCCGTATTATATGAGTGAACGGATGTGCATAATATCCCGTATGATACGGGCCGGCAGACCATGGCCCATGGTAGAGATATCCTCGTTCATGATGGATGGGCCAGGAGGAATATTATTCCGATGACGGCGGGTGGGCCCATGCAAGGAATATGTAGAGTAGATGAGTGGGCCGATGTACATGAATATTTGATAGATGGATGGGCCGAGGTAGTTGGATATTATGTAGATGGGTGTACCAAGGTAGATGTGTATCAGATAGACAGGTATGTGAAGGGTACTTGTTATCACATACACGGGTGGGCCCAGATGCATATTAGACGGGTGGGCTGAGGGTGTTGTACAGTATATTATATTAGATGGGTGGCCGAGGGTGGTATAAAATATAGATGGGTGGGCCCATGTGTATGATAATTGTGGACATGATGGAGCTGAGGTAGTTGCATATCATCTGACTGGACCTTCAGACCTCTGCAGCTAGCTTGCTAACCCTATGCATATCCTAGCCCACCCTGAGCACAGTCTCATCCACCACTATGTCCAGACTTTCCCTCCTCTGATATCTGAGACTTCCGATCCTCATCCATGTCCTAAATACTTCCCCTTGGATCCACGGAGCTTCACTTCTCTGGTCCTCCACTCCTCCCCCTCCAGACCTCCTATCTCCGGACCTCTGGTCCTGTCCTACCCACCCTTGACATCCTGTGGATCATCTTTCCCCTGGAGCTTCCCTCCTATCTTGCCCTGGACTTTGTCTGGCAGTTCATCCTCCATTCCATTCTACTTGGGACTCGACCCAGTAGTCTTACCTGTAATTCCTGTCCTCCAGAAATAGTGCCTGTGTGGTTCCCACAATCCTCCAGTAGTCCGTTGGCGCTCTATTGAGCAGTCTAGCCCTAGAGTTCCTCCAGAGTTCCCTCTGGACTTCACTGGAACTCCCCCTCGGACTTCATGCAAAATTAGGGGCACATACTTGTACAAGGGGCACAGCGCACGAGCTGAGGCCAAGCCCCATGATTTAGTTATGACACTCCAGTACGACTCCATGCAAAGCTGGAACGTCTGAGTAGCCTCCGGTTTTGCATGGCCATAACAGATTCGAGACAAAAAAATATCTACCAAAAATGTGTGAATCAAATCTTTTGATTGCCTGACATTTGTCTGAGTCCTGAGTACTGAATCCCAAGTGCTGAACCCCAAAATTGTGGACTACTGGGGTTCGGCACTCAGGATTTGGCACTTGGGACTCAGAAAAATGTGAGGCAATAAAAAGCTGAAACTCAAAACTTGAAACTTGCAAAAATGTATATCATCTAAAATGCCTATTTCCTTACACAGTTCACCGAGTGTCAAGTACCAAGACCCAGGACCTGAATCCTGAATCCTTGGAAATGTAACAACTGCCGAGTGCCGGAACCTGAACCCTGAACCTTGAAACTTAAAACTTGGAACTTGCAACTCACAAAAATGTGTATCATGTAAAATGTCTATGTCCTTACACAGTTCACCAAGTGTCAAGTACCACAACCCGGGACCCGAATCCCAAATTCCTGGCAATATAACAAGTGCCAAGTGCCAAGTGCCGGCACCCGAACCCTGAAACTTCAAACTTCAAACTTCAAACTTCAAAATTGAAACGTGCAAAGATCTGTATCATTGAAATTTTCTATTTCCTTGCACAGTTCACTGAGTGTCAAGTACCAAGACCCAGGACCCGGACCCCGAATTCCTGGCAATGTAACAAGTGCCAAGTGCCAGAACCCGAACTCCAAACCTCGAAACTTGAAACTCGCAAAAATGTGTATCATGTAAAATTTCGATATTCTTGCACAGTTCACCGAGTGTCAAGTACCAAGACCCGGGACCCGAATCCCGAATTCCTGGCAATGCAACAAGTGCCAAGTACCAGAACCTGACCCCTGAACTCCGAAACTTCAAACTTCAAACTTGAACCTTCCAAAAATCTGTATCATGTAACATTTCTATTTCCTTACACAGTTCACCAAGTGTCGAGTACTAAGACCTGGGACCCAAAACCCCCAAATTTCTGGCAATGTAACAAGTGCCGAGTGCTGGCACCCAAGCCCTGAAACTTCAAACTTCAAACTTCAAAATTGAAAATTGCAAATATCTGTATCATTTAAATTTTCTATTTCCTTGCACAGTTCACCAAGTGTCAAGTACTAAGACCCAGGACCCGAATCCCGAAATCCTGGCAGTGTAACAAGTGCCGAGTGCTGGAACCCGACTGCCGAACCCCACAACTTCAAACTGCAAACTTCAAAATTGAAACTTGCAAAAATCTATATCATGTAAAATTTCTATTGCCTTACACAGTTCACCGAGTGTCAAGTACCAAGACCTGGGACCCGAATCCTGAATTCCTGGCTATGTAACAAGTGCTGAGTGCCAGCACCCGAGCCTCAAACCCCGAAACTTCAAACTTCAAACTTCAAAATTGAAACTTGCACAAATCTGTATCTTGTAAAATGTCTATATCCTTGCACAGTTCACTGAGTGTCAAGTACCAAGACCCGGGACACAAATCCTGAATTCCTGGCTATGTAACAAGTGCCGAGTGCCAGCACTCGAGCCCTGGACCCCAAAACTTCAAACTTCAAACTTCAAACTTGCAAAAATCTGTATCATGTAAAATTTCTATTTCCTTGCACAGTTCACTGAGTGTCCAGTACCAAGACCCCAGACCCAAATCCTAAATTCCTGGCAATGTAACAAGTGCCGAGTGCTGGCAGCTGAACCCTGAATCCCGCAACTTCAAACTTCAAACTTCAAACTTCAAACTTCAAAATTGAAACTTGCAACAATGTATATCATGTAAAATTTCTATTTCCTTACACAGCTCACCGAGTGTCAAGTACCAAGACCCAGGACCCGAATCCCGAATTCCTGGCAATGTCACAAGTGCTGAGTGCTGGCACCTGAACCCCGAAACTTCAAACTTCAAACTTCAAAATTGAAACTTGCAAAAATCTGTATCATGTAAATTTTCTATTTCCTTCCACAGTTCACTGAGTGTCAAGTAGCAAGACCCAGGACCCGAATCCCGAATTCCTGGCAATGTAACAAGTGCTGAGTGCTGGAACCTGACCCCCAAACCCCGAAACTTCAAACTTCAAACTTCAAAATTGAAACTTGCAAAAATCTGTATCATGTAAAATTTCTATTTCCTTACACAGTTCACCGAGTGTCAAGTACCATGACCCAGGACCTGAATCCTGAATTCCTGGCAATGTAACAAGTGCCGAGTGCTGGAACACGACCCCTGAACTCCGAAACTTACAACTTGAAACTTGAAACTCGCAAAGATGTGTAAGATGTAAAATTTCTATTTCCTTATACAGTTCACCGAGTGTCAAGTACCAAGAACTGAGACCCAAATCCTGAATTCCTGGCAATGTAACAAGTGCCGAGTGCTGGACCTCGAACCCAAAACTTGAAACTTGAAACTCGCACAAATCTGTATCATGTAAAATTTCTATTTCCTTATACAGTTCACCGAGTGTCAAGTACCAAAACCCGGGACCCAAATCCCAAATTCCTGGCAATGTAACAAGTGCCTCGTGCCAGAACCTGAACCCTAAACCCTGAACCCCAAAATTTGAAACTTGAAACTTGAAACTTGAAACTTGAAACTTGAAACTTGAAACTGTATGCCAGGGTTTTGGGTCTTGGGTCTCGGTACTTGACACTCTGTGAGTTTCAAGTTTTGGGTTTTGAGTTTTGGCACTCAGCACTCAGGACTCGGCACTCAGTGATTCAATAATTTGCTTCTGGCAGAGGTAACATTCATTGAAAAAATTGTATATACATCTATCACTATGCAATTATGTCCACCTCCTCACAAGACCCTTTAACCTTCACCTCAACATCCAGTTCAATCTCGACCATCTTATCATGGATGCCCTCCTGTTGCTCCTCAATCATTTTTAAAGTTTTTGAATGTCTTATCATTGCATAAATGGCCAGCCCTGCTCAGACATCAACAGTAGTACACTCCCACATGTGTCATATGCAAAGAATCAGTTGTATATAGGCCACAAATCTGATATGTCATGTACAGGGGATATTTCTACTGATAAGAAGCCTACATAATAATCAAGCTTGTGATAAGTGATTTGATGCGTGATTTACCTCTCATATATGTCCCTAATGATGTATTTGAAGTTTTAGAAAGATCCATGAAGGACTGACTGAATGATAAGTAAAATGACATATGTGTGAAAAGTGACAATTGACATCTTTTTACACAAAGTCACATTTATATATGGTACAGTTTAAATATTTCATTCAAAATATGTAAGATACATGTTAGACTACTAAAGGAACCTATACTGCATATTGCCCTGAGGTTGGAGGGTGGTGGAAGGGATGTGGTGTATATCTCAGTTGACCCAGCATCAAAGTCCTACAACTGCCCAACTGACCATTTTCGATATTTTGGGACTTTGAACTTTCCCACAGTCAATTTCTTATCTATTTCACTTCCTCAGCACTCAATTCTTGTTGGATGGTTTTATAAATTTAAATATATCATAGTGAATGTATTTTAAATCTACTCCAGGTGTCTGATCAATAAACCTTGATGTTTTGAAAGTATGGGCTCCTTATCAGTAGAAATAGTAAGCATTCACACTAGTTCAAAACTCCGGCCTATTTTAAGCTGATCCTTGTCATACAAAGCAAGTATATATGGTATTACAATGATATATGAAGAGGCTGTATTATTTATGCAAGAGTAAGATGCTGAAAACATCAAAAGTGTGAGAAATGCGACTTTCTATGTTTTTGTTCTTGGATGTTGAGGTGAAGGTTAAAGGGTCTTGTGAGGAGGTTGGCATAATTGCATAGTAATTGATGTATATACAAATTTTTCAATGAATGTTACCTCTGCCAGAAGCAAATATTGAATCACTGAGTGCTGAGTGCCGAAACTCAAAACTGTTATGGCCATGCAAAACCAGAGGCTATTCAGAAGTTACAGCTTTGCATGGGGTCATACTGGAGGGTCATACTAATTCATGGGGGCTTGGCCTCAGCTTGTCGCTGTGCCCCTTACCTGAGTACATGCCCCTAATTTCATATGAAGTTCAAAGAGGAGTTCTGGTGAAGTCCGAGGGAGAACCTTGGAGGAACTCTTAGGCTGGATTGCTCCATAGAGCATCAATAAACTTCTGGAGAAGTGTAGAAAACTACGCCAGAGGTAGGCGGAGATAGAGGGTCATAACAATGTCACAACTATCACATCGTACAATTCTCATTTCTATTTTATGATTGGCTAGTAGTTTCAAACTCAGTTTATATCTTAGTTTCAATATGTGTATATAGTTAGTTAGTTTCGCTGTAGTAGTTCTTTAGTTCAAACCTCTTGTATCTACAATTGGTAGCAATCCAAGACGTCCTTGCTCTTCTCTCTCTCTGTGATAACCTTAGTTTGAGTCCTAGTCTCTGCCCTTGCGTTAATTCGTTTGTGGGTTGTGACACTGGGACAAGTCCCAAGTAGAATGGGTGAAGGGAAGATCGCTGGATGAAGTCCAGGGCAGGATTGGAGCAAGGCTCCAGGGAGAAATATGATCCTCAGGAGGTCAAGGATAGGATAGGACAGGACAAGAGGTCCGGAGATAGGAGGCCCAGAGGATGAGGAGTGGAGGAACAGAGAAATGGAGGAGTGGAGAAATGGAGGAGCAGAGCTCCGTGGATTTGGGGGAAGTATTGCCCTACTATGGAGGAGTAGGTCCGGAGATTATGTAAGGAAGGTACAGGCTACTATGGACGAAGTCCGGAGTAGAAACAAACAGAGGAAGACTACCAAAGGTAGAGCTGGAGGTGAACAGAGATAAATACTGGAGTTCAGACAAAGTTCAGAAAGTATAATATAACAAAGGGTCAAAGGTCTGGCCTAGGGAATACTCCCATAGGCCTGAACCAGAGGCTTACAAGGGCCAGAGCCCAAGTGCGAGAATGGAATGGAGTTATATTGACATGAGAAGGTAGCAAGATATAAAGCGGAGAATAAGTAGAAAGAAGAAAGTAAGTAATCAGACAGTAATGACCAAACTCAAGTCCAGAGTACTTCAGTGCGAGTTTATATACTGTAGGTATCATAGGTAAGGATCAGTAAGCATAATCCAAGGCTATGTATGAACCATGCGGAAACATACTACTAAGTACAATGGAACATAACAAAATGAACTCAGAGATGAGATATGTACAAAAGAGATTATCAAGACAGAGACAGAGGTAACCGAGAGCTGGAGACAAGGACATACCTCAAATGGTGTAATGCATGTGGCACGGGAATATGTCCGGAGAGGAATGCAGGGAGATCCGGAGGAATGGAATCACTCGGTGAACTGTGTAAGGAAATAGAAATTTTACATGATACAGATGTTTGCGAGTTTTGAGTTTCAATTTTCAAGTTTTGGGCTTTGGTACTCAGCACTTGCTACATTGCCAGGAATTCAGGTCTTGGGGCTTGGTACTCAACACTCAGTGAACTGTGTAAGGAAATAGAAATTTTACATGATACAGATTTTTGCAAGTTTTGAGTTTCAAGTTTCAAGTTTCAAGTTTCAAGTTTCAAGTTTTGGGTTTTGGGCTTTGGCACTCGGCACTTGCTACATTGCCAGAAATTCAGGTCTCGGGTCTTGCTACTCAACACTCGATGAACTGTGTAAGGAAATAGAAATTATACATGATATACATTTTTGCGAGTTTCTGTCACATACCGTATTTCACACCCCATCTCCACTATGATCTCTGGCCCTGATCTCCATATCTCCGGACCTCCGGACCTCTGCAGCTAGCCTGCCAACCCTAAATTCAAGATTCGGGTCTCGGGTCTTGGTACTCAACACTTGGTGAACTGTGTAAGGAAATAGAAATTGTACATGATACAGATGTTTGCGAGTTTTGAGTTTCAAGTTTTGGGTCTCAGGCTTCGGCACTCAGCACTCAGCACTCAGCACTCAGCACTTCATACATTGCCAGGAAGTCAGGATCCGGGTCTCAGGTCTTGTTACTTGACAATTGGTGAACTGTGTAAGGAAATAGAAATTTTACATGATATACATTTTTGCGAGTTTCTGTCACATACCATATTTCACACCCCATCTCCACTATGACCTCTGGCCCCAATCTCCATATCTCCGGACCTCCAGACCTCTGCAGCTGACCTGCCAACCCTACATTCAGGATCCAGGTCTTGGGTCTTGGTACTCAACACTCGGTGAACTGTGTAAGGAAATAGAAATTTTACATGATACAGATTTTTGCAAGTTTCAAGTTTTGGGTTTCAGCACTCAGCACTCGGCACTTGGTACATTGCCAGGAATTCAGGATTTGGGTCTCGGGTCTTGGTACTTGACACTTGGTGAACTGTGTAAGGAAATATAAATTTTACATGATATACATCTTTGTGAGTTTCAAGTTTTAAATGTGTGGATCAAATTCCTTTTATTGTCTCACATTTTTCTGAGTCCCGAGTGCAGAATCATGAGTGCCAAAGCCTGAAATTGTGGACTACTGGATTTCAGAGTTTGGGGTTCAGCTGTCACAAACTGGGATGGCATCACCAGTGACAGTGAAAAGACACAGACGGTCTGCTGGGAAGTTCTACAATGTCCAAAAGAGGACAAGGTGAAAGTACAAGGAACGCGTTCCGGGTACGATCAAGGGTTCAGCCTCAAAGATAGATCTAAGAGGTTTCTTCGAGAATAGAGACTAAGGCTAAGGAGTGCTTAGACTTAGAGACAATTCAAGACAACTTAGGTTGGAGGCCTAAGCGAAGGATATTTATTCCAGGTAAAACCCAGTAAAATTAAAGTAAAGTATACAAGTGTAATACAACGTGCTTAAATAGGTCAATATGTGCGCACGGACCAAGAGAGACATGAGAGCGTAAGTGCGTATCCAAAGAAGGAAGGCAACTATAGTACAGATGCATTGAGCATATGAGTCAGAGTCATGTTATGTAATACAAGTAAAGGAGACAAGGAGAAAATGAATAGGGGCATGTACGACTGTAACATTACCCCCTTGTTACATGGAAAGTCACCGACTTTCATATATCACTATTGGCATCATAAATGGGATCATAGTCGTCATAGTTAGCGATGTCTTCATCAGCAGCACTTCCCCCTAACATATAAGCTGCTTCTTCTTCCGCTATAGTTCTCGCTCGTCGACCTGTTTTTCTTTGTCGACGATTAATAAGATACTGCTCCCACCTATGAAGTGCATCATAAAATCCATTGTCCTTCCAAGTGAGTGTAAATGGGGGATCTTCAATACACTGAGGGCAGTAGATAGATAGATGGGTAGGGGCGCGTCGCAGACAGATTTGACACTGGTATTTGGGGCAATTCTTTTGCCGATGTCCTATGATGCCACAGAATCGACATTTCATATTTTCACAAACCCTGAACCCCAGCACCTGGGAGTTAGAACAATGTGAGGCAATACAAAGATATTGATTTACACATGTTGAGTGCCAAACCCCGAACTCCAGCACCCAGCACTCAGGGATTGGGATTCGGGACTCATAACAATGTGAAAGATATTGATCCACATATTTTATGTGCTGAACCCCGAACTCTGGCACCCGGGAGTTAGAACAATGTGAGGCAATACAAAGATATTGATTTACACATGTTGAGTGCCGAACCCCGAACTCCGGCACCCGGCACTCAGGGATTGGGATTCGGGACTCGGGACTTGGTACTCATAATGTGAAAGATATTGATTAACATATTGTCAGTGCTGAACCCTGAACCACGGCACCCAGCACTCGGGACTCGGGACTCAGAACACTGTGAGGCAATAGACACCTATTGATCCACACATTCTAAGTGCCAAACCCCGAACTCCAAACTCTGGTAGTCTACTATTTAGGGGTTCGGGGTTCGGTATTTGGGCTTCTGCACTTGAGACCAAACAAAATGTTAGGCAATAAAATGACTTTGATCCACACATTTTTGGTGGATATCTTTTTCATCTCAAATCTCGAATCTCGAGTGCCAAACCCTGAATCCCAAAATCCAGTAGTCCACAATTTTGGGGTTCGGTCCTCGGGACTCAGAAAAATGTCAGGCAACAACAACACTTTGATCCACACATTTTTGGTAGATGTCTGTTTTGTCTCAAATATCGAGTTTCTAGTTTTGGTACTCTGCACCCACACCCAGCACTCGGCACCTGATGACTCGACACATGGACTTTAAATCTTTCACCTTGTGTGTTGTGTTTCAGGTGTCCAGGTATCTGGAATTCAGGAAATATCTCGTTTGAATCTCCAGTTTCGAGTTCCAGGTTTCGGGACTTGGCACCTGGCACCCGGCACCCCAATTATCGGTGAATGTCAGACATGGTGCATTCAGGTTTTCATGCTTTGGGGTTTAGATTTTGGTGGTCCATGGTAGGTATATGCACCCATAGGGTGCATGTATCCTATGTATTTGATTCTCTGGTGGCTACATCAGCTGTACATCTTTATGATTCATATCTTGGCCCACCTGTATATGTAATATATTTTACCTCGGCCCACCCATATATGCAATATGCCTCCACGTCGGCCCACCCATCTATGTAAAATTCCCCCATGTTGGCCCACCCATCTATGCAATAAATATTTTACTGCACCCTCGGCCCACCCGTCCATGTACTACACCCCACATTGGCCCACCCATATATGTAATATTTTCTTAGCTCGGCCCACCCATCTATGCACTAAATATTTTACTGCACCCTCGGCCCACCCATATATGTAATATTCTCTTACCTCGGCCCACCCGTCTCTCCCGAAAATAAAAGTCTCCCGGCCCACCCGTCTCCATCGGAAATAATATTCTCCCCGGCCCATCCGTCAACATCGAGGATATACATAACCTCGGCCCATGGTCCACTGGCCCGTCTTGGATGGGATATTATGTGGGTTGGGTGACCCGTATAGTACAGAGTTTGTCACTGAAGGGGCTCATTGTTATTACACTAGTATGGTGAGCCTAATACAACAATTCACATCCCATGGTCTTCAATAGCATTACAGACTTCATGAAGAACCATGCTTTGCCTGACAATAGCTTCAATCATCTTACTCATAGCATGATGCACTCCTACAACTTCCTTCATGACCTTTGCCAGCAATTCCCCTTTCAATAGGATCTTCCTGCATTGCTTGGGCGAAAGTTCTGAGTTAGTAATAGGTACTGATGCTGCCCGCATGTTATCATGGCCGAAGTTGCATGGAGTCTGCATGTGGTGGTGAGTCATCAATCAAAAATTTGAGCTGGGCATACTAACATTGTCGTCTTCGGACCTCTTTCGCTTCAAGTTTGGATGACATTCATCAGCATCTTCAAGATCACGTTCTCGACTTGAAGCTTTTAACTGCTGAAATCAGAAATGTCAAAATGGCTCCTTATAATCCATAGACACATACCGTCTCTGGTTGTTCGTATTGTTCAGCTCCGAGTTGAAGCTCATCAGCAAGCTGAAATGCCTGCTCATTGTCTGGAAGTTCAGGTTCGGGTTCGAACCTTCCAACCACATTATGCTTATAGCATCCACAGGAAAATACAGGGGCACCTTGCCTGTGGCCAGATCCAGGGCATCCCCAATGACTTTCTGGAGTAGACCTCCTTGAGCGGTTCTCAAACTCAAAGTCGATGTTCGCCAAGATTGCATCAAGATCACTGTTGAAGTCAGAGGGGCAGGAGTCATTGCTATGGGTGTCACTGCCATTGGACGACATGCATGCTTCTTGCTTGCTCCATGGGCCCAAGTGTAAGGGTTTTAAATTACGTCTACTGGTATGTTCTCAGAACTTAGACCTGTGCTCCATGGACCCTTACAGGAAATCTTTTGGTCTATATTGACCCTGCATTGTAATGTACAACTCTTGGATCCCGAAGTGTGACGTGTTGAACCTTGTGAGGCATTGTAAATCTGAAATTTCCTGATTTACTAAGTTCTGAGGAACACGGTGAGCTGGACTACATGATCTATCTATATGAGTCTGTTGATTCAACTTTAGATGATGCTTAATAACTAGCATCTGGTCATTCCCCACTTTTATATTGTAAGGTGATGATCCAGATTAGCTGTACCCCACCTCCATTCCCTGAAAAAACACTCCGTTCCAGGAGCGGCGACCTTGCTCGGACAAAACTGGTAAGTGCATGACGTACATGACAGTATCACAATGGTACCACACTGACAACAACAGTGGTACTAGTACTAATGTAACTCGGAGTGTTTGATGCAAACGTCTCCCCAGTGACATTTTATTTCATGTCCCCTCACAAATCTTCCAGTGCAACCACTCAGTTACTGATATCATCCGAGTTGGGCAGTGATGCCGAGTCTGAGTCGGTTTCCAGCTCAGGTGCCTTGTCGTCACTAACCCAAGATCTCAAGTCCAAGTCCAAAGTGAAGCATAACAAGTAAGTGGTTGCACAATGTCCTGATAGTGGTATACTAACTGACTTGATCCATTGTACTCCCAGCATGGTGAACAACCAAAAGTAAGTTAACTTGATAGTATGCAAAAGGCACTGCGTCATATTTTACTGATAGGAAAGGCAACATCGCTGCGAGGGATCAGTGCTTGCACTTTGCATGCTGGATCCCTTGTGCAATTGACATGTTTTGTAATCTAAATGATATATTCCATATTGTGATGCTGATGGAAGAGGAGGAGGCCTCGAAGGTATTGAGTGAACCAGAAGATGAAGATGTCAAGGCGCAGCGGGACAAAGTCCTATCTTATGTGTATGACATTAGAAGTTTCATTATTTTCGCTTCCTGACTACCATGTTTACAGGAGCAAAGATGCCCAAGAACGATACATGAAAAACTATTCAAAGATCCTGCTTGGAGCCCCATACTTGCACAAACTTGCACGTGGAAACCTCAAACAATGGACAGAGCTGCACGCGATCCTTGCTGAGGTAAGTCTCTGGTAATGTACCCTTGATGATCACATTTTTAAACCTGAGAAGATGCAGGTCATTATGAGTCAAGTGCGCTCAGATGATGCTAGCCACCTCAAGAGTTGCATAGCTCAGTATGCAGCGCCAGACCCTTTGGACAAGGGGCTGCAGCCTCCAATTTACACTGACAACAAATCCCACGCACTGCTTGGTGTGAATCACCCTCAACTTGCTGGAATGTTGTGCCCCATTAAACATGCAAAAGCATATCATGAAGACCCTAAAAAGTACGTATAAAATATATGATCGTTTAGCATCTTATTGGCGACTTTCAGGGTACAAGCCCAACTTCAGAATGGGGACATCAGGATCCACTCCGCTGCATGGCCTGCATTTATATATGAAGGTACTCCACCAGGAACAGACTTTGACCCAGACAATGTCCAGGAGGGATTTTTAAAGGGCTATTATTTGAAATGGGTAAGTGTACTACCATCTTATCAACAACTCGTCATGTAGTGTTTAGGTTTTTTGTCACATATTTATGTCTCCATCATCTGCGCTCATTCCAGATGGGGAGATGAATGTTACTGATCATAGATGTAATGCCAAGTTACACGGCATGAAAAAGGTCGAGCCTAAACATATTGCCTACACATTCATTCAGGTATGTGCTCTGATGTATTTCAATGACTGTCTAACAAATATTGTAGAGCCAATTCAGTATTGCCATGTGTGATAAGTGGCAGGAAACTGATGGTTGCTATAAGTACAGTGAAGCATACACCCGCCTCATCAAGGCAATCCAAGAGGCACCTGATCAAACATGGGCCGAGTCACTGCTTCAGTGGTGGAACAAGTTGAGTGCCATTTACCTTATTTCAGCAGTGCGCTAACTTTGTGAAGAATGGTATTTGGTAACAAGAATGGCCTTGTGATTGATTTGACCAAGGACAATGAAGATGATGACCTCACTGTAATGCAGAGACAGCACAAAATGCATGTGGCGGCTGCACATCAGGAGGTTCAAATTTACTCTGTCATTCTCCATTGTGACTAACTGGCTCTAATACTCAGATGCAATTGCCTGAGGGTGCGGCTGCCACCTCAGCTATTGCTGAAGACACTACAGTACCCCTGACTTCTATGACTCAATTTGAGGCTGCCAACTCACTGGTTCTGCCCCTCCCACCCCCATTGTTATCTGCAACACCTCGTTTCATTGACACGGCAATGGAGTCTGCAAAATGAATGTTGGAGGAATTTCAAGATGACGATCCCCTGACTGAAGATGAGACTGATGCCCCTTTTCCATCAAAGCATGCCAGGAAGGCTCTCAAGACTACCTCAAAGAAGACTCGCAAGGCCAGAAAGTGATTCGTATTCTCAGGTTGGTTCTTATCTTACTGTGCTAGTTGCTCGTCTGAACCAACAATGCAGTTTTAACATGCCAGTTATGCCCTCCTCTCGTTCACTGTACATTGACACTAGTAGTATCTCGTATCTGCCCAACATCTTTCATATGCTTTCTGCGACTATCCTCAGTTGTGCTTCCCTGGTTATGACCTGTCTGTACATGTTCAGCTACTGTACAAACAGAATTATATGTGCTTATATTAATGTATGACAAATTTGATGAGGTGTCAGCAGGAACGAGCATATGGTCAATCATTTAGCAGCAGAGTGTTTCTTGCTCGTGTAATATCTGGATGACGGAAGTTCAGCAGGACTTAAATATAACCAGCAGATGACAGGATGTCAAGGAGATGACTGGTGATTGAAAGTCAAACAAGTTTCTGGGTCTTGCAATATCTAGTTTGGCATAGCTCGGACACAGCCAGCAGATGACATGACATTGAGCATCAAACCAGTTTCTGAGTCTCACAAGATCTAGATATTGGAATGTTAGCATGACTTAGATATAGCCAGCGTGTAGCGGAAAATTCAGTAGGATGATGACAGGTGAGTGTTAAGTCAGTTTCAGGAGTATGCGATATCTGGACAATTTGATCTGGCGGTACATGACCCATCGGATGGACCTGTTTGCCGGTGTTGTGATATGATATGGCAAGCGCTTGCCATATCTAGATTTGGGACTTTTGGTGATGTCGCCCGTTACGTCACGTTGATGATGTGTCACCCAAAGACCTGGACAGGGAAAATACGACATAACCTCAGAGGTGGTAAATCCCTAGGTGACAGAGCAGTGGGAAGTACCCTTTTCAAGTTCTAATTCGACGTGGGAACACTGGCTAAATTGCAGTACTATTCCAACGACTGAATTATATGGTCCGCATGTCTGATTTCAATCTGAATACCATCATAATCGTGTCGGATTAGCATCTGAATACGAAGCTAATATATGACTATATGCTCTCCTATGGATCTGGGCCCGCTCCCCGATGCTCCCCTTGTTCCTTGCCTCTCACCACCACGATATACGGCTCCCATTTCGACATTCGAGAAGACAAGAAATGCGTGATATGGAAACAGTAAATACGCACCATCTAACAGCGCAATGACAAAAAAACGTGATTGAGTTGGTTTGGTCCATCGCAGAGAAACACATTCTGGAAGTGTCAAGGTCAAAAAAGAAAGTAAACATTTCAACAGACGACGTTACACACCGTATGAAAATGGGCCGTCGCCAAAGCACCACTAGCATTGAAATCACGCACTTCCTCGTTGTTGGACAGCGAGAGACTGACGAGCCGCCAGCATCAGGCAAGCGAGCCAAAAGACGAGAACACGAGAATCAGCGCCAACTGAGAGCGGGACACAGCCAAAATATCGTTCGGCATCGAGCCAAAAGGCTAGAACACGCGCTCTCTGAAAGCAAGACATGGCCAGAGCATCATCAGTATCAGGTAAGCAACCCAAAAGACAAGAACACATACTCTGAGAGCAGGACGCTACAAGAGCGCCATCAGGGTTGGGTATGAAGCGAGCCAAAAGATTGGAACACGCACTGGCTGGGAGCTTCGGCTCTCTCTTGCACAGGTTGACTGCCACCTGCTTCAATAAAGCAAAATATTTCCTTTTGTTTCTCGCTACCTCTACTAAGACTGCTGCACGACAAAACACAAAGTTCATATGTAAAGTACAAAACACTTATTTGAGAAGAGTTCATATAAATCCGTATGCTGTTTTGAATCTGGAAAACGATCATTCGACAATTTCATATTAGTTGGTAATGGCTTCACTGAACGGGGTTGCGGCAAACCGACGAGGGAGTTGTCGCGATCGAACACAGTGTAGAAGCGCTGGATAAATGTGTGGCCCACAGTAAAGTCATCCCCTCGGCCAGAAGGCATGCCACTGTCAATAACGATGAGATATATGGCACGGGGAGCACCACCATCAAGCTTGTAGTTGAGAGAACGAGGCCATATTTGGGCGTTAGGGGTGAGACTGACATTTGCTGTGCAAGATAGTGAAGAAGGGGTGACAGGGCTGATAGAATTTTGACGTACCCCCTCAATATGGAATTCTAAGTTTTGTAGGGCACTGTACCGGCGAGTGGTGATGCGGAGAAGACCAGTCGGCGGATCGTAAGTACTGCCGGTTGCAGCCTTGTAGCTGATATAGGCATCTATCGAACGCTGATTAGACAATCATTACACACCGCTCTAAATACACACCGGAGGCAATGTGAAGAAAGGTGGTGCCAGTATCGACGATACCAGCAGTGAAGCCCAAGATCTCCCTCGAGCCGTAGGTGATGCTCAGATTGATACCCAAAAGCGCGATGCGGGAGGCATGGCGGTGATAGGACTGAAAAAACAGTTACTATCAGCCTGGATTGATATAGGAGCCGAGGTAGCTTACGTGTATAAACGGTACCAACGTACTTTGTACGGTCAGTTCCACCAAAGGTGAGCGTTTCCGATTTCGCTGTCTGGTTCCGTAGTGCGGGCTGGAAAAAGATACCAAAACGTGCCGACCAATCTTGCGTTGCTTATACAGGTAGTCAGTGAAAGTCGGGATCGTGCCTTCTAAGTCTGTGGCATAGTTCCGCGTGTCAAGTCTTCAGGTCCGATGCCAAAGATACCGTCTTCACCTGAATCGAAGCCATTCCAAATAAAAGCAACACCAAGTGGGAACCCGGTCACGGTGACCCCACCACCGAGAGTGACGGTATCATAGAAGATGGTTCCTATAGGTAATCATAGGTATTCAAGTTTCCAACGGATGGTATTGTTGTATTTCATACCTAAGAAGGAGCTCTGGGTGCCAGTATCCTGACATGGCCATATTTTACCTTATAAGCCGTTCAGAGTTGACGCTGGTGCGTTCTCACGTATGATTTCCCGGTGCCAACCCATGTGATCGAGCTGCCGGTGTCGAGAAACCAAGCTGTCTTCAACAATGCATTAGCAGACACATGTTTTCTCAAATTTTGAACTGACAGGTTGTGGAGGGTTGCCAATGCCAACTTGGACGCGGTAATCAAAAAACTTGTTTTTACAGGAATGCTGTTATCAGCACGTCGATCATGCATGTTGTAGCCCCTAAAGGCCGCCAGACGAGCTTTATCGTGCTGCAAGAAGTCGATAGTACCATTGGAGAAGTTCAGTCTCCTCGTAAGGGGGATGGTGACGAGTGAATTACGAACTTCAACAGGCGATCCTGTGATTGACAAAGCGAGGGAAAGAATTGACAAGGATGCAGCGAGGCACATGGTGTACTGGAAAGTAATATCATAGTCAGTAGCCCATTATATACTTCAGGTTATGTGCCAGCGAATGCAATGATCGTGGCACGGAGGAAACATCTCCCTCGAAAAGCAATGATGAAGTAGTTTAGATCCGAGTGATCGCGGCTTTTGATACTGGCAGGTGGCAGGAATTTACAATTTGCTTGTTTACCAATAGTTATTGACTTACCTCAGGTTCATTTCCATAGAGATCCTAGCCCGCATCATGTCGTTGCCCAGGTTAGTGTAGCAAGCGTCACTGAGAAGAATGTTTGCCCATTTAGTGCTGCCGCAGTTCGGTTCTGAACCTCGGTTCGAACCCGAACCTTTCCAAACTGGACGCATGGTCCGGTCCAAGGTTCGGGGTTCGGGCTGGTAGTGAATAGGTTCGAACCCGTTCGAACCTCTTTTTTGTAGGCTTCACACTTTTTAAAAAATATGCAAGTATTTACTAGGTGTCTATATTGTCGCATCAAAATGTCTAAATCTAACGTTGATTGCGGAAATCCGAATGTGCTTACAAATATTTGGGCCACTGCTGTGGCTTCCAAACAGTAAGTGCGCATTAAACTACACTTACTACTAGTATGGACAGCCAGACCACCATGCTCTACTTCGAAGGGTTCCACTTCTCAGAACCTTCCTGCACTCTTTTGGACTTGTCTAAACTCACCTGCATTCATTTATGCTTCCTTGTGCTCGTTTGGATTGCCTGGACTTGCATGTTGCCTGCATTCATCTGCGCTTGCCTGCACTCTTTTGAACTTGCCTGCACTCGTTTGGACTTGCCTGGACTTGCCTGCATTCGTCTGTACTTCCCTGCACTCGTTTGACCTGCATGCATTTGTCTGTGCTTGCCTATGCTCATTTGGACTCATATGGACTCGTCTGTATCCGTCTGGACTTGTCTGTATTCATCTGGACTCGTCTGTATTCGTCTGGACTTGTCTGTGCTTGCCTACCCTCATTTGGACTCACATAGACTCGTCTGTATTTGTCTGCTTGCCTGCACTCGTTTGAACTTGTCTGGGCCCCTCGTTTGAACTTGTCTGGGCCCCTCGTTTGAACTTGTCTGGGCCCCTCGTTTGAACTTGCCTCTGCTTATCTGCTTGTGTCTGCTCTCGCCTGTACCTCCGCTCCTCTCATTCTGGCGCCTTCAGGTATCGTTCTCATATGTTCAAGCCACGTCAGCATTTGCTGACGTGCGCTGGGCATATGTGTTAAACACTGGCAAAGGGCTCCCTCTGTCGTCCCGTACTCGTCTGAGCCACGTCAGCAGTTGCTGACGTGCACTGGGCGTTTGCGCATGGCATTTCGTGGTGTTGGGAATAGCGTGGTGGAGCTCTCATGGTCTTGAGAGACCTCTGCAACAAAATTGGCAGCCCATCGTCTGCAAGCTTAGTCGAACCTGGTTCGAACGCGAACCGGACCTCCCGAACGCGTTCAGAGACGTTCGGTCCAGGGTTCGACCAAATGTCTGAACCGAACCATAGGTTCGGTTTGGCGTTCCAAAAATTTGCCACAAGAACCGGACCGAACCGGACTTCGGCAGCACTATGCCCATTATGTCATGTTGATGATGTGTCACTTGGAGTTGTGTAGTGCACCTGCCAATCTGAAAAGCTGATTGGTCGAAGTGTGCTCTGACTCTGCTTTAAAGCAGCTTGTTTTGGCCTAGCCCAGGTTTGTGTTTGTAAACATACATTTTTGGTTACATTTGGACCCTGAGCTTGTTATATCCAAAAAAATATGCAAAGATCCTGCCATAATGTGTGATTATCAACTTATCATTTGTATCGGAAGTGTTATCAGTATGATAATCTATTATCTACAGTACTAGTACTCTGTTATGGCCACAACCAAACTGGATGCTGCTAAGAAGTTCCAGCTTGGCATGGGGGTGTACTGGAGGGTCAGAACTAATTCAAGGGGACTTGGCCTCAGCTCATGCGCTGTGCCCCTTATATGAGTATGTGCCCCTAATTTCATATGAAGTCCAAGGGGGAGTTCTGGTGAAGTCCAGAGGGGAACTCCAGAGGAACTCTAGGACTAGACTGCTCAGAAGAGCACTGACAGACTACTGGAGGAGCGTGGGAAACATGTTGGAACTATTTCCAGAGGAACAGGGAACAAGGGTAAGACTACTGGGACGAGTCCCAAGTAGAATGGAACAGAGGATGGACTGCCAGACAAAGTCCAGGGCAGGATAGGAGCAAAGCTCCAGAGGGAAAGATGATCCACAGGAGGTAAAGGATAGGATAGGATATGACTGGAGGTCCGGAGATAGAAGGTCTGGAGGATGAGGAGCAGAGGAGCAGAGGAGCAG